>OZ024821.1:40547464-41072464 GCA_964016985.1 Anodontia alba | reverse complement strand
ATATTGTGCGTTAGTGTCAAATATTTTCAGAAAGATCATTATACACAGGTTACTGTATGTATTAAGAGTTACCCATGTATACCGAGCGGACTCCTCTACCTTAACTCTTTAAATCGGTCCATTTGCAATAGAAGGGGTTTCTTGTTATTAGCTCACCTGAGCCTTTGGCTCATTGGTGAGATGATAGTATGACGTCGTTTGTCGTCTGTCGTCTGTAGTTTGTCGTATGTCAACATTTTCAAACAGCTTCTCGTCTAAAACCACTCGGCCGATTGAAGTCAAATTTCATGTGCAGCATCAAAGGGATAGGGTAACGAAAGTTTTTTTCGCGGCTTTCAGGTCACATGACCAAGATGGCCGCCATGCCCATATAAGATAAAAACACTTCAAAAATCTTCTTCTCCTGAACCAGTAGGCCGATTTTCATGAAACTTGGTATGTAGCATCGGGGACTCGAGCCAATTATAGTTTTTTTAATGATGATACTTGGATGACCACGATCTAATTAAGGCCAAGATGAAATTTGTTCGTATAGACATTTGTATGGGAAAAAGTCAAAACTTTGTATTTTTCTCAAACTATTGCAGCCTGTGGTCTGAAAATTAGTAGATGCAATGAGCTAAATGAGTAAATGAAACTACATGAGTAGTCAAGGTCAAGGTCATTCCTTGACCTTGGCCCAAGGTCATTCAATAGAAAAATTAAAACTTGTTTTTCTCTGAAACCATTGGGCCATTTGTAACCAAATTTATTAAGAAAGCTTTTAGGAACAAGGAAATGAAACTTAATAAATATGAGTATAGTCACATGTCAAAATATGGCTGCCACGTCCGTATATGATAAAGTCATTTAAAAAACCGTCTTCTCCGGAACTATTGAACCGATTGCCTTGAAACTTGGTATGCAATATTGAGGTCTTGGGTCCAATCGTAGTTTATTCAAACGATGACTGGCTTGACCTTGACCCAATTTACATCAAGGTCAAATTAGGTCGTATATGCTTTTGTATGGGAAAAAGTGGAAATTGTAATTATTTATTTATTTATTTATTCATTTATTTTTGAAACTTTTGTTGCCTGTGAACTTTAATTTTGTATTTGCAATCAAATGAATGAGTAAATGAAGCTACATGAATGTCAAAGGTCAGGGTCACTCCTTGACCTTCGACCTTAGCACAGAATTTAACACCATCGGCAAATAACCTCATGGTATAGACACCTGGGTTCATGATCCTAAGGAGGGACATAAAGCCCCATAACATGAGCTTGGCTTCAAATAAGCATATTAACGGTCCATGGGACACTCTTCTATAATGACCTTCAAATTCATTTAAAAAACACTCAGCACTCAGATGAGCGGTTTAGGACAATTGATCCTCTAGGTTTTTATTATTACCATGTTTTATTGCGGTTCCTTATTTACTGCAAACAGTGTAGACCCTGATCAGACGCCGCGTTTTGCGGCGTCTGATATGGGTCTACACTGTCTGCCAATGTCCCTTTTGTAGGACGCCAGGTATAAATGGATTAAATTGTCAATGACTGAACTCGTTATTAGCGGACCATAGTACCTCGTAGCATGTTCTAATCTGTGTTTTCCGTTTGTTGTCTTCTGTTCTAGTCTTTTGTGTGTGTGTGTGTGTGTAGTTTGGTGGATAGTGTCAGGTTTGACAATACAATTAATGATAAATAAGCATGTAAAGATATTGTGTATAGATTATATAATATTTACTCTGAGTATCGCTTATAATTTTTGTCCTCAATTTTAAATAAGTTCGTTGACTACATGTTGATGCGTCTAAAATACTGTTGATAAGTGGCACATAGTGTGGACCCTGATCAAACGCCGCGTACGTGGCGTCTGATCTGGGTCTACACAGTTTGCTCAAGCCTGATTGTCCGAATACCGTAAATACCGTAACCTTAGTTATTTATTCCCGATGCACAATCATATGGACAATTATGGTTTATAACTACAGTAAAACCTCAGTGACTCAAACCTCTTTTGGACTATGGAAATTTATTCGAGAGATGGGTAGTTCGAGCCACTGAAGGTTAATCATTGCACCAGGTCAGAAAGCAAATGTGATAACTAAGGGAAGTCTTCTCGATCTTCTATACAAAATTAGTATGTTGAATGTACTCATTAGAATCGCCTCGATGAGGCGATTCTAATGAGTACATATAACATACAATTTCATAATAAATAAGAAAATTCCCTAAAATATTTCTTTTCTTGAGCTATTGGAAGAATTTCCTTGTGACTCTAAAACAACTTCGAATTAGCCACGGTAAACGAGACGTCGGTGTTCGAGTCATTGAAGTTTTACTGTATACTGAAACAGAATGGGTATTTATTATTCCGTTTGATAGATTAATGAATGTGAAGGATGGAGTGTTTAATGACTGAAGTTTATGGAAGGCAACTGACAGTAAAGGGTATGCTCACGTAGGGAGCAAATTGTTCCTTTAAGAGTAGATTCCAGGTATTGCTGTACAGGGAAGCAAACAGCAAGTCGAAAAACGTTGTCTTCTCTGTAACGTATGGCGAACATTCAACAAATGACTCCAGTCCCTTTAAAAGAAACGAACACAAATGCCGTCACACCAGAATCAAAATTCTACTAACTAAATGATTTCTTACTTCCAACATCTTGTAGAGTCTTACTTCAAAACTCAGACCTCCTATTTATTAATTCATTTTTTACGACTTCTAAGTTCCGACTTCGTACTTTCGACGCCACCTGTAAAATTAAAAGCTTTCTTCAAACTTGTCTTCGTGATTTTTGGCATTTCCTGGATATATCCACTTATAATTTTGCTACTAAAACTGCCTACAACTGGCTACTAACCCTCGATGCATTATTCTACCGTTGTACTCCTTACTTCGAAACTAAGGATCTATTTTTACAACTGTCAAACGGCCCGTCCGTCCATCCGCCAGCTCTTCGTTTCCGCTTTCTAACCTGTCATCAGGCCGTCAATGTTTCATTTCTGATCCCTAACTTGAGTAGTTTTGGCCTTTCCTTTAAGGAAAAGAAGCTCAAAATGGATTTTCAAGATGGCGGCCATGGTGGCCATCTTAAATATCCGATCGCCACAAACCTTGCATAGGCATTTATATCATCTAGGAGTGGTTTGGGATTGTAAATGGGGATATTATCCTAGTTATCAACAGTTATGGCTCTTGGTTGACGTCAAAATTTCGTTTTCATTCATATCTTGAGAACAAATGAATATATCTGTATCCAATTTTATGTACCATTACTATTGCCTAGATCTGACATTGGGATTGGTAATGGACCAATTTCATTAGTTTCAACGGACTTATGACCCTCGATTTACGTCAAAACTGTTATCATGCTTAATATCTTGAATATAGTTGTGGCCGTCAGTGGTGGGGTATTATGAGGTGGATGCAATGCTTTTACTCTCTACTCTGTTCACTAAAATCCTCATATTTAAGACCATACATTGTGGCAGTGATCAGTGTAGATTTATCAAACACTGGTCCACGTCCAGCGAAAAGGTCTTCGAGCATCAGCAGAATGCTGAAATTACATAGTTGCACTGTCTCATGCTGGCAATTGTTGATGCATTTGTTCCATTAGTGGCCAACAAGGTACCTGATTAGACAGTGCGTAGGAGCATTCTTAACCCTTGTCATGCTGAATAAATTAAGATGCCACGACCACTTCCAATTTTCGGCCAATCAAATTACTTGATCCAGATTGTTGATAAAAATTCACATACTTAATGGCAAACAGTGCAGATCCAGATCAGTTGGCTTCTGAAGAAGCCAACTGATCTGGATCTACACTGTTTGCAAAGACAGGGTATATCCGGGTTCAGCACCACATAAACATGAATTAAATATTTTTGCTGGATGAGACTCAGTTGCAATTATTATAAAGTTTTTTTTGTTGTTTTTTTTTTGTTGTTTTTTTTGTTTTGTTTTTTTTTTTGTTGTTGTTGTTGTTTTTATTTTTTGTTTTTCCCATACTTATATGTGCAATTCTGCATGTGGCTTGGAATTGTAGAATAGTGCATGTTCAAATAAAACACGAGCATGTTCTAACTGCATGTTTTTCTAGACTAATTATTTCATCGTTTTGTTTTCAGATGACAGAAAAGAAAATAATGCTAGTAATACTTGACTGCACAATTATTTTTACTCTTGTTTTGTCGTATAGAAAAATTGCTGTTGCTATTTACGTGCGTTTTAAACTATTTTGACAGTTAAATATATAGCAATCGTCAGTAACCGAGAAGCGCATATAGATCTGTATATATATTCAAAGGTGTGTTGTGGATGTGAACAGTGACGGCATTGCATGGTAGTAAACTGTCTGCGCGAATGTTGATCTGCGACTGTTCTGTTTGCATCTACCGTTATGTAGGATCTTATGCAATACAATTATCTAAGAGGGAATGGATACAATTTCGGTAGAGGCAACTCTCTGTTTTTTTTAAATGTTTACTCCTATAGTGAGCAAATTCCTTCCCTTTTTTATAGTAAACCGTAGACCATTTTTTAAAAAGTGGCTTGATGTACGTAAAAGCAAACAGCAAGTCACAAAGTGTCCACTCCCACCTCCGGTAAAGAATGGCGGAAACCTATCAAATCTGTCCAGACCCCTTTAGCGTACCTGCATTCAGAAGCGTACAATATTTCTGGAACAAATAATCCTTTCACCCGTGCAAATAAAACCAGAATGGCAAACAGTGAATACCTGATGAGACCTTCTGGTACGAATCGTCTCATCTGAAATTATACTATTTGCAAAAGTATCTAAGTAAAGTCGACTCTCGTTATCTAAAAGTCCAAGAGACACTCTGAAATACTTCGAGATACCCGTATCTCGACATACCAAATTTGCAGAATTGAGGAAAAAATAAATCGAACAACCACATTTCACAAAGATTGTGTAATTTGACTCCTGACGTTAGAGATATATTGAAAGTATATTCCATAATAATTTGTTACCTGTTGTTAGTTTTTCATGCTTAAACAGGGACTAGATTTTCACCTCAAGATAAGCGATTATTCCAGATAAGCGAAGTCGAGATAACGAGAGTGGACTGTACAACTCCAACTGACCGGAATGTTGGGTTTGAGAGAACAGTAGTTCGAAATCTTAGTTGAAACTTAAGAAAGAAATACAGCAAACTCTAATATTGCTCCTCATTTAGTTTGACTTGAGTAGTAGTTTTGAATTATCAGTTTTTGAAATATCGAGTCAGCTGAGTGTTTTCGTTTGCATGACTGAAAGGATTAAATATTTGTGGCAGACATAGATCGGAAAGAATATGGGATAGACGCGTCTTAGTTTTATTTCCGCCTTTTAGTCAAAGCATGGATTTAAATGATTCAAGATTTAATGTAAGTCCATTACAGAAGCAACTCCATAAAATATTAGATAAAAACATTGCTGTTGACATAAACTTGGCGATTCCATCCGCAGCAGCGCAAATGATATTCTTGACTCGACATACACTTCTACTATTTAGCCTAGGACAGCCTGTATGCTACCAAGATAACGGAAGTACAGATCAGCTGCGCAAGCTCTGTTAACAGGAACCACGCCTAATATGTGCAGCTGATCTTAGCTTCTGTTATCATTAGTACCGTAAGGCGTTTTGTGAAACTTTACGTATTTCCTCTAAGTATTTGGACAGGCCGTAGCAAACAAAGTAGACACAGTAAATACGGCGTCTGATTAGGATGTACACTTTTTTGCCACCCATCCGAAAACTTTTAGATACAGCAACAGACAGTAAAATGAGCTTGTTCAATACTTAGGACAATTATGGAAATGAACTAAGGTGTTCGGAATCTTGGGTAAATACGGTAACTGACAATCAAATTTGAGCCGCAATGTCAGAAAACGTACCTTTCTGACATGTGCGCCCAACGACGACTCAAATCAGTCTGTTATTTTGCGTTATTTTGCTATCCAAAATGCGCCCAGTGTAGATTCTGATTTGCGCAGGCTGATCTGAATCTTCCCTGGGCGAACGTGTCAACAGGTACATTTTCTTACGTTGTGGCTCCGTTTATATTACAGAGAGGCAGGTAGCCTTGGATTTCTTCAATTCACTGGCAGGCGGTCAGCTGATGGGGATGACAATTGCCAATCAGAGAAAACGTCTAAAGGACGTCCTTAATTCTCTAGAAGGGTAAGTCAATGTAGAATTTTTATATGGGTATAATGATGAATACGTTTCTTATCTGTCTGAAAAAAAACAACAACACATAAGCTGTGTCATTCGAAAAAAAAGTGTCTTTTGGGCACTTGATCTGCCTGTGAAGCAACACAATCAGGTATGGGTCTTTCCTGTACATGTGTCTCATAATTCTGTAAGAGGACATTAAATACACTAATCAGTTGGCAGTTGCGCAAGCTTACCTGGGCCTTCTTTACCCGCACAGTCTTCGTTGGTGCGGCTTAAATGGTTCTGTATGCCGATACTGCATGTTATCTTGGCTGTCCGTATTCATATATGCACCCCAAGATTGATTGTCACGTGACGTGTCTCAACTGTTGTCGGTATAGCATTATTGTGTACTGCAGTCATGAAGAAAATGGTATTGTTGATGCATGCGTGGCATAAGAGTGCCGCAGGTGTATTTCATATCACCAGTAACAAAAGATTGGAATGTACCTATAGTTTATGGACATTGGATGCATTTGGTAGACTATCTGCCATTTTGTAAAAGGGAAATAACTTTGTTGACTTGCTTTTTACTCATCTGCACACCAATCTCTTTCTGAAAAGGGGGTCTACTCTAAAAGGAAAGAGTTTGCTCCCAAGGGAAGTAAAGTCGTTCCTTTTTAGAAATAGCCCTTTTAAGAAGGGAGGCAGAAACCGTTTTGACAGAGTTGCGTCCCCTGAAAGTGTATCCATTCACCTAAATTGTAAATAACAGTATCTGCATATTGCAACATAAATCAGCAAAGAGTATGCATACAGCCAACGGGACAGTATCTTTAACTGAAAATGTTTTTCTCCCTGTACAAAGAGAGACCACTCATTAGGAGCATATTCAGTTCGTTGACGAGTTGCCCATGGAAAATAATTCCAGGCTTTTGAATATATATTAATTTTCCCTAAATGTATGTTGCAAATCAGATGTAGGTTCGCAAAATGACATGATTTTGCAGTCTTGCACCATGACGTATCACCAGGGTTAACGCACTGAGTGTATTAACTCTTTAACTGTCCGTCTAACAAGCTTAAGGATAAAGCACATTCGAAAAAGACGTAAATAGATCGACGCTTTTGCAAGAATTCACATTCACTGTTTGCCTGTTTCATAAGATATTTTCTTGTGTACGATCTATAAATAAAGCTCCTACTTTATATGTACTAGTAAATATTAATATTGACAAACCTGAGAAAACCATGATGACGGATCAGATGACGTAGAACGCTGGTACTGATTAATCTACACTTTTTTCACCTATCCAGCAGTTTCTAGACAATCAACAAATAACTGACAAGTATGACAAGGAGGTTAAGCAACACGAAAGAATGCCTATACAATTTTGATCCCCTTAAACCCCACTTTTATCTACTAAAACAGGGGTTTACAGGGGTATACATTATTTTTCTTATTTTCGCTCAAAACATAGATTGTGGGTAATCGTTAGAACCGCCTCGCCGATGCGGTTCTAACGAGTACCCACAATCTATGTTTTGAGCAGAGATATGAAATATATCAGAGTTTTTAAACTGAAAATTTTCAGTTTTTGGAGGTGAAAAGTTCTATATATTTGAATAGGCGTGTTTTCGTAATGAGAAAGGTAATGTTTGCAACGAATGTATCGCAAATGAATGATCTTGAAAAAATACGAAGAATACGATATCGGCTTCATGGGTGCCGCTGTTTTGAATATTTAACGGCACGAGATTTTATACGACATAGTATTTAAGATGTCCGCGCCCCAAGGTTATACACCTTTGTTTTCTCAGACTCAATTCATCTGAGCATGACATTTTCTCTGCTAATAGATGTGAAAATGCCAACAATAGTTGGCATATTCATGTTTATTAGCAGAGAAATTTTTATGCTCAGCTATGTTCAGCAAGAAAGAATTTGCAATTGATAGGAATTTGAGATTTATTAGCATAGCAAATTTCATGCTCAGCTGAGTTGAGTATGAAAAAGTTCTATAAATTCGGGGCCAGGAATAGCCACAACCAATCACAAGGCCACATAACGAGCAACCAACACCAGAATCACCACCTTAAAATGGTCAGTGGTAAATATTTCCTGGGGTTTTAATCAGTTCATTGTACCAAATATTCACCTTAGGTGAAAAAAACTAAACAAAAAAAATTATTCGGCAATTGATATCAACAAAGTCTAAATAGATAATATTTCCAACAATATTTTACTTTTTGTAAATAGCTTCGGTTCTAGATATTTACGGTAAAACTTCAATGACTCGAGCACCGATGGCTCGTTTACCGTGGCTGATCAAACTCATCAGGCAAATATACCTATACAATTTTGACCCCCTTAAAACCCACTTTTGTGTAGTAAAACTGGGGTTTACAGGGATATACATTATTTGTTTATAATTTCTGCTCGAAACATAGATTGTGGGTACTCGTTAGAACCGCCTCGTCGAGGCGGTTCTAACGTATACTCACAATCTATATTTTGAATAGAAGTATGAAATATATCAGAATTTTTATCTGAAAATTTTCAGTTTTTGGTGGTGAAGTTTTCAATATATTTGAATAGGCGTGTTTTCGAAATGTGTTTTTAGTCCCTAGGAAGTTTTTCCGATAGCTCAAGAAAACAAGTATACAGGTCTATTTTAGGAAAACAATACCGGTATTTTATCATGAAATTGTAGTTTGTGTGTACTCATTAGAATCGCCTCATCGAGACTATTCTAATAAATACACTCAGCGTACAATTATTTTATAGAAGATTGAAATACAATCCAAAATTCTCCCCAGTTGCCTCCTGATCAGGCGCTGTGATTAACCCTAAGTGACTCCAACTACCCATGTCTAGGTCCTAAAGATGTTCGAGCAATTGTAGTTTGACTGTATCTACTTTGGTTGAAAACAGCACCAGTTGCTATCAGAAACAAATGATTTCATTTAATAGTTTGAAACGTTTAGAGCATCATTAGATATTCAAACTACATTGCCCTGGACAACAAATTTGATTTCTTAAAATGTCATTTACGTTTTAGTTTGTATCCGAATTTTGGCCATATTTGCATCCAAATTCATAGTTTGTCAAGTCTTTCATCTCAAATACATTTTTTGCCAGCGCTTCGTTTCACTTTAAGTTGTTCGGCTATTTGTAGTATAAACTATATGTTTGTTTTAACATTTATGCTTTTTGAGACTTCAATACAATTATTTGTAAAACTTTAACAGAGGCACTCCTACGGGTCGACCTTCAAATCCAGCTAGACCAAAGTATTACCGTGGAAAACCTATTCTGAGCGATGGAAAACTACGATACGTTCGCCTGCTTACCCCTCATACACGGGAAAATCGCTGGATGCACACGACCTGGCATCATTTACCGGAATATAAAGATCCGAAGGTGACCAACTGGAGTTCACATTACGTCCGGCCTCATGCTCCCGTTCCACGCCATTTTGTTATACACCCAGACTGGGGATAATTGAAAGATTATAGTAGTTAACACATTAACAGACATTCTAAAATTCTTGAAAGGAATATATTGTATGTTACGAAATACAGTTGATTCCCATTATCTCAAATACTGATAGATGAAATCATTTTCTCTTGTGATTACGTTGTTGAAATTATATATATATATTTGTTATGTTTCAACACCTATATATTTCAAACTATTTTGTTCTCAAAGCCAAAATTCCAAACAGGCTTTGAGATAGCGAGAGTCTGCTGTATTTAACTCATAGCTCAGAACAGATACACGTTTGTCCATGTATTTCCATGCTGTCGAGTAAACGCCCTTTTATACTTATATAATCGAGCTATTAATCCATTTATGCCTAGTGACCCATAAAAGGGACATTGGCAAACAGTGTAGACCCCGATCAGACGCCGCAGAACGCGACGTCTGATCAGGGTCTACACTGTTTGAATTAAGTTCAGAAATTTCCATAAAACATTATAATAATAAAAACTAACCAGACATCCCTTATGTAGGAAATGGACCCGTCCAAAGAGTTACGGAAGAAGTGTCCATTCGGCATAAATGGGTTAATCGATAAACCCATAATGGCGCAAAAAAACTAAACAAGGCCAAACCCTGTTACACATAACCCAGTGCGTACATCATAGGTCTATATAAGAGTGGGTATCAGGTAAATATTTTTCTTATTTCTTGACGAACACATATGTTGTGGGTACTCATTAGAAGCGCCTCGCCGAGGCGCTTCTAATGAGTACTCACAGCATATTTTTTATCAAGCAATAAGAAAAATGTAGATCCTTTTTGGTTGAAAAAAGCCCCTTATCAAGAGCTATGACTCATGGTCATATTTCGTGGACTGGAAACGTTGACAGGATTTACGTACATGGCATGGGAGTATGCTGCAACACTTTTACTGGCACGCAAGTGTTAATACAAAATCAAATGCACGAATAAAGCATTTTCCTTATTTATTATTTCAGATAAAAAAGTTAATTTAGAGTTGAGGTAATGTTTGCTCTTTGTTGTGAAGAAAAATGATATTAAAAAAAAGTGTCGGCTTATTTCGTGTTCAGACAAATAACACTTGCGTGACTATGTTTTGTAAATTTGCAGCACGACATGAGAAACTTGACTTTATATCGCACATGCGCTGTCAGATCAGGGTATTCGTTGCCAATTTACAAAAATCTCTGAATAGTGTAGAAAAATACTAATGAACGAAGAATGCCGTGCTATATATGTCAGAACCAGATTGTACAAATGCGCCAGTCTGGTTTAAGCATGCGCAGTGCACACATGGCGTAAGTCAAATTTTATCATGACTGTGACTCATGTTTTTAATCTCAGTTTTAGTAGATTTTTGATGAAACTAACAGAATATTATTGTATTTCTGAAGCAGTCCGAAACTGTCGGTACTACCTGACTACATACAGTATTATTGAAATAAGAAATATGTTTGTGCATGCATGTGTACAAATGGCATAATTGTTAGCTATTTTTATGGCATAATAAATATATTGTGAATTCGTGCCAAAAGGATGGTAATTAAATTAATATTAGAAATACAGAATAGCTTAATTCAAGTACGTTTTAACTCCATTCAGTAGATCACAAAAATGACATCTTTTCTACAGTTTTCGTAGCTCTTAGTGTATTTATCGAACATGCGTACTGTAAGCCGCAACAAACGCCAGTGCGACCAGTGACTAAAGACCAAGAATCGAACATGTACCTTAGAAAAGTATAAGACATTTATTTGATACAAACCGCATTTGAGAAAGACATCACGAAAACATGCCTATATAATTTTGACCCCCCTTAAACCTACTTTCAAATAGTAAAACTGGGGTTTACCGGGGTATACATTATTTTTTGCTTATTTCTGCTCAAAAACATAGATTGTGGGTACCCGTTAGAACCGCCTCGCCGCGGCGGTTCTAACGAGTACCCACAATCTATGTTTTAAGCAGAAATAGGCAATATCTCAGAATTTTATCTGAAAACTTCCAGATTTTGGTGGTGAAATTTTCAATAATTTTGAACAGGCGTGTTTTCTAATGTATGCAAGGAAATGGGCGGACAACGAAGACCAAATAAATGTAATCAACGGAAATTAAAAGTATTCACGAGGTTGTTCGGATGCGCCAAATAATCTGAATGTAAATCTGTGCATTTAACATATGCTGGGAGACATTCTTTCATTTGAAAAAAAAAAAAAAAATGAGCTGGACCCAGCATTTCCTATAAAATTGCATGTAGGTCCAGCGAAGACTCAGATTATCCTACCGCATCAGCGCAGCCTAATGAGCGTCTTCCCTGTCCGCCTGAAGACCCTTTGGTTCCTTGGCTTCCCAAAGAGTGTCTTGCAAAGACTTGTCAGACTGCACGGATCCACAGGTCTGAGTTATCGCTAGGTGCATATATGCATATACACTCTTGTAGAAAATGCTGTGTCCCGGCGTAAATGATAAATTGAGTTTGCATACATTGAAAATAATATTATAGTTTAGTGAGTTACTCACAAACGTTCTATCGGTTGTTAACTGCCATTGTTACATGTATCCCTTATTTATTGTGTATAATAATAGGCTTTTGAAATTTATAGAATTCTATGTTTTCTGTGTGTTTGTATTTATGTGAGGTGTCTTGAGAAAACAACGTTCGCCCCTTTTGCCAGCAAAACTACTTCCGTGTATTTGCGACGGATAGATCGTACAGGTTCAGTACATATCAGATATAAAATAAAAAGCCGCAGAGAACTCCGTACGTTTTGTGCGCAACAGACCTGGAGCTGTTTCAGCTTCACAGCAACATTGTGTCTCCACATCCTAGTTCATAGAAATAATCAGCTTAGTTATTGTGACAAGCATGTACTTTTGTAAAATGCCAGGTTATAAATCTTATTTTTTTATGATAAGACAAAACCAAGATCAGTGGTGTTTTTGACCACATGCGTACACCACGCGTCCTGATCTGACTTTCACTTATATTTTTGCATACATGTAGTATGATCTGGGTTAGTGAATCATTGGATTTTATAGAATATATCAGTCGACCAACTGAGTAGGCCTGGAAGGGTAATTCAGTTGTGATTGCGTCGTAAGAAAAAGTGTCATCAGAGCATATACGCATGCTATATAGCCAGATCAGTCAGAGAAGCGACATAATCTTATCAGGATCTTTGTCATTACGAAAACGCACCTATTCAAATATACTGTAAATTTTACCACCAAAAAATGAAAATTTTCAGATACAAATTCTGATATTTTTCGTTTTTCTGCTCAAAACATAGATTGTGGGTACTCGTTAGAACCGCCTCGGTGAGGCGTTTCTAACGAGTACACACAATCTATGTTTTTGAGCGGAAATAAGAAAAATAATGTATACCTATGTAAACCCTAGTTTTACTATATAAAAGTGGGGTTTAAGTGGGTCAATATTATATAGGCATGTTTTCGTGTTGTATAGATCGACATGTTTTACCGTTTACAATGATCCTACAATCAGACAGCGAGGGCTCGATGAGGAAGCATATCTGGACATCCTTTTCCGCATATGCCAAGGAGCCATGTTTTCCCCATTATTGTTTTTCTATTTTTTTTAATGACTTTTGTTTTTAAAATCCGAGGTAGTATTTAAGCAGAAACGGAAAAGAAGTTTGTATTTTTGTTATTTTTCATATGTTTTACTTTTGTAAAGCAGAATACAAGAAAAACAATGGTTCAAACCAACCTGTGCAAAGACGCAATCAGATAAGAGTCGAGGGTGTTTTGCCAGTAGCATGAAGCCGTATAGTGTCAGTTATTTACTCAGGTGAACAATTAAGGCACTGTTCAGACTATAAAGCTACTCAGGTTGATTTGGACATTGCAAATACAGTATTGGTCCCTTTAACATTGCATGAGTATATGATTGTATAAAAAAGAAAGGACTGGAAATAAAGAAATTAAAGTATTACGCTAAATTATTTCCGGTTTGCATTTTATTGGCATATTTCTTTTATTTTTTCAACTGATCGATCTGTGATATTACATGTATTGCATGTAACTGTTTGATTTTTGAATATATAATAAATTTAAACTTTTTCTTTGTTGTAACTCAGTTCCGGATGTTAGAATAACAGAAAACACACCACCTGTTTAAGAATGTTGCTGTCCGTTTTAATGTGCATTCGTTACTTTTCAAATTTTGATTTGTGAATTGATATATACTGACCTTAAAAGAAATGCGGCCATGAAATACCATCATGAAAACCCGCCTATATACATGTAGTTTTGACCCCCTTAAAGCCCACTTTATTACAGTAAAACTTGGGTTTATAGGGGTATACATTAATTTTCTTATTTCTGCTCAAAAACATAGATTGTGGATACTCGTTAGATCCACCTCGACGCGTACCCACAATCTATGTTTTGATCAGAAATATGAAAATTACCAGAATTTTTCACTGAAAGTTTTCAATTTTTGGTGGTAGAATTCTCAATATATTTGAATAGGGGTGTTTTCGTAATGCGGTGAGATGATTTACGGCCGTCACACGGCACGAACATCAGCTGTAGTAAAGAAAAATAGACTCCAAAATGAATGACCATTAAGAGCAATGAATACACTCACAAAATCAAAATACATTAACCCTCTTTATACCGACACTCGATACAACGTCAAAATTTGTTATAATGACAATTTGAATGTCACGAAACCTTCGCTCAAGAGGTGAGAGTTAATGAGAAATTATGCAAGAATATTGCATTAAAACTTCAAGCAACATATGTTTTGGATATATGTTAGAATCACCTCTCTGAGGAAATTCTAACGAAAAAATATGTTCTATGAGGAAATAATAATAAAACAAGGTCTGTCTTACATATCACTTTGTCCAGTAAGGATTCTTTACAATAGAAAATTCATTTTAATGGCAACATCTTTGGAAATAAATGCTGTCGTTGTAACGAGGGTTCACTGTAGCCTTAATATAAGTTTTTTTGTGCCAGACTAGCCAATTTCTGCCATTTTGGCCTCATTAGTGATCCATATATATTTTTTTTTCAGAAATCGACGAATGGTTTTAAGACACATTTTGGATTGCATAACACCCTAATGACTCTTAGCAGATTAAGATAAGAAATTCTTGGTGACTAAGGCCACCCTTACAGGTAGGGGTCTGATAAGGGGTAATTAGATTAGGCATCAGCAAAGTTTATGATGAAGACAGGGAAACAGATAAAGACGGTAATTTGGTGATAATTGGATATTCTTTCTCTTTATTCAATAAAATATGTCTGGTTGTTATTCATTAGAGGCAGTTCTAATGAATACACAGAACATGTTTTATGGAAAAATACAGAATAATACTTATGCTTTTATGCTAATTTAACATCAAATGCCCTCTTTATCTGCTGCTTTGGATCATATACAGTAAATTGGTATAATAGTATTTTATTTATTTATCTATTTTTTTTGTTATTTATTTATTGAAAAAGAAAAGCTTTATTGCATAAAAACACATTCTAAATTGTCTAAGAACTTTCTTAATATTCCGTAATGTATTGTTTTACTGAAGTTAAAATATTTAGTTTTGAGGCAGCTATGGAATTATTGTGAAGTGTGCTTATTTACTTTAGAAAATAAATATATAAATGAATAAAAACTTTCAATTTTATATTTCTATTACAGTTATTGTTTTTTATTCATTTTCTTTTTCAGTGCAAGAAAAACGGCACTTCTGTATTTTGGAAAAACTATCAAAAAATGGATAGATAAATAAAGTGATACAATACACATCAACAAATTAAATGCAAAATTTGCAAATGGATTTATTTGAACACATTGAATACTTCTCAATTATATGAATTACCCCTTATAGGGCCCCACCTAGGGAGACTTAACATCCTTATAATCACTTTATAATCACTTAGATAAGATAAGCCTTTGATGTGCGCTCTGTTATCAGGACTGTATATTGGGGCTGATCATGAGAGGGTTGCTGGGGGGGGGGGGGTAAAGAAGGAAAAAATGTGTCTTTAAGTGATCACAAAGGACCTTGCTACACTATATCCGCTCCGTCTTAACTGATTTTTAACCCTTGTCATGCTGAATAAATAAAGATGCCACGCCCACTTCTAATTTCCAGCCAATCAGATTACTTGATGCGGGTTTTGATAGAAATTCACATATTTAATAACAAACCGTACAGATCAAGATCACTTGGCTTCTTCAGAAGCCAACTGATCTGGATCTACACTGTTTGCTAAGCCAGGGCATGTCGTGTTCAGCAAGAGAAGGGTTAAGGTGTCTCTATCCTTTCGGTTGTCATCCTGACTACTGCAGATTCGCTTGATGCGCACACAGATACTACAGATGATAGCTCTCTTTACACTGACTGAATAGTGAGACGTACTCTGCACATGCAAATGTGTATCCATGGTTTAACAGAAAATCATTCTATAGCCCGTCTTTTCTAATGCTGATCAGAAATTCAATCTTCAGCTAAATTCTATTTTATGTCTTTCAGAATCTTTTTTTTTCCAATCTGAGAAATATTTTCAACGCCTCCTCTCCTTTTTTCCATAGACCAAAGCCATCATCTATGCATCTAAGACAGAACAGGATGTTTTATTTGTTCGCCACCGGACTCTCGTCAAACTTTCGCATATAAGCTCTGGTGTAGTTTATTTTTTCCAGTTTCGGGTATTCCCAGATAGCTACACCCTTCTTCTGCTCATACAGCTTCCCATTCTGCAGCACTGCATTATTTCTAAGACAGCTTCCGTTGGTATAGGTTTTATCCATCGCCTCTCAAATGCCTCATTAAAACTTCGTTTTCTTTGGTATTGACGGGTAGAGCTTCACCCCTTCAAAGCAGAACAGTAAAGTGTCTAGCGGTAACAATTGTTCTAGTTCTTGAATGTGGTGAAGAAACTCTGTTGTATCTTTAAATAGGATTGAGTATTCTTCACATACGACTAGAGCTCGTTCTTTGCAAAATTGCAATTCTTTATGTGGTCGTTCAATAACCATGTACTACCGCTATGTATGGATTATAATACTGATATGCTAGTTTTAGGAATTTGGATAAAGAATCACAAGCAATAACAGAATGGTAGACACCTGACACCAAGTTGAGAAGACGTGTTACTACAAGCCGTCTCAATTGGATCTACAGTGTTTGCGAAAGTATTTTTTCAAAATCTTTGGTGAGGCTGGAGGTGGGTAGGGGAGGGGAGGCGTGACGTCCGATATTATGGAGAAGTTTACGTGATGGTGTCGTTACAGCAAAGGTCTAAATTAGACTGGCTGAATAAACATTGCAAAAAGCCTGAGTCTACTTCCATCGCATATGCCAATGGGGAAGTGCTCCATTGTTCTAACCGAAGAAAACACAAAGAAAGATGTATAAAAATAGTACGCACAATAAATTAAATTTCGACATCGATTAGAATAAATGAGCAATTCAATTATGGCTTAGATATAAATTATAATTTGAGTTAGCGCACGTCAAAACCTACAATAAGACCTGTGTGACCAACAAAGACTCAGATACGAATGTACATCCACTCAGTATGGCAAGGATCCTCGTTTATCTCTGTTTAGACAGCCTGGAGGCTGTAGAAGGCACATGCGATCAGCGAAGGCTCTGATCAGACTGCGCGGATGCGCAGGCTGATCTGAGTCTTCGCTGATCGCACAAGTCTAATTGTATGTTTCGTCGTGCGCTGGCTCATTTCATCTTATGCACGCGAGATGCAAAACAAATTTCCAGCTTTGGAGATTTAATGCAACGTTACACGTCACTTCATAAACAGGGATAAAGTTAAGAAGACAAAATATGAGCTGATACTTTACACATATAGATGGTGTTAACCTAGAAAAGACCACTATCACGAAGTACAGCCCTCCCAAGCCAACGAAAAACGAAGATTCGAGGAACAAACAACAACTAGAAATATGTCCAAAGGACACGGACGCCCCCGCCTGAAACACTTGAACGCAAATTGCCAACGCCGGACGCGGACGGAGGCGGACGGACGGACGGATATGTAACACTATATGCCCTTAATGGTGTTGGCATAGAAAAGACACAATGACACAGTTGCAACAACTGACACGCAATAACGACGATCTGCAACACAGAAATCACATTAGAAGGGTAAACAGACACAACAACTATTTGGGCGGGATGGGGGAGGGGGAGGTTAAAGTCATTTCCACTCGATCGAAACGTCGCCTTTAATTGTGAAGCAGCTCAAACTAAACAGACCACAGACAGAAATAGTCAGACGACAACTGTCTGAAATATATTTATCCTTGTCCTGCTGAACCCGGATATACCCTGCTTCTGAGGAAGCCAACTAATCTGGATCTGCACTGTTTGTCATTTAGTATATGAATTTATGTCAACAATCCGGATTAAGTAATTAGATTGGTTGTCAGTTAGAATTGGGCGTGGCATCTTAATTTATTTGGAATGACAAGGGTTAAGAAAGGGGCGATCTGAGACCAGACTCACCGTTCTTTAATTAGAGGTAAAATAGTTTAGCGAACGCACGAAAAAAAAAAAAAAAAAAAAACACAAGAAAATGGCATGTGCGCCCAGCGAAGACTCCGATCAGCCTAGGCATCTACCGAGTCTGATCAGAATCTTCGCTCTGCACTCAATAGGTAGCAAAGGGCCAAATCTTTCTTCCTGCGGACAGTAAAGACTGATCAGACTAGGCGATTATCCAGGCTGATCTGAGTTCGCAGGGCGCATGCATATACCATTTTGTAGGCTAAATCACCATAAAATTCAGGCTTTGGTAGAAATTGCGCAATGTTACATTTCATCAAGAGAACATGCCTATATAATTTTGACCCCCTTAAACCCCACTTTTATATAGTTAAACTGGGATTTACAGGGGTATACATTATTTTTCGTATTTCTGCTCAAAAGCACAAATTGTGGGTACTCGTTAGAACCGCCTCGTCGAGGCGGTTCTAACGAGTACCCACAATCTATGTTTTGAGCAGAAATATGAAAAAAATATCAGGACTTTTTATCTGAAAATTTTTATTTTTGGGTGGTAAAATTTTCAATATATTTGAATAGGCATGTTTTCGTAATGTGAAATAAATTCAGAATAACGTTACCGACACCACATGTTTAACACTATAAGTTGCCGAGTGGCTTGTTCATTTCGGAGGAAAAGACATGAAGAATGATAATAAATGTACACAATCAGGAGTCGGTTGCATCATTTTTGCTCAAAATACCGAAGCCCCCTGCATCTTTTTCTGCATTTATTTGAGCCTCCTGCATCAACACAAACGTACACACCTAAGGACTTTGTATCCATCCGATGTTACCCGCGTTTAAGACCATGCAATGAAATATCTAGTCTGATTTTGTCTTCTGCCATTATGAAATAAAGGAGGTTGTTGCATATACTGCATCCAACACAAAGTGCATTGGTGATGCAGGGTCCGAATAATGACTATTTGATATTGGTGTTTGTGTTATTGATCAACTTTCTCCTCAAAGTATCGTTTTTTTTGCTATGAAGCAATGCGGTTTAAAACATTACTTATGTTGAAATGTTTTATTATTCCTCAAATTTCCAGATTTACGTGCCAATTATTACAACTGCCAACCGTTGACTTTTCAGAAATCTCCATTTTACACATGACGTATAACGTTACACAAAATCTCAAAATTTGGCCATAGCAGTTCTGTAGAATAACACTTAATTAACAGTAACACTCCTTTATCATTTGATTCTTACAGCAAAATGTGGTACGAAACAGGTACCAGAATTTGACTTTGGTGCCTGTACTAAGAAGTACGTCGAGTATTAAAAGACACAAAAAATACATTTTACATTTTATTTCAATTTGTTCGTTCGTTCCATACACATTATACATATGTCCTTTTGTACAACCATTCCCTTGGCACAGGTTCTGGTTTAGCAAACATATCTTATTTGTTTATAATAATGACCTAGATCTACACTATTTGCTCACGCAAAAATGTCTAAAAAAGTATAAGTACAGTAATTCTGTCTAGTCATAGTTCTTGATACATTGTTAGGCATCTTGATCTTGGCTATGGCTATCGCCGTCTTTCCGCGTTAAGGTATGCATGTCCAGTTGTTTATTCATATACATGTGTAGCATATCATCTGAAATATTAACATCACGAAAACATACCTATATAATTCCGACCCCCTTAAACCCTAATTTTATACAGTAAAACTGGGGTTTAAAGGGGTATACATTATTTTTCTTATTTCTGCTTAAAAACATAGATAGTGGGTACTCGTTAGAACCGCCTCGGCGAGCGAGGCGGTTCTAACGGGTACCCACAATCAATGTTTTGAGCAGAAATATGACAAATATCAGAATATTTATCTGAAAACTTTCAGTTTTTGGTGGTGAAATTTTCAATATATTTGAATAGGTGTGTTTTAGTAATGCATAGCGTAAACTAAAAATATGTCTGTAAAACAATATGTCACCAACTACATGCTTGTCGATACATAATGCCAAAGTTGAAAAAGAGTATAATTCTAATAAAAGAATCCAAAGTTCACCATATTTATATCAAGACAGCTAAATACTGGATCCAAACTGCTAGTAAAATTTAATGACCCTAACTCAAGTGGTTCCTTAGCTATTTTGTTACAAGACAAGCGTGACGTAAGGACGAACGGACGGACGTATGGATGGGAAAAGCCCAAAGCAATATGCCCTCAACTCCCGAGAAGTCAAAGTAAGGGGGCATAATTAACCCTTAAAATGCTTAAAGGGTAGCAGACGACTGATATAATTTATTTGATCTAATATCAAGTGTTGTCAACGAGAATAGCAGGCACGTTCTAATTTGAGGTTACATGAGACGGGTTTAAGCTTTCAAAGGTGCAAAATAGTTTGTGAAAAACTCTCTCGATTGTCTTGCCATATTGATCGCAGTCCAGGAATTTTTAAGGAATATGGATGGACCACGGTTTTGTACTCAACATATTCTAGTGACCATTTCTTATCTCAATCAACCTAGAAACTATATAAAGAGACATTTGATGCCACCATTCCAGTGTGATGGCAGTAGTTATTTAAAATATCCAGATGTCCTAATAAATGCATGCTGGTGATAATGAAATAAAATCCTTAGCATACGCTTAAATCGTTACGTTTAATCAAAATTTGGTACCAAATAAACTTACGTTTTACGTCGGAACATGATTTTGAATTGCAAAGGTCACTACCGCAACAAATATCACACAGATGAATATATCTCTTTCTTCCAAATGGATGAGAATACGTCATTACTGCTTGTGTTAGATGGCGACACAGCTGAAATGGTAATAAGTGAACTTAAACGCAACAGTAGAGAAGATGTCCAGAATGTAATGTTTGGGAATCGGCCAGAATTTCATAGTCGATCATCGGTTTTGTAAAACCGACTGATCATCGGTTATTAATCGACGTAGAAATATTCACTCTTAATTAAACCCTCTTCCAGTTACTTATTCATTGCCCCAGATAAATATGACGGATATTATTTCTCCATGAAAACTTATGTTGTGGGTACTCATTAGAAGCGCCTCCGTAAGGCGCTTCTAATGAGTACCCGCAATATATGTTTTCAGGGAGAAATAAGAAGAAAAAGCAGTTCTTTTCGGTTGACTTATCTAAGGCTATTTTATCATCTTTTATTTTCCCTTTTATTGACCACAAATCTAGAATGACCCAAATAGACAGCTTTGAATTCCATGTCTTTATAACTTGCCTATAAAAAGTAAAACGTGAGAAAAATAAGTTTCTAAAAATACAATTTTCTGATTAGTCGATTATAAAAGATCTTTTCGATCATCAGTCACAAGTGGCAAAAGTGACTAATGATCGATTATCAGTGGCAACACTACCAGAAGGAGCCACAATCACAGAACAAAGCTTACAAATAACCCCAAAAGGAAAAGCAAAACAGCTTGCTCCCTCATCCCCATTTTGGTGATCAAAATGGTAGATTAGACCTATCAGGCACAACTCTAAGACAAAAAACAGGACAAAACTTGAACAGCCACATAGCTAACAATCACAAGGTCCCACAAATAACGGACAGCACTAACATCGCAGCCTTAGACGTGCGAGTAGTAAAGACTACCGAGAACTTTGCTTTTTTCCCTCAGGAGTCGCCGCAAATACGCCCTATAATATCTTATTAGCATTCAGTACAAAAACACTTGCCTTTAGTTAAATGGATACACCAGAATATTTACCGACATTTTTCAAACGGAGACAACTTGCAATATATACTTGTATACTTCAGAAATAAAAAGAGCGCAGGAAAAGTTTTTACGCTGAATAAAAATAATGTTTTAAAAGGCATCTAAAATATTTTCGTATGGTTTTAAAGCAGCACTTTCATTACGAAAACAAGCCTATTGAAATATACTGAAAATTTTACTACCAAAAATCTGAAAATTATCAGGTAAAAAATTGTGATATTTTTCACATTTCTGCTCAAAAACATAGATTTAGGGTACTCGTTAGAACCGGCTCGATGAGGCGGTTCTAACAAGTACCCACAATCTATGTTTTTGAGCAGAAATAAGAAAAATAATGTATACCCCTATAAACCCCAGTTTTACTACATAAAAGTGGGGTTTACGGGGGTCAAAATTATATAGGCATGTTTTCATGATGTAACCGTTTTGAAGCAACGCTTTTATTGAACAAATGTCCAAACTTTCATTAGTTTGTGACTAACGCTCGTCAGCAATTGATGGTCATTGGAAGGTTCCCTCAAGGTGTAAATGAAAATCAACTGAACTAATCAATATCTGGTATGCCCAAACTCCACCCCGTGGCAGTACGTCTTGTGCAACAGAGTCAATTGATTTGTGGTTTTAAAGCAGGATAATGGCCGGCTACACATTAGCCATAGTTTGTTGCAACTCTCTGGCTAACCATAAAGTTATCCAACTCGATTAGCCACCATACAGTCCAGATTTGTCCCCGATTGAGCATCTGTGGGACGAACTAGACAGAAGGATGTGGTTCGTGATTGTGACATTTCCTGGGTTTCGCCACAAACACTTCTCTTCACTTTCCACGCACTTTATTCTTTATTATTTCATTTAAATGTCCTGTTCCTCTGCCTTGCTTCTTTTTGAGGGATACTGTCTTGTTATTGTTTGTTTGTTTGTTTATTTTTTTTTTTCTCTTTTCCTCTTTCGCTGCATGGGGAAGATTGTGCTTCTTGATTGAGGTATTTCGTGGATGCTTTTTTATGAGCAAGCGCACTATAAATCCTACAATAAGACCTGCGTAATCATCAAAGACTCATACCAGCCTGTAAATCCCACATTATGACTAGGATTCTCGTTTATCCCTATTCGGATAGCCCGGCGACTGACTCTGATCAGACTGCGCAAGTTGACCTCAGTCTTCGCTGGTCGCACAATCTTATAGGGAAACATCGCGGCCACGCTTAAAGAATTTTAAGGCGATGTGGTGGTTTTAATGTCGTTTCCGTTTTCATTTTTTGTCCAGTCTTACGTAACCTTGTTGTTGTGTTTAGATGATTCTGACTGACACCTAGATCACCCAGTTAGGAAGATGAGGGAACTGATGGCTTTGTTTATATCCATTTTGTCGCACGTGTACAGCCTGCGTACAACGCACATGTACAGCTGTCTGTTTGGTCTTCCTCTTGGTGTGATTGATAGGCTATGTCAGAAAGATAAAACAAATGCTAAAAAGCACACAGTTATTGGCATTTTGAGTTCCCGTTTTGATCAGAAACTTGGCATAAAATAGAGCCGCAACTTGAGAAATGTATTTTCGCAGTCTGAACAGTCTTCGTTGTCCGCATGAAGAAACTTACATATACCATCCTTGGCTATCCAAAATTTGCTCAGTGAAGATTCTGATCAGACGGCGTAAATGTGCAGGCTGATTGAAATCTTCGCAGGGTGCACATGTTTGAAAATACGTTTTCTGCTTGTGCGGTTGAATTGCTGATTACAAGTCTAGTGTGAAGAAATCGATAAAGAGCGGGAGCAGGATTTTTGTTCAAAATCAAAGAACGGAGCCAGTGCAGATCATGATGTCTGTAACGAGTCTCATTTAAATGTACACTGCTTACAAATCAGGTATCTTTTTGGTGTGCCTGAGTAAAAAAAAATATTACTGAGACTTACCGTTGCTGACATGCATCTTGCCGTGTGTGTTTTGGTAAATGTGTGACCAACGTCGCCAACATAGCAAAGCTGCAAAGGAAAGCCAACATTCAGGGCCCAGTTGTTCAAAGCGTCGTTAGCTTAACAAGCTCGTTAAGGGTCATTTCGTTAACTGTTTTAGCGGATTCAATATACAATTTTCTGATATTTTTTTGCTGAAAAAATGTGAGTAGCTTTTGCACTGCAAAAGCTACTCACATTTTTTCAGCAAAAAATTCAGCATATTTGCGTATCAGTCAGTGTAAATTTTAACGAATCGTTAACTAAAGACGTCGTTAGCTTTGAACAACTGGGCCCAGTTGTATAATGCAACAATCGCCGTAAAGTTATAAAACAAACGTATATATTCGAATATGTGTACCCAGCAAAGATTTAGATCAGCCTGCGCAACGTTTCCTCATGCGGACAACGAAACCTCTGCTCAGACTGCACACAGACTGGCTTGAGTTTTCATTTGGCGCACATTTCAGATACACGTTTTCTCACATTGGGGCTTATTCGTATAACAAACATTCACAGAAATGCTTCTAAACAATGTATCAACAATATTTGCAAAGTAACACGTGTAATAGTACATGTATATGTGATACTCGTAGAAGAACAGGCAGTCATGTTTTAAAAAACTCTAGTTGTACACAGCGTGGAAATTATATTCATTAGAGTGAAACTATCAAGACCTCTGTTAGCAGAAACTATGTCCTTGACAGACATGTCCATTAAATCAGTAGATTCTAAAACGAATGAAACTTTATTCATCGAGAGACTATCGCGGGTGCGATATATTATACAGGAGACAGCTACCTTTCCGGAGTTCTGCCTTTACCCCGTGCTTACGTCTAGACTAAACTGTTAAGGTATTACGAACGTCGTTAGATTAGCTTTGCATCCAGTTATCATTAACCCACTGTATTCTAAAGACCCCTAAAAGGGGAACTGTAAAAGGCAAATAGTGCAGACCCAGATCAAACGCCACAGAACAAGGCGCCTGATCTGGGTTTCCACGGTTTTCCAATAGTTCAACTATTTTTCTTTAATCGAAATTTGAACCCTCCAATATATAGTGTGGGGAGTTGTTCAGTCTAAAATGGGTTAAATTCAATGTCCGGTTCATATATGTATGTATGTATGTATGTATGTATGTATGTATGTATGTATGTATGTATGGCGTAACCTCTATGTGACTCATTTGCCCGGCTACGTTAAAAATCTGACCATTGCTACTATATATCACTTACCTGATTAGACTGACAGGTGTCGACATGACAATGATCTAAGGAGTATGTAGAAGAACATGATCGACACTGAAGAAGAGCTGAAAGATTCATAAAAAGAAAAAATCAGCTACGGCGCGTCATAATCTGCCTGCAATGAGCCCAGTGAAAACCCAGTTCAGCCTATACATCCGCACGGTCTGGTCAAAGTCTTTGCTGTGCGCTCTTTGGATAGGCAAGGATCCAAGTTCTCTTTCGGTGGACAGTGAAGACTGTAAGGCTGGCACAATTAATCGGATAATCGATTAATTGATCGATAAATTCACAAAAATGATTATAATTGTAGATATGCTAATAATCGATCATTTCATTTCTGTGTCTGTTACTTTACCGTATTTACACTTAGTATTCAGACACCTCAACTCCTTACCATACTTTGAACAAGTATAATTCACTACCCACTGTTGTGTCTAAAATAGCTGACTGAGAGGCAAACAGTGTAGACCCTGATGAGACGTCGTTTTGCGGCGTCTCATCTGGGTTTACATATTTGCTCAGGCCTGTCTGACCAAATACATACAACAAAGTATAACATATGGTAAGAGTCATGCTCAGATGGGTAAAATTATGACCAAATATTCAGTGATTACTAATCGATTATTGATCACAATGGCAGAACTGATAATCGATTATCTTTTCAGCTCTGATTAGCCAGCCTTAGAAGACTGGTCAGGCTGCGCAATTGAAAAAGGCTAATTTGGATCCCTGCAGTGCGCGTACGTTCAAAGGTATATTTTCACGTTGATGTCAATTCGGAAGTGGATTCTCTGTCGTTAATGTAAAAGTATCACAGTGTTGCATTGTCATTCTAGAATTCAGCATTGTCTGCAGACATCGAAGACAGTTAAAATTACAAAGGAGATGTTGCAATAAGACGAGGAGTTTTCTTAATTGGTTCAGGTGTTGAAGACCAGGGCCCAGTTGTTCAAAGCTAACGATGTCGTTAGTTAACGAATCATTAAAATTTAAATCAAGTGATACGCAAATATGCTGAAATAGTTTGCTGAAAAAATGTGAGTGCAGTGCAAAAGCTACTCACATTTTTTCAGCAAAAAATTTCAGAATATTGTATATTGAATCCGCTAAAACAGTTAACGAAATGACCCTAAACGAGCTCGTTAAGCTAACGACGCTTTGAACAACTGGGCCCTGATTTCAGAAATTATATTATTCAATGTTTTATTACATACTCCGGTAGCCCGATATCTTAATCATAGCAAAAAGAAAAATTTATGCTTATGGCTTATTATTACGGAGAGAAAATTCAGTACTGTTTGTCCCATCGCAAAAACTCCTAAACTAATACCATGTTCATTGTGATGGGAATTACATTTAATTCCTTTCTCTTTGGGAAATATTTCTTTTATCAGAATGACGAAAACACAACACTGCTTGGAAATTATGGTTTAATGAATACTGTCAGTGCGCGTGCCTAGTGTATTTAACCAGAATTCTCATTTTAACTTCGGTTAAAATGCAAATCTGAATGTAGATCCCCTAGACCCAAGATACCCTTTGGTGGAGACATTTCCCTGACATATGTAATATATAGGACTGGGAACTTGGGTCTAATGGGGAAACATATCTTTAAAATAACTTATGAAACGCATTAAATTTTGCATTCTTACCGGAAATGAGAAAGAGAATTCAAGTCAAATATACCAGACATGCGCACAGACTGTATTCGTTTAACCAAAATCAGTGATGTGTTCTCGTCATTCTGAAACACGAAATGTTTCCAAAAAAAGAAAAGTAATAAAATATAGTTCCCGTCGTTTTGAACATGGTATCAATTTAGAAGTTTTTGGGAAGGGGTGAACAGGACTGAATAATCTACCCGTAATAATGGGCCAGAAGCATCAATTTACCTACATGTATGTGTTATGATCGGGTTACTGGAATATGTAATATAAATTTGAATGCTGTATTTTTGAAACCTGGTCTTCAGCACCTAAGCCAATAAGGGAAAATCTTCGCCTTACTGCAACATCTCCTTTATGTCTTTTAAATTGGTGATAAAATAAAAAGAAAGCTTATATACAGTGGAATCGTTCTATAACAACACCATTCCGTAGCATCACGAAAGCATGTCTATATAATTTTGACCCCCTTAAACCCCACTTATATAGTAAAACTAGGGTTTACAGGGGTATACATTATTTTTCTTACGAGGGATGTTCGAAATGAATTGCTTATTGTTTGTTTGTGTTGAACTTTTACGGCCCAGTCAACCCAATAGGGTCATGTCGAGCGCGGTCAGTTTACCTAACCACACGTTTACTGGGCAGGCTTAGTCCTCTAAGCGACTAACCAGTACTGTGCACATTCTTTCGCCAGAAACTGACAACTGCCCTTCTTGAAATGAATTGCTTATTGTCCTCTAGCTCGATATCCACGTGGGGCACGATAAAAACCAATACATACCTGTATAGGGCTATTCAATATCTACACAATGGTATATAAATGCACATGTTAGACTAAGTGTAAGACATAAAATTTGCCATTTTAATACACGCAGTCATTGACCACTGCAGTAAAAATGGTTGGTACAAGCATCGACAAAAAAGATGAAATACGGGCTTACATCAAAGCTCGCTCAAAACTTGGTTGTTCTTTGAAGAAGCTGATGACTGAAATTTCTACTGCTTTTGGACCTTCTTGTGTGTCTTATGACACAGTTCGGCGGTGGAAAAAGAAATTTGAGTCTGGTGTAGAGTCCATCAAAAAATGCACCGAAATCAGGTAGGCCAAAATCTGCATCTCGTAAAGGAATCGTTTCCAAAATAAAGGAAATCATTGAAGAAGATGCCAGATTTACAGTTCGTGATATTGCACGAAAGGTAGGCATATCACTATCAACGGTTCACCTTATTTTGAAGAAGCATTTGAAAGTCAGAAAGATTTCTGCTAGATGGGTGCCACATCTGTTGACTGACGAGCAAAAGAGGCAACGGGTAAAAGTGGCCAAAAAGCTGCTTCAAATGTATCCAAAATATGACAAAAAGCAGTTTGCCAATGTCGTCACAGGTGATGAAACCTGGGTCCATTATTTTGAGCCCGTCAGAAAGGTTAGCAATAAGAACTGGGCCACTAAACGCAGCAAACGCCCAATAATTGCCAAACGTTCTTTGAGTACAAAGAAGGTTTTGTATGCAATCTTCTTCTCTGGTGAAGGAGTCGCAATAAAAGTGCCAGTGAAAAAGGGCAAAAGCATCACCGGAAAGTACTACAAAGACGTAGTACTGTAGAAACTGAAAAAGTATTATCAGAAACGACGCCCTGCCACTGGTTTTAAACATGCCCGTCTTCTACATGACAATGCCCCAGCTCATACCTCCGCAATAGTTACGGCGTTTTTGAAGAAAGAAAAAGTAACTGTTTTGCCTCACTCCCCGTATTCCCCAGCCCTTGCCCCATGTGATTTCTTTTTGTTTCCGAAATTGGAAGCATTCCTTGCTGGGCGGAAATACCAGTCCCGACAGGCACTTGGATCTGCCATTCATCAGTACCTTATTACTGTGCCCAAATCAGCGTACCGTGACGCCTTCAAGAAGTGGATACATCGGCTGAAACTTTGCATTTCTAGCCACGGGGATTACTTCAAGGGCATGAAATGAGTACTTTTGGGCTAACTTGAAATTTGAAGTCTCCAGATAGAAATAAACAATTCATTTCGAACATCCCTCGTATTTCTGCTCAAAAACATAGATTGTGGTAATCGTTAGAACCGCCTCGCCTAGGCGGTTCTAACGAGTACCCACAATCTATGTTTTGAGCAGAAATATGAGTTTTATATCTGAAAATTTTCAGGTTTTGGAGGTGAAATTTAATAGGTGTGTTTTCGTAATGGAATGTCTGGACTACAGAAAGACTGGAGTTGTTGAGAAGTGCAATATGTGTAGCTAATTAGCCATTTTGGAGTAATCAAGAATGTGACTGCTCTAGCTAGGTTGTTTACAGGTGACCATTTAGAAAACATACCATTCTAGTTACATCACGAAAACATACCTATATAATTTTGACCCCCTTAAATCCCTCTTTTGTACAGTAAAACTGCGGTTTGCAGGGGTATACATTATTCTTCTTATTTCTGCTCAAAAATATAAAGTGTGGGTATCCGTTAGAACCGCCAAATGTTTAATGCGTTTTGTATTGCCAGCTATCCTGGCTGCTTGTTCCAATAAAACGCCTTTACTTTGTAGGAATTCTGCCATTGGTTCAAACAATGGTCAAAGAAATAAGACAAAACACAACCTTTTTTTTAATGTTTCGACTTTACGTTTTCTTCAGAACTAAACTCCATATCGGTTCAAGAGATACTGAGTAAATGATGGCCCTTTAATTGCAGTGCTCACTGAGAGTATCACAATACGCAAAATAAGAATTTCACAATTTAGCGTATTTATATCATGTATTAATCAAACGTTTCCATTGTTGTCTTTGCATGTGCGAAATGGGGCGAATAAATTTTTATTTTGAATGTTTATCATTCGGAAACAAATTCAGATCAGAAAGTTGTAACATAATAATTATTAATATTACTAATATCACCCCTCCCATCTAACCCATCGCAGTATGTATGTAAAAAAGAAGCAAGACATTATTCTCAGTTTTGAGAAGTACTGTAAGAAGCAAACCACACACACACACACACACACACAATGATTCTGAGAAATATACAGTCAAACCGCAATGGCTCGAACATCTTTGGAACCAGGGAAATTTGTTCGAGATATGGGGAGTTCGAGAGTAGTATTGGATGGCACTACTATCTTGAGCTATCGGAAGAATTTCGTAGGGACTCAAACACGTTCAAATTAGCCATGATAAACGAGCCATCGGTATTTGATCTATTGAGGTTCGACTGTATAAAGATTTACCTTGAGATAGTTGGTTAAGGCATGCACAAAGAAGAACTACTGAAACTGAAATAAATTGAAAAAGACTATACAAAAATTCCAGCCACAACGTCAAAACGTACCTTCGATCATGTACGTCCAGCGAAGGTTACGATCAGCCTCTGCATTAGCGCAGTCTGACCAGAATCTTCACCTGGTTCATTTGAGATAGCCACGATGCAAAGTGTCTTCATGCGGACAACGAAGACTCTGATCAGACTGCGCCGATGTGCCGGCTGATCTGAATCTACGTTGGGCGCACATGTCAGAAGCTACGTTTCCTCACGCAGTGTGATAATGGAACCATTATTGCCTACGTGCATCGCGCAGACTCTGGCCTGTAATAAATGATCTTCACTTTCCTTTTACTTGCATATAATCCACATAATCTAATGATTGTGTAAGCGGAGAGCAAAGGCAACGATCACACTGGGCAGGTTTCCAGGCTAATCTGCCCTTTCTTTGTCCATATAATTAGATTAAGGTCAATAAGTCATTAGCGGCACCATTCTATAGGCATGGCGCGAGCAAAATTCAAGAAAAGTAAAGAATGCGACAGAACGCTATTTAAGATTAGATATACGTAATTGTCACATTTGATTTCCCAAACCTCGGAGATCGACCATACCAAAAATTTAGACCAAAGATCTAGAGGCATGGCGCGAGCAAAAATCTAGAAAAGTAAAAGATTTGATAGGACGCTGTTTAAGATTATATAACACGTAACTGCCATATTTGATCTTCCGAACCTCGGAGATCGTCCATACCAAAAATTTAAAACAAAGATCTATTTGCATGGCGCGAGCAAAAATCTAGAAAAGTAAAGAATTTGTATATAACATGTAACTGTAACATTAAACTTTCCGAACCTCGGAGATCGTTCGTACCAATAATTTAGAATAAAGAGCCGCCAGATCTAAAAAAAAAAAAAAAAGAATAATAATAATAATAATTGTCTAATCATCTACCGAACTAACAATTAACGAGATGCGTTATAGATGATATCTACAAAATGTTTTATATGATCCTCATATAATCTCCAGAAGAACTACCAATCTACCAGCTACCTAACAAGCAAACCCATTTTAGTCTGGAGACCCCCAAAAATGTTAATTGACAAACAGTGCAGGCCTAGATCAGACGCCACAAAACGCGGCATCTGATCATTGTCTACACTTTTTGCATTGTATAAAGGAAGTGCTATAAAACATAATAATAATAAAAACAAACCAGACACCCTGCTATTGAAAAAAGATTGGTCCAAAGTGTTGTGGTAGAAGAGTCAACTAGACATAAATGGGTTAAAGGAACTTAGTACATGTAGTTGTTATCGCAATTGCAGAAGTACGAGATGAAGACTTTTGTACAGTCGAACCTCGATAGCTCAGACACTGATGGCTGGTTTATCTTGGCTAATTCGAACTCGTTTTTGTGTCCCTACGGAATTCTTCCGAAAGCTCAATAAAACAAATATTTAGGGAAATTTTCTTATTTCATCATGAAATTGTATGTTGAGGGTACTCATCGAGGCGATTCTAATGAGTACCCTAAACATACAATTATTTATAGAAGATGGAAAATATATAAATAAATCATCGCCATTTGCTTCCTGACCTAGCGTCTTGATTAACTCGCAGTGGCTCGAACTATCTAAATCTCGAACAAATCTATGGTCCCATAGAGGCTCGAGTTATTTAGGTTGGACTGTGACTTTTTTTTCTTCTCTTTTAGAAAAGAGTTTACTCCCAAGGGAGAAACTATTTCGACAGAATAGTCTCGCTGAAAGTATTTCAGCTCCCGTTCACACATGGACGACCCAGATAAAGTCTGTCCACTCGCATAATATTATCGAGGTAGCCTCGTTTCAGGGACTGAGAATAATCGATGATAACTAATCCTGAAATCTAAAAATTCATTCTTGAAATTGAAATACTTTCCCCAGATAGGACTGACAAACTACAATAAAACAATTCATAGCACTAGAAAAGGCGTTTTTTTTTTTTCCATCCAAAAGCTACTTATATTTGTCTTATTTCTCAATAAAAACATATGTTGTGGTACTCACTAGAAGTGCCTTAGGAGCTTCTAATGAGTACCACAACATGTTTTTATTGAGAAATAAGAAAATTATATGTGGATACCCCTCCTATCTCGAGCTATGCAAATGATAAATTTGTTTTATTATAGTTCTATTTTTTTTTTATTTCTTAGGCATATATTAACCAAAATAACTACTTTTGACACTAAAGGATGATCTTGTGAACAAGCATAAAAATGAAATTTCATGTTTAACAGAAAGCTCTCAATCCTGAAATCACGACTAATCCTGAAGTTTCTCATCCCTGCCTCATTCAGCCAGTTTACAGTTTCTTTGAGCGAAAATAACACCATGATCAGATTGCGCGAATGTTGACTGCACAGCATACCCCTGATATACTATTTGTGAGTGAGCATCGCGCGCCTTCGTACCGGTATACTAGAAAAAGGAATATCTCTACCAAACAATACTTCTCTGTCTGTCTGTCTGTCTGCCTCTCTGTCTGTCTGTCTCTATCTGTCTCTCTCTGTCTCTGTCTCTCTCTCTTAGGAGATTTCTGAAAAAAAACATACCCTTGCTAATCTACATGTATGTATAGTGACACAGTAGTCAAACCTTTAAGTACAACAGTCTATTGTTTTGGCTGATTTTGTTTGCACAGTGTATCTGCATAGTTGTAATACTGACAGAAAACACACGGCATTCCTTCATATGCACGAATAAAGACAAAGATAGCGAGCATTTCGACAAAGCCAAATTCAAGGTGCTTTCAGGTATTTTCCCTAGGTACTTTGTTACGAAGCGCCTTTGTTACTGCATTGTAGTCTCAAAACACAAAGTCTATATAATGAACCGGGTGTATATTTGTATAGGTTACATGTTGGCAGATCAATGTCGATATGAAGGGTGCTGTATTTGTATTAGTCATTTGACAAGTGTAAAAGCACTAAATACAGGTAAAGAAGATTACAATAATAGCTGTTTTGTAACTAATATAATTAGGAGCAAGTCATACGGCAAAATGGATTTTATAAATTAGGAAGTCTCTGTTTGTTTATTTAAAAATAAACCGATGAGGAATATTAGTTACGGAATTAAAATGTGGATGTTTAATATAAATGCATTTATGAAACACTCACGATAAAAAGGAACATTTGTAAGTTATGTCACACGTTGCTGAATAAATATACCTAAAATATAAGAAACAGTATATATTTGCCTGTGACAAAAATTATATACGTGTTGTATATATTATTGAGGAATAAGCTCAATAAACATTCAATATGAAACGATATAAAAAGAAAAACCTTGTTGCACCAGCCACAGACGTAGAAACAGTTTTCAATAAACCTATAACAAACCATGATTTACCAAAATCCTGCAAAATGGCACAATCATGTACTGTCCATGCGATGGAAAACGACAACACGAACGAGAGGAACAGATCACAGAACCGTAAACATGGGAACACAAGGAGACAGCTTGGCGCTGTTGCTGCGATGTTTGGGAACTCATTCTTACACTTATCACCTATTCGGATCGTTGAAAGAAGCCTGCGCTAGTGACAGTGATTTTGAACAGAAAGTCCTGATGAATTTAAAATGCGCCAAAGGGTTATGGCAGTTACTGAAATTTACCTTATTTATCATGTTCGACGCAAGAACATAGCGCTTCTCTTATGCAATATGCTAGCTACGGAAGCCTAGATCAGCCGACGCATGAGTTTGTACAGACTGGTCAGTGCCTTCGTTCCCCGCTTGCAGAATAAATGGATTTTTTCTTGATTTAAAGTTTGTCAGTTACATGTATTTAGCTTTGTCAGTTTAGGATGTTTCATTTGCTTTAAGAGGTCAATATAATAGGGATATTGCACTAATATTGGTGAATATTGTCCCGAGTTGGGATATCGAAGGACGCTCGCAAGCTCGCGTCCTTCGATTTCCATTCGAGGGACAATATTCACCAATATCAGTGTAATATCCCTTTAATTAAATAGCTATGAATATTTATTTTGTTTCCCGTAGTTTCTGACCTTTAAAACGCTGCTTTAATAACAAAAATGTGAATTCTACCAATGTGCGTGACAAGGTTTGGCGCGACGTTACTGCATTACGACGTCATCAAAAGCAACGTAATGTAACGGTAATATGAGAAGGCATCCGAGTAAGTGTGCAATATCGAGTAAGTGTGCCGATATCGTGTGATATCGGCACGCTAGCTCCTCGGCTTTTATCGCACATTTTAATCATTTAATATTTATAGCTATATAATAAAGTGGCAGACGGTGCCTTTTTTAATAAATGAGCCGCAATGTCAGAAGCCGTACCTTCTGACATGTACGCCAAACGAAGACTCAAATCAGCCTGTGCATCCGCGCTGTCTGATCAGAGACTCCGTTGTCCGCCTGAAGAAGTTTTGCATCCTTGACTATCCAAAATGCACTTTGCGAAGATTCTAGCGGTATTATCTAGTGTTGGGAATCGGCCAGGATTTCATAGTCGATCATAGGTTTCAGGTACTTATTCATTGCTCCAGATCAATGAGAGGGGTATTCAGATAATATTTTTCTTATTTCTCCATGAAAACATATGTTGTGGGTATTCATTAGAAGCGCCTCCGCGAGGCGCTTCTAATGGCTACCCACGACATATTTTTTCATGAAGAAATAAGAAACATATCAGTACTTTTGAGTTGACTTTTTTACGGCTATTTTATCTATGTTTTTTTGTGTTTTTTTTTTTTTTTTTTTTTTTTTTCTTTTTTATCTCGCTTTTATTGACCACAAATGTAGAATTACCAAAATAGACCGATTTGAATTTCATTTCTTTAAAACTTGCCTTTAAAAATTAAACGGGGGAAAATATGTTTCAAAAAATAGAATTTTCAGATAAGTCGACTATAAAACATTTGTCCGATCATCAGTCACAAGAGGCAGAAGTGACAGTCGTGGCAACACTAGTATCATTGAATCTTCGCATGGCGCACATGTCCGAAGGTACGTTTGCTGCCCTTTGGACTCATATTGTTCCTTGCTACTACTGACATGGATAGAGTACATTGCAGTGTTTTATTTGTTTTGGTCTTCGTTTGTTTACTTTTTTAATCATTTTCAAACATAGCCACTCAAGATATGTTGATTCTTTGAGGTCATATAAAGTTAACATTCATGACAATGCTGATTTTACTAAATTTGCTAAATATTGTAAAAACAACATTATTTCAGAAAAAGCTGAAGTAAAGTCATTGCTATAAATTAATGAATGTTTATATCTAGATTAAAATAGTCATGAATGAGTCGAATTTCTATTCTCTACAGTAACTACATTTCACAGTTGACCAACAACCAGGGAAAATGTACCTATGACATGTACATCCAGCGAAGATTCAGATTTGTGCAGTCCGATCAGTCTTCGCCTGAAGAAGTCTTAGATGTTTGGTTATCCATAAAATCTAACTAAATATTACGAAAGCACGCCTATTTAAATATTGAAATTTTTACCACCAAAAACTGAAGGTTTTCAGATAAAAAAAAAACAACTCTGATATCTTCACATTTCTGCTCAAAATCTATGTTTCTGAGCAGAAATATGAAAAAATAATGTATATCAATGTAAACCCCAGTTTTACTAGGTAAAAGTGGGGTTTAAAGGGGTCAAAATTATATTGGTATGTTCTTGTGATGATATGCTGATCAGACTGCTTGGCCATCACGAAAACATGCCTATATAATTTTGACCTCCTTAAACCCCACTTTTATATAGTAAAACTGGGGTTTACAGGGGTATACATTGTTTTTCTTATTTCTGCTCAAAACATAGATTGTGGGTACTCGTTAGAACCGCCTCAACGATGCGGTTCTAACGAGTACCCGGAATCTATGTTTTGAGCAGAAATATGAAAAATATCAGATTTTTTTATCTTATTTTATTTTTATTTTCTGGTGGTAAAATTTTCTATATATTTGAATAGGCATGTTTTCATATTGGCTGTTTAGGCTGATCTAAATCTTCAGTGTCCGTTAATGTATTGAGGTTATTTCCAAAATCGTGCCCCAATTCAATGTATTGATTTTGAGATTTTGGCAATGAATAAAGAGGTCATCAGGGCACTGGCGGACAGCATATGGGTAAGTCGCTATTCGCATATAACAAAATGGCATTCTCGTGCTGAGTCTCAAATACGCGAATTTTCCTACTTTTTTTTTTTTTAAAAAAAAAAAGCTCGACATTTCAATAAAAGAGTCTGAAAAATAGTATACCAATACACACATTAAAACTTTTTGTTTGGAAAACTCAAAGATAACTCGAAATAGTCTGCCCATCCGGGCAGTCTGACCAGAGTTTAAGTTGTCCACATGAAATGTCAAGACTTACTTTTTATGAAAAATAAAAAAAAAAAAAAAAAAAAAAATAGAATGTCGTCTGTCACAAATTTTGCTTGGCGCTTTAAACGTTAAATACGGTATCCTTTGTGACGATATCCTTTGTTGTTAGCATTGCTATGGTAACGCGATTTGACATCGATTTTGCATACACATGAACAGTGGAGGTTATGGTCCCTCACCATGAGAAAATATTATCCAGCGCACGACAAAGCCTATAATAAGACCTGTTTGACCAGCTAAGACTCAGGTCAGCCTGTACATCCACCGAGTATAACAAGGGTTCTCGTTTATCCCTCTTTGGATAGCCCGGAGGCTGCAGAAGGCAAATGCGATCAGCGAAGACTCTGATCAGACTGCGCGGATGCGCAGGCTGATCTGAGTCTTCGCTGGTCGCACAAGTCTTATTGTAGATTTTGTCGTGCGCTGGCATATCTTCTGTGCATATGCGAACAGTAAGATTCGGACCAGCCAGCGAAGCTTCACAAAGTTACGAAGGTATTTCCTCAACATTGATGTATTCAACAGTGATCAGCGATTCTGTTAGCGAACAGCAAATGCCTTTATCAGACTGTGCAAAGGCACTGGAGACTACGTGAGTAGTATAGGGCGGCACTCTGGGCCCTAATGGGACCAGAGTGCCGCCTCATACTACTTACAGGTCTTCATTGTCCGCATATACCCAAAGACATATTTCCTATCGCGCGGCTTTTGATTTCAACATGAAATTGACTTAGAAAGTAACATTAAAGAATGAGGTCCATATAAGCGAAATAATAGCCGGGGGTCCCAGACGAAAACATCTTTAAGAAGCAATGTGAACAGAGAAGCCTCAGATTAAACTGGCTTTTGCTGTCCGCGTAAAGTCGCTGGATACTGTAGAATATATCGACTAAGGAAAATTGGAAAATTACAGAGTGCGATCATAATCTCAATTTGTGCATTTTTGCAAGTGTTCAAGATGTTTGTGCGTCAGTAGTTTCATATGTGGAGTTTGTTTGGTCATTATTTGTTTCCTCCTCTCTCCTCCTTTTGGTACTTCGTAAAGGCTGTGCCACGTGACTGTAGCATTTCCTGAGTATCTTCACGTAGCTTCTTTACGCGGCTTAGTTTTTGTCTTATAATAATTAGATGACTGAGCGTCTCAGGCCTTATAAAAATATATATGTACAACCAGCGTAGACTTTGATCAGACTGCGCAACCGCGCAGTCTGATCAGTGTCTGCACTGGTTGCTAACATAATATGTGGATTCAAAATATTCGATGTGCGGACAATTTGAACATCACCGGACAGCTCTATTATTAGTATTAGTATTTTCTTTTCTTTCTTTTTTTTTCTCTCTTATTATTTGCTGTGTTTGGCCAGTCACGTGAATATAATATATTCGAATAAATAGTGACTTTCTTTTTCAGGTCTATAATAACATAATAGGAACATGATTGTAATATGGTTTACAACGCTATATTCGATAACGCAAAAGGGCATATCGAAAAGCTGAACTAAACTGCAGCACCACTGGGAAAACAACATTAGCAAAACTTAGAACAAAGTTGTTTCGTTGACAAATTATCCAAAAGAACGTGCAATGAAAATATTGCCAAGAAGCTAAAGCCTGACTCACTCTCTTCTAAGGATTGGTGGTCTACACTAAAAACTGCGGTATCTCCCAATGATACCTCTTCTATTCCACCTCTTGAAAGCAATGTATATATACAGACGAACAACACAGGCTAATCTACTTAATAACTATTTCAAGGAACAAGCATTCTTGGATGATAGTCACGCAGAGCTTCCATCTTTACCACCATATAACGTCGAATTCAATCTTGTATCTTTCATTCTCACCTATCTGAATATGTCCTAAAGTCGCTCTCAATTAGTAAAACGTCCAGTCCCAACCGTATTCTTAAAGAACTGTCAAAAGAACCAGCTCTTGCATTATGTGTTCTCTTTAACCGGTTATTCAGTCAAGGTTAAATATCTAGTCAGTGGAAAGAAGCGAACGTCTATCTTATTAAAAAAAATAAAGACGACCCTTCATTAGTAAGTCATCTCTTTGCTAAACTCTGAAGACAAAGTATTCGAAAGACTCGTATTCAAGCACGTATACAATCATTATTGAGATAATACTGTTCAATCATTTGTCCGGGTACATGCCTGGAGACTCCACTGTAAATCAACTTATTTTTCTCAATAATACATTATGTCAAACCTTAGACATGGGCAAAGAAATTAGATTTGTCTTTGGTACACCAGAGAAGCATTTGACTTAGTTTGGCAAGCAGGACGTATACACAAACGTAAGGCAGCAGGTATTAAGAGAGAAGTTCTCAAACGGTATACAAATTATTTATCTGAAAGAAAACACCGCGTTATACTTCCTGGTATTGCATCTGATTGGACATGTATTCTTGCTGGAGTATCGCATGGCTCCATTCTTGGGCCTCTACGTTTCTTAATTAACATCAATGGCAATCGCTGAAATTGGCTCTAACAGTCGCCTATACGCTGACGATACAAGCCTCTACATTATTGACATCTGTTACCTGCCTAATTTCAGACCTAAATTGAGACCTAACTAAAATTTCTATCTACTATTTAGTAGACTTCAATCCAGTTAAAACCGAATCACTGCTGATATCTCGCACATTATACAAGAAGTACAAGAAGTTCCTCACATAAGTATCTAGCCTTGTTATTTTCCAACTAGCACTTGGCAGCAACATATTGATGGCATAACTAGAAACGTATGAAACAGGATCAATATTATGCGCAAACTTAAATTTAAATTGGACAGGAAATCTCTTGAAAAAAATATTCATCGCTTTTATAAGGCTCCTACTGGAATATGGAGTTATAACATGGGATAACTGCACCCAATACGAAAAACAAGAAATTGAGAAAATTCAAATTGAAGCAGCACAAATTGCTACTGAACAACAAAACTGGTATCTCCTTATGTCCTGTACCAAGTAAATGGCTTGGTTACGCTTGAAATGAGACAAGAAAATCATAAGCTCGTCATGTTTTATCAAATGTATAAGACTTTTTTTTATCTTTCCTCCTTAGTGCCACAGTCAGTTAATAATCTATCCCAATACAGCTTCCAAAGTGCAGACAAATGACAATCCATTCACATTAAAACTAAGGCATGATCTGTATTGACAGTCCTTTCTACCTTCTGTTATAAGGGAATGGAACACTTTGGCCGATGAAGCAAAACGTTTCAGTTTCCTTTTTCCAAAATTATTTAAACCGTTACAGAACGTCTGTTCCAAAATATTTCTACACAGGTATTAGGAAAACACAATCTTGCATACATGTCTCCGAACAAAATGTATTAGTCTTAAAAAGATATTTACTTCAAAAATATAACAAATTCTCCGCTTTGCTGCTGCGGACAGGTAGAAAATTCACACGACTATTTACTTTGTTGTTCGTTTTACACCGCAAAGAGAAACAAACTCTTTACCGCTGATTCACAGTATCAAACAATATTGCTTAATCTTCTACTTTTTGGAAATGTTGCATCACCATACACAACAAAAGTTCTAATATTTGAAAAAAAAGTACAAAAGTACATAAATGACACAAAACAATTTTAACGGTTGAAGCTTATTGCAATAAAATGTCCTGTACATGCAACATTAATTATTTGAACTTATCACAAATTTCTAGTATTCTTTTTTCGTTGCTATTTATGTATTTGATATCATGTTTGTTTGTCTTCTTTGTTTTTAAATTCTGTATTTTAAATTCACATTTATAAATTGAGATCCATTATGTTTAACATATTTCCGTGACTATTTGTGCAACTGCGATTGTTAATACTAAGTAGTCATACGTTCGTTCTCTGGAATATTTGGTAATGATTTATGTTTAAAACAACATTGGCCAATAAAACAAATTATGATTATCTATCCATGCGACTACCTTACGGCATCGTTTATAAAACAAACAAATTATGATTTTATATACATGCCACGCCCTTACAGAATCATTTATAAAAATAGAAGACCGCCAGAAATATACAAAACAAATATTCAAATAGTCGTCTACATATTATATATTTACTATATACTATGGTGATAAATAAACTGGCTTCCAGCAAAACTGAAACAATAACATACCTGCTAATTTATTCATTGTTGTTTTTGTGGTGGTGTATTGCGACAGTAAGTTTATTTTTGACAATACTTTCTTTATTAGGATGATGTAGTATAACAATTTAGATTAAAGACACCGCTCCATAGTTCGTTGAAGCTTTAGAAGTTATATCTCTATTTTTGTACAAATTGTATTCCTGTGTAGTTAACGCGTACCTGGAAGACTCGGGGATGTATCAACACTGATGTCGCCACAACCGAGCTAGTATTCTACTTAAATGTATCTCGGACCGTTATCGGTCCGATAGCAATGCTGTCCGACAGCAAGGGTCCGAGATAGATTTAAGTAGAATGCTAGCTGGGAATGCACCAGTCAGACTGCAAGAGCTAATGCAGAACTCTAGCAAGCAAATAAGAAGGACACACGGTCCACTACAGCGAAACGGAAGTTACGCACGTGTATGACGCTGTGTTCTGTGACTGTGGCTTTTTTCTGGGTATCTTCATATGAACCACAACGTCATAAAATGTCTCTCTGAACATGTGCGTCCAACGAAGATTCTGATCAGCCTGCGCATTCGCGCAGGCTGATCAGAATCTTCACTGGACGCATTTTGGATAACCAAGGATGCAACGTTTCTTCATGTGGACAAAAAGAATGATCAAACTGCGCGGACGCGCAGGCTGATTTGAGTCTTAAATGAGCGCACATGTCTGGAGGTACGTATTCTGACGTTACGGTCCAGATTAACGTGGATTTTTCATTACGAAAACATGCCTATTAAAATATACTGAAAATTTTACCACCAAAAAAATGAAAATTTTCAGATAAAAAATTTGATATTTTTTATACTCCTGCTCAAAACAGATTTTGGGTACTCGTTAGAACCGCCTCGATGAGGTGGTTCTAATGTGTACCCACAATCTAAGTTTTTGATCAGAAATAAGAAAAATAATGTATGTAAACCCCAGTTTTACTATATAAAAGTGGGGTTTAAGGGGGTCAATATTATATAGGCGTGTTTTTGTGATGTGGTACACACAGACATTGCGAACATATAGGTTGCAATCCTATTTCAAGCTGATCCATTATTTTTCGCTTAAGGAAGTCCCTTTCAATACGACCATAATTTCAATATATATTGCAACGTCTAGAGACGGAGACAACGTTTTGGCAGAGATCTGTAATAAACTGTGTTCCGTTTAAGGAAATTAGATATCCAAACTCGGCAGAATCAGCAGAAACCGACTGGGAAATACTTTGTTAGCAGTCTTGCTAATGTGATCCTGCCGACTTTGTATATCCAGTTTCCTTCCACGGTCCACTGTCTCTTGAGACTTATATAGTGTAGTTTATATTTTCTAGTCATTTGCTGTCATTGATCCCATTCCAGGAATTAAGAAGAAATATTAGGGCCACTGATGCTGCCTAGCTAGCCGAAACTAACTATTCTGGTCCAGAAAACTTGTTTTAGGTTGATCTTGCTTTTTGTGTCTGTGTTCATAGTCCTACAAAGTCATTTTATTCTATTGTGCTCAGTAAATGGGTATTGCACCATCTCAGACAGGAAACTTACAGCTGTTCAGAACTGTAAGATCATTAGTTTCAAAAGCAAGACTATGTTGAAGAAAATTTTCAACAGACTCCGCCTTCAGGCAGAAAAGATGATTATTGAAACACAAGCGGATATCAGAGCAGGAAGAATGACTCTTTCAGCCTCAGCCTGCCTTCTGGACGAGGAGCTTCTTTAACACAGCAGAAAAGCCAAAATCTCTATCTTGTCTTGTGCTCCTGCTTGTGCTCTAGTTTCAGATCGCCATTGAGGCCTTTGCTTTGTTTCATCAAGCGACCGACAAGGTTGAGGGAATGAAATGAAATAAAGTGAGTGTTTACATACATACTTTACATAGTTTTCTATTTGTACATTGTATATAGACAAATAAATTTTAAATGCTACAAAAAAAAAGAGTCCATATCATTTTTATACGAATATGGATAGCATAGTACATAAAAATGATTAATTAAGACTTTCTATAGAAACAAACGATAGCACACAAGAACTCGAAAACAAATTATCTGAGCCACGACCGGAGAAAGAATTATCCCAGTAAGAATTCTTTATAAATCTATAGCGGGCCGTTATCGGCCCGTCAGGGTAGCTGACGGGTCGATAAAGGCCCGCTATAGATTTATAAAGAATGCTAGCTGGGATAATACTGCCACTTTAAGATTCATGAAAATAAAGGGATAATGGCACCAGTGCCAGGGTTATAATTGATAATCCCAGAACTCGGTCGTCTAGATAATATTTGCCGCGTTATGCGAAAAAGTGCTTTTAAGAATGCTCAAATTATGTGCATTTACATCATCCTGCGCATGTTCAAGGTCTCATCAGGGACTTGGCTCTCTATTGATACTTTCTAAAGTATTCAGTTGTTCTTGTAGCGGACAGTGAAGACCCTGATCAGACTGCGTTGATGCGAATTCTGATCTGGGTGCAGTCTGATCTGGGCCTTCACTGTCCTTGCATGCTCCAAAGGCACATTTTCGCTCAGCGAAGCTCATATAGACTGTAGAACAGATGGCTTCAAGGTCATGTGAGACTTTATAAGCTGATTATAGCAAATGTCAATATCTATTGCAAAGCTGATAACACCATTTCAAAATAAGGGCTGTGTCATACATTAAGCTAATAATATATCGTTATCGCTGATCTAGATCAGCGTGCACACCTGCGCAAAAAAAGATTTATGCAGACAAATCAAACGGAACCATTTGGAAACTGCATACTGTCTTCGACGAATAGAGGTCCTGGTCAGACCCTGAGACTTTGAAGGCTAAACCGAGCCATTGCTGCTGAAGTAATACTACTAATAAGCAATTTTAGATAATTTATGTCCCCCACCTTTTAAAAATCCTTCAATGGTACCTACTATGTATAAAATTTGATAGTATTGAAGCTCGAAAATGACGGAATACAGAAAAGTGAAGAAACAAATGATTAAATTCAAAACGCAGAAGAAGCAATAAAATAAATCCGAAGAATGCATCAAATTCACATGCACATCTTCAGATCATGAAAAAACCACCAGGACAGTTGCAAAAAGATGGACAAGCAACTGTAGGAGGAGTTGCGGACACAAGGTACCCACTACGTGTACACTAGTATCTGAGCCTGAACAAAATGACAAAGTTAAGTTCAAAAAGAGAAAAAAAAGTAATAAAAAATAATCAGAATTATATCCAAATCACACATCTTCAGTTCATGACAAAAGCATCTATACAGTTTCAAAAAGATCAGCATAAACCTGTAGGAGGAGCTATAGACACAAGGTTTATACTGTCAGGATGTTGAACTACGCACCTCGAACCACGAAATTTCAAAAAAGCGGGAGACAGTACTACTACTACTAGTAGTAGTAGTACTACTATACTGCTTCTACTTCTACTACTACTACCACTGCTAATACTAATAATAATAACAATGATAATAATAATAATAATTATAACAATGATAATAATAATAATAAACTAAATAATAATAATAATATTTATTATTATTATTATTATTATTTAAGAGAATGATATATCGACTCAAGTGCCAGTCTAACAGTTGTTTTTAATTTCAAATTGTATTTTATGTAATAAATCAACAAAATAAATATTCAGTTTGTACAATACTTACAGAGATATACTAGGAACATTAGTTGTCTATGCTACTTCGTTTTGCCTTGTTGCAGAGGGTGATGTGGCTCAAGATCGATATATGTACTGATGTAGTGAATCTGGGGTTCCGTTACTTAATAAAGGCATACGGAGATATGTCTATGGTTTTGGGCATGTCCTCCTTGCTTCTCATGTTTACTTCGAGTATAAACTCAGGTTGATATGTATTTTAATAGGTCAAATTTTCACCATATTCGGTATTCTGGACATCACGAAAACATACCTATTTTATTCTGACCCCCTTAAACCCCACTTTTATATAGTAAAACTGAGGTTTACAGGGGTATACATTATTTTTCTTATTTCTGCTCAAAAACATAGATTGTGGGTACTCGTTAGAACCGCCTCGGCGAGGCGGTTCTAACGAGTACCCACAATCTATGTTTTGAACAAAAGTATGAAAAATATCAGTATTTTTCATCGGAAAATTTTCATTTTTTGGTGGTCAGATTTTCAGTATATTTGAATAGGCATTTTTTCGTAATGAAATATTCATCTTTTTATGTAAATTTTATGTAAATTTGATTATGTCTGGGAAAACACCCGAAACTCCAATAAATCCAAATTAAGGTATTTGTCGTATGTTCTTGAGTAGTTTTTAGAGCACAATGGCACACCTAGTGCCATAAGTTGACAGAGTCGCACCCCGCCCGCTTCGCCCGATCCCTTGCCCCCACCCTCCTCTACACACACACAACACGCACGCACGCACGCAAGCACGCAACTACACACACTACGTTTTGGGATCAGCGTGATCTGGGTCTATAATATTTGTTCAGGAATATCTGTCCGAAAAGTTTGGATAAACACTGGAATTTTTAATCAGTCACAACAAACCATTTTTATTTTGTTGCATGATATATTTATCATTCATGAACACATTAAGTGTATAATTGTCAGTTGCGATCAAATCTAGACAAACCTATCTCAACATCTGCTGGTTTGCCCATAAATTCTCATGCCTCGAGACCATGAGTGCCTCGTCAAGAGAAATTGTACCTTCGGATGACTATACGGGCAGCGAAGGTCCAGATCAGACTGCGCATCTGCGCAGTCTGATCACGGCCTTCACTACCCGTTTATACAATCATAAGACACTGTAATACATGTATACATCGATATATAGGAAAACCATTATCAAACTCAGCGGAATTTTTCTGGCTAATCCGGATCTTTACTGTTCGATATGCTCCAAGACATATTTTCACATGACTCGAGACCATCTGGCGATCATCATGACTCGTGCGACTGATCTTCATTCATTAGATTGAGAGATGTGTCATGAGAAAAGTGGGACACATTTGATAAAATGACTGGGCCCTTTTTCGGGCATGACGGCCTCTTTTTCTGAACTGCTGTACATGTACTTTGTTTCCGAACCTCCGCTCGTCTTCCAAATGCAAATTTAAACGACGGGTGCATGTACGTGCGCTTACGTGTGTGTGTGCGAGTGTGCCTGTGCGCGAGAGTTCATGCGTGCGTGCGTATATAAATTGTGCAAGGTTCCGTTATCTTCCACAACGGTTTATTGATGTGAAAGAATTTCAGTAGCACCATCTTCCTGTTTATCACGCGCACTAGAGACGCGTGACTGACCCTATTTCCGTCTGCACGCTTCCCAGTCAGCATTCTACGTAAATCTATATCGGGCTGTCATCGGCCCGTCAGGGTAGCTGACGGGCCGATGACGGCCCGATGTAGATTTAAGTAGAATGCTAGCTGGGTTATTTTTCACTGACACTGAAAAGACCTGATCTGGCGTTGACCTTCAAGTGAAAAAAACAGATGTTGCGATTTCTAAAATGTTATGCCTCTCTCAGGGCTCTCAGGATTCAGTCTTCCTGCACACTAAAAGGACACCCGGCCCTTTGGTAATCAAAAAATAATCGTCGCATTCGCTGTCAAAATATAAATCTATTGGATACGGTTCTTATTACACGTACATTAATAAGCCTATGTACAGTATAAGTTCAATGACTCGAACACCGAACACCAAAAGTTCGTTAAATATGGCCGATTTGAGTCCCTAGGATTTTTTCCGATAGCTCAAGGAAACACATAATAGGGGTTATATTAAGGATTTTTTTTTTTTTTTTTTTTTTTTTTTTTTTTTGTTTTATCATGAACATGTATGTTGTATATACCCATTAGAATCACTTCATCGAGGTGATTATATGAGTACACTCAACATACTATTATTTCATCCCAGCTAGCATTCTACGTAAATCTACATCGGACCGTCATCGGCCCGTCAGCTACCCTGACGGGCCGATGACGGCCCGATATAGATTTACGTAGAATGCTGACTGGGATGGAAGATTGAAAAGGAATCCCTAAATTATCTCCATTTGTCACCTAGACTGGCGCTATGATTAATCAGTGGATCGGATTACCCAAGCCTAGAACAAATTACCTTGGTCCCAAAGATGTTCGAGCTATTGAAGCTAGACTAATCTGGACCCGACCCCCATGTGCTTCTATAATACATGGTGAAAACTGAGGTATATCTGGTTGACAAGGCTGGGCGAATGATCATGTTATTTCTTATTTTAAATCTTCATTCATTGTTGTTTTTCTATCAGATTTTAGGACCGCAATATATATGTCTCGGCAAATTCAGCAGACAAATTGACAATATTTTTTTCCAGAAAAAAAGTAATTTGACATTTCATGCAAATTGTCTCCTTCCTTTGGAAACAATTTAGAGACAGTCTGCATGAAATGTCAAATCTTGTTTTCTGGGAAAAATAAGAAAAATATTTCAATATGTTGTTGCTGAAAATTTTATCCAGAGTACTAAACATTTAAATCTTTTGCATTTCCGCATATTTTATACAGTAAAACGCTCCGACAATGAAGAAGATGTTTTGCATAGGTATATCGACGTTATCTATGACAGTGTATTAATATAGGGATCAAACATGGTTTTTCATGGATTAACATTCGCCAGGTCCCGAGGGAAGTGTTGAAAACCGAGGCCGGAGGCCGCGGTTTTCAACACATCCCTAGGGACCTGGCGAATGTTAATGCATTGAAAAAACATGTTAGATCGATATTATTGCATAAAAAACTGAAAACATTTGCTACATTTCGCGTTATTTCTTGCACTATTTTGTTTCGCCTTTTCACGATGTCTCGCGTTCGCAGTTTGCACGGACTATGCTCGCTCTAGGGCCGGGAAGTACACATTTCGTAACGGCAGCAAATCTGTGGCCCCGGTACGATCATATAGAAAGTTGCGTAGCCGTGCATTAACAGCGCGTGAATTGCCTTGTTAATACACGGCTTTTCGCCGGTTAATGCACGGCTGTTAATAATGCGCAACAGTGCTTTTTAATGCAATAATGGATGCCAATGGCTTAGTAGGTGCTGTGCGGCTCTGCACAATTATAAACTCCCTTTCAATTTACATATGCTTGAAGATATCTTTTCACTTGATGCGTCCTAATGGTATTCTGGAACGAAACAAGAGAACAATAAATACATCATATAGAAGTATATAAATATTTATCTCCCTTCCTATTTTCTTACATAATCAACGAGGAACAATGCGCGATAGTTGGATGATTACTAGCTGTCAAATGAGCCTACCGCAAACTACCGCAAATTGTCCGTCTTGCTTACTAGTAACCGTGAACTACAAATACAACAACAAGCGTATGTGTTAAGGATACTGTATTGTATCAAGAGAACCTTAAGGAAATATATTTCCCGTAGCAGCCACAGATTCCATCCGCCACAAAATCATGGCATCGTAAATAAGCTGCCAATCCTGGCGTGCCAACCAATTTAACGCTTAAGAGCCTGATGGGGTAAATTTCTGCCACGCCTCGGCCAGACTACTGTTATGCACGTTGAACCCTGTGTAAAAGCGGAAAGCAAGGATAAACATAATGTGACAACGCATGAAGCAAAAACAAAAATTATATCTTACGGAAGGAGGAGGGGAGTAAGTGGTAACGTTTTAAATGTCGCTGCTGCGAAATGCGCTGACCCGGGACTTACAGAAAGCAGCGATTCTGCATAAATTAGGGTATACAACCTGGAGTCCGTTTAGGCTTGTTTCCGCTAACCGGGCGCGAGGAAACAGGGAACTAATGCAGTGTATAAATTGCATGCCTTCGTCTAGGAGATTCCAACAGCGCTAGGGGCTATAGAAAAGCAATGAACTCAGAAAAGAGGGAAAAGAGTCGTTGGATAAAATTTGCTATGTACATGGCATGCATTTATCTCCTTTTCTCACAATCAACGAGGAGCAATGCGCGATAACTGGAGGATAACTAGCTGTCAAATGAGCCTACCGCAAACTACCGCAAATTGTCCCTCTTGCTTACTAGTAACTATGAACTACAAATAAAACAACAAACGTATGTGTTGAGGATACTGTATTGTATCAAGAGGACCTTAAGATAAGAGGGAAATACATTTCCCATAGCATCATCCGCCAAAAAATCATGGTATCTTAGATAAGCTGCCAATCCTGGCGTGCCAACAATTTAACGCCTAAGAGCCTGATGGGGTAAATTTCTTCCACAAACCGTAGTCCCAGAACCAAGGGACCGTCCTGGATATGAGGGCTGGGACTGAGGTTTAACTCATCAGAAAAAAGTGGCTGATAATGCTGTTGGATCGACGATGCCCGACTTAGGTGACAGGTCCTCATGTTATGCCATGTCGACCACTGAGGACAGGAGGCAAATGACAATATGAAGCATAGTGAAACATCTCAAAGCCGTTCCAACATCATATATCGATTAATATGTACATGAAAATGACGATTGAACAAAGAACATTGGAAGTCTAAATGGGCGCGAGCATTTAAGCCCAATCACGCCCTGGCAGGCTGACATGCTATACTAATGTACTCAATCTAAGGTTTCAGTCCAATAAGGCTCTATGAACAGAAGGATAAACTCGGTAATTTCCTTATGACATACTGTGAAATTTAATATGGCTACTCCTGAGCTTATGTTAACAGCTGCAGCCCTTATGCCACGATGAATACGTGGAGACATAACTAAATGACCAAACAAGAACTGCACGGAGGAACCCCGGTTCTGCAAAGCTGCTGTAAAGAACTTGCCAAATCGCGACCTGTTCAGAGCTCACTAAGACTACCATTCAGGAGTCCCAGGGCATGTGAGGTTGGGAGTCCTTCTGTACTTAAAGACTGATCTCATTCAAATAAACAGGAATCCTGGCACCAAAGTAGAAGCTAAAGACTGCAAATCAGTTTAGGGAGAGCTCTGCTATTCACCTATGCTCATCTGCCACGACCCGTTAGAATTACCGAGGCTCCACCCTGCAATGCCACTATAAATTCGGCCATAGACAGCATGCACATTTCCGGCACAAACTGGTAGACAGACCTTGAAGGCAACCTAAACGCTACAAATGTAAATCTATATATATATATATATATATATATATATATATATATATATATATATATATATTCTATATATATATATACTTTGCTATATATATAACAAAAAACGTAAAAATGCATGATAATACTAAAAAGAATCCAGTGGGTCAATACGGACTGGTATTGAGAAACACCACAGTATATATGGAGAATGGTATACCTATTGTTTGTTTGAGAAACCAGTCGGTCAATACGAACTGGTGATACTCGAAAATATTCATGTGGCAGCTCGCCCCTCTGTAGTCTTAAAGAGTTGACGGCCAACGCGGTCAACCCAAAACCTTCGTATTATTTGGCTTGTTTTAGGCACCGGGTTAAGGACGTCTGGTTTAGTAAAGCAGAAAAAAGTACATCACTGGGTACAAAATGATGCCGCTTACAATCTGACTTATCTCTGGATTTATTGGTTATGTGTGCGAATGTATTTGAGAAATGCATTACTATTCCACGACCCAGAGCATTAATTTGAGCATCACTGTCACCTTGCTCGGACCTATGTGTTGTAGCCCCAGTTCTGAAACTATGCTCTTTATACCTTGAGCTGTCAAGGTTACAAAAAGGTTTCAGGGTTTGATGGAGTAAGTGGTCAAAGGAATGTCTGGATATAGGCTGTCCAGACACTGAACAGAATAATGACCCGGGTTGCTATCCACAGAATTGAAGGAAATCTGTCAGAGAAAGTACTGACGAAACCTTGGTTTCACCTGGGCCAAAGGTTGTGGGGCATGCCGCTAGTGTTGTGTTTATATTTCCTAAATGTTACTGACACCATATTGCCCTGTGGTGAGTCTAAAATGTCAATATCGGAGAGATGGATGGCATAGCTAAAATCTGACATGTTGATTGTCATTTCCCCAATGCGGTCAAATGTGTAAAAAGCAAAAAGGAACATGGCCCTGTAAGTTTAATATAAAGCGCTGGGGCAGTAAATTGTAAACTTTCGACTAACCTGTCGAGGATTTGGATCGTTATGAGGAGGCGAAGATCAAATGAGGGTGGTGACCGGTAAGCATCGGCCTTTAACTTGGTAACAAGGAATGCAGTAGTGGGATCCTAGTGAACGAGTACTTTATGGATAAAGCCAGTTGCTGAGTTTTAAATGGCGCTGCTGCGAAATGACCCGGGACTTGCAGAAAATTGCGATGATGCGGCAGCGATTCTGCATAAATTAAGGTAAACAACCTAGAGTCCGTTTAGGCTTGTTTCCGCTAACCGGGCGCGAGGAGACAGAAAAACAATGCAGTGTATAAATTACATTCCTGCATCCAGGTAGATTCCACCAGGGCTAGGGCTATAGAAAAGCAAGGGACTCAGAAAAGAGGGAAAAGAGTCGTTGGATAAAATTTGCTATGTACATAGCATGCATATATCTCCCTTCCTCAAAAATAGAAACGTAACGGACGGACGGATGTGAAAGAAGTATACACCCGCCCGCCCCCCACCCCCCCGCACACACACACACACATACACAGATATGCAAAACGTGGTTGAATCTCGTGTATTTGTTCCCCAAGAATTTGAGCGGAAACGAAAATGACACTTACCAAGGGTCATTATTATGTTGTTGTATATTTGCAAAATTGACATGTAAAATTCCTTATCTACATCTAGTCAACGTCAATTCATATGCAAACTTTGGTCTCACTCCTTCAATTTGTTCTCATTATTGAGCAGAAACGAAATTCTGACGATAATCAAGGGCCATAATTTTGTTGTAAATTTGCGAAAATTGACGGGTAGCATTTTCAACCTAGAATTGGTTACAGTCAATGCATATGCAAAATTTGATCAAATTCCGTCGTTTTTTTCCCACAAGATATTGAGCGGAAGAATGATGATCACAGCCTCCATTGTCTGACATATGATCAAAGGAGTGACATAAGATCGGTGATCACAACCTCATGCTCTGTTATGAATGCAGAAAGCGCATATTGGGACGACTGAAGTCCATGTGATATGACATTCAACTATCCAGAGGTTGGTGATCTCAGCCTCTGGGTCTGATAATGATTTACCAGTGTAGCTTAACGTACTGATTTAGATACATGTGAGTCATGATTGTGGCCTTCCTGTTATTTTTTCTTTCTAACATTGGGGTCAGTGATCTCAGCTCCATAGATCAGACACTTGACAAATCCTTGCCCTATACTCTGACAATTAAGAACTAGAACTAGAAGCAATGGACTGGCTTATCGCAGACTCACATGATAAGACAACATATGAAAAGATGCGTGCCATGAGGTGAATGATCACGGCCTTATGCCCTGTTGATGATGTCTGTCTTGCAGAATGCAGTGGATGCCCTGGGCCCCATATGATAAAAAATGTCACAGACTCTCTCTGTGGAAGCTACTTAATACTTTGATATACATGAATGACCAGAGGTGGATGCTCCCAACCTTATGTTCTGATACTAAGTGTGAAATAGGATGGATGATCTCGGCCCCGTATGGTGGATATACAGATGACACAAGCTGGATGATCGCGGGTTCGTGTTATGAATGATAAGATAATGGAAATGTGGTGTAAACGATCACGCTCCATAAACCCGAGGTGGATTAATTCATGGATGTATGGGGTGGATGATCTCTGTCCCATATAATGAGATACACAATCAGCAAGGTGGATGATCAAGGTCTTGTGATCTGAATAGATTATAAAAGAAAGATTAGGGGCGGACGATCTCGGCCCCAAGAGCGACGATAAACGTCAAGGGATATAGAAACGAAATGAATGATAAGTCAACGGATGATTGGATTGCTGATCTCAGCCCAATAGAAATAGATACACCACGAATAGGTGGATGATCACAGCCTTGGGGGCCGATAAAGAAATAAAAAAATTGGGTGGATTATCTCGGCCCCAAGAGAGCTGATGAACGTCAGTAACTATAGACGTAGTTTGAATGATTAGTTAGTAAATGCATGGTGTGAATGATCTCGAACGAGATATACAACCAGAAAATTGGACAATCACTACCTTATGGTCTAATAAAGATTATAAATGAAATGTTTGGGGTAGATGATCTCGGCCACAAGAGACATGATGAACGTCAGTAGATGTAGTTGCTAACCTGCACTTCAGACGTGTGTAGAGTGTTTCTTCCATATTGTAGTATAACAGTTTGGTTAAATGTAGTATGCGCTAGGGTGATCCTAGCACTGCAAAATTAAATATTTACATATATATAAACTTTGAAGCATCCACTTTCCAAGTTCTGAAAAAGACCAAATAAAACCGATATATGATATCAGATAAAAGCCCCAAAGAGTTTACTGATTGCATCTTCATATAAACAATGTGGTTTTCCCTTCTGAGATCTAGTTTTAATTACCACGGTAATCATACTGGCTGAGAATTCTGTACTATACCTTGTCAAAGAAAATACCAGCTGGTAGGGTGCCAAAACAATTGCTAAATTTTGGTTGCAGCTGACCATAAGTTCAACTGTTATATTTAAATAATAGACTTATATCATTTATAAACGGAAAGACACTCAGCCCGACAATTATTCCCATGAATATCTCTGTAATGTGTATGATATCTGGATAGTTTGAAGTGAATTAATAATGTTCATAAATTGTCAGCTTTGGAACCAGCAAATAGATTGTCCAGCAGGGTACCTGTGCTTGTTCGAGGAACCGGTACTAAGTACATGCATGTGACAAAGTCTTCTGTAAAATAATAAGTGAACATAGCCTGAGCAAACATTGCAGACCCAGTGTACATGCCACAGAACACGGTGTCTGGTCAGGGTCTGCTCTGCCTGTCTATCATCCAGTCGTCTTTATGCACATCAATAACTAGCAAAATAGCATCCATACTAAGTACATGCATATGACAAATGGTTTCCAACTTGAGCGACAACTATCCAGTAAAAGAATAAGAGAACAATCGTATTGATCCCAAGTTTTGGGACAGACAGGTCTGAGCAAACATTGCAGACCCAGACCAGAGACCACAGACCTCAGCGTCTGATCAGGGTCTGCTCCATTTTTCATCTCAAATTTGAGCAAAATTAAGACTGTCCGACTATAAGTGAACAATCGTATTTATCCCATATATTGGATAGACCAGCTTGAGCAAACATTGTAGACCCACACCAGACGCCTCAGAACATGGGATCTGATAAGGGTCCGCTCTGCTTGTCAATCATCCAGCCGTCTTTATTTACATCAACAACCATCAACAACTAATAAAACGGGCGTGTTGAATTGTTAGGAGAAGATTTTAAGATATTAAGGTATTCCAACATTAGGGGAAATACGGTAATTTTAGATATAATCATAAGATAAAAAAGTTATATGCCACTAATAGTATGATTGTTATGTTTTCGCTTGATGGAGCATATATCTTTGATACTTCTCTGACTATGTCCGGATTGGAAAATGTTAATGTAAAAGAACATTTATTCAATCTAAAACGAATCAAAATCACTGCAGGGATATCAGGACTAGTATCAGTTACAGTTTGGGCCTACCAGAATTATTCTAACAACAGTTTCCAGTTATTTCTATTCCTTATTAGCCCAGAGCCATATGCTGAAGTTCTAATCGTGCATTTATGATGTACAGAATCCTTAACGTCCCATTTATAGTTTCCTCCAATGAGTCCATATGATCAGAAAAGTTCTTATTGAGTTGTTGGACATACCGTACTAGACCTTCTTCATCCATTCTTAGTCCTGAATTATAAGCCAGCTGAATGGTTACTGAATACATAGCCTGAGCATTTACTGTGTATAGAACACTAACAATACTATGTTGTACAATCTGTAGCATATTCCTATACTTTCATCCCAGGAAAACACACATTTAGTGACCTTGAACTCTACGAACAGTTTACAAGTATCCGAAAATATTTGGAAGTAAATGCATTTTATGGTTAAAGTTTCTTTAAATATTATTGGATATATTCTAAAACGAAAATATTATTTTCTTTTGTCTGTTTTTTTCTAAACCATTTAGTGTAAAGGGGAAATTATATCCAAATGTACTTTTGAATTTTGCAGTTGTAAACATACATGTTAGCTTTAGTATGTATTTCTGCGCAGGCAAAAAAATTGGTGTATTTACGTTGACAGAAAGTTCTTGAAAAAAGTATAATCAATGTTAACTGACAACCTGAGGAGACAGCCAATGCGCATTTTCGATAGCCACGGCGCATTTTTAGACAGCCACGGAAGCAAAGTTTCTTCATGCGGACAACCAAGACTCTGATCAGACTGTGCGATTGCGTAACGAGTATTCGTTCGGCGCATATGCCAGAAAGTATGTTTCCTCACGTTGTGGTTCATATTACTACAGATAATGTTTTCTGCTCCTTAGGGATCATTGTGCTCGTATTGTGTTAACCCTGAATAAATTAAGATGTCACGCCCAATGCAAATTATAGCCAATCAGATTACTTGATCTAGGTTGTTGATACAAATCCAGATACTAAATAGCAAACAGTGTAGATCCAGATCAGTTGGCTTCCGAAGAACTGTTCGCAAAGGCAAGTTATATCCGGGTCAGCAGGGCAAGGGTTAATATGAAAATAAAGCTAAGTTCAACGCATGGAAAAAGGGAGTGACCAGTGTTGCATTTAATAACAGACTATAGAAAAATAGTGTAATAGATGTCCAGGAAAAGCCGTGAAAACATAAAACAGTCTGTCAATGACACCAAGAGAAAGAATAAAGAAACTAAGACATGGCAGTACGCATGTTACAAATAAATGTCAAAAAGGATTGCCTTTGGAAACAAAGAAAACACAATATCACGAAAATCGGACGAACAGCAAAGTAAACAGCTTGAAAAAGCAGACTTGTGATCACCTCATTGCGGAATTTCCCAAGGAGGTGCCCTCCAGCCTGCTACTTTCAAGACATTGGTGTCTTCCTTGTTTCCAATGGTCTTCCTTACAGAAAATAATTATCATTCTCGGATCATTGACAGTCTGCAAGTTTGCAAGATTACCTTATATTATTTTATGTGCCGCAACTTTAAATACTACCTTCTGACAGGTGTACCAACAGAAGATTCGAATCATCTCGTAGTCTGATTAGAATCTTCATTGTCCCCATGAAGAATCTGCATTCTTTGCTATCCAAAATGCGCCCAGTGAAGATTCTGATCAGACTACGCGAATGCATCGGCTGAGCTGAATCTCTGCTTGGCGCACGTCGGAATACAGTAGAACTTCAATAGCTCCAACCCCGAGGGCTCGTTTACCATGGATGAGTCGAACACGTTCTTGAGTCCGCAGGGATTTCCTCCAAATACGATATGCGGATAAGTTGGGGAGATTTTCTTCTTTTATCTTGTAAATGTATGCTGTGTGCACTCACTAGAATCGCCTCTACGAGGCGATTCTAATGAGTACACACAACATATATTTAAAATATAGAACACCGAAAAGATATCCCACAATTATTTCCATTATGCCTTCTGGTGTGGCACCAATAGTAACCTTCCGGGGCTCAAACAACCGCTGTCTCGAACAAATTTTCATGGTCCCAAAGAGGTTCGAGCCATCGAAGTTCGCTTGTATACGTTTTCTGAATTTGCGGATCACATTTTAACCGGTTTGCATACAGGTTTGCTCAGTACAATATGTTTCTTATTCGGTGCAACGTCACCAAAATCAAAGGATTACTTTTTTTATTTTAAAATGGATGCCTCTTTACTCTTAAGGTTCTATTATACGATTTGGCATTTTATGACCAGTTTTGACAATAATATTGAAGAGAAAACAAAGGCGATGTTTGATCAAATTTGAGTAACATTTCCTAGATATAATCAAACCCATTCTCTTAATAATATATTTGCGAGCATACAAATCGGCACTAGAAAAAAATGTTAATTTCGGCAAACTGATAAAAAGTCAACAATTCAGACCCCGATCTCCCAATTGTAGTCATGAACAAGGTAACGAGAGCAAATTTTTCCAGTCCCGAGGGTAATTGTACCTAGATATGAACTAGATATGACTATTACACATCCAAAAATGTTGGTATAGACTTTTCTAGCTGTTGCCTAAAAGAACTTAATTTTAAAAAATTAAAAGTTGATATTTTCCTTGAATCGATCGGCGAAAAAGTTTTGTTCAAGAAAACGTTTGAAATGACCCCATTTGACCCACTTCAAGATCACAAAAGCACCGTTTATTCTAATGCAGTAAAGAACAGCTTTCAAAATGTGCACAGGTCATTAGTGAGGAAAGCGTGTGCCACGGCACTCAGTGCGTATACCTTTGTTGTTGATGAAACTGGCAACATGACAATACCAAGAAATGACGCATATACGCAGTAGCGGCAGCCTTAGCGCCCGACCATTTTGATCATGGCCTTCGCCACATGCGCACAATGGGTAGCTTTGGGTACACTAATGAAATGAGGCACATGGCAATACCAACAACATAACAGTGCGCCAAGAGAAGATTCAGATCAGCCAGGGAATCTGGCTAGTCTGATCAGAGATTTCGCTTCATGTGCTGAATGAGTATCTTAAGATCAACGGTTTCTTCACACGGACAACAAAGACAGATCAGACTGGGAGGATGCCCAAACTGATCTGAGTCGGCTTGGCTAGGCGTACAGTAATTTTATTTGTAATGACATGTTTTAGCTTAAATGTTGATAGCTTTCTTCGTCTGTCTGCCAATATGTACAGCTGAATATGTGACGAATAAACCGAAAGGTTTTCCTTTTTCCCGTTTTTCAAGCAACATAACCAAAAAGCAGGCTGAAGCTAGGGTTCACCGATAGTAGCCAGCTCGTAAAATAATGGTACTTATAACATATGCGACCAGCAATGGCTTGGACGAGCCTGCACACCCGCACAATCGCACCAGAGCCCTTGCTGTTAGAATACAGAGAAAACATTGCAAACAATAATATTGATCACCCTTAACAGGCCGTTCTCAAATCTGTAAATAGAGGATGGAGGATCATACATCTAAATGCAATCACTAGGAGTACCAATCAGAATTCTGCAAATGTTGCAGCCGGCTTTCAGCTGGTTTCAAAATTATGAACTAACAGAATATTGATTTCTGTGAAAAAAAGAACTTGCACAACCTCGGCATTCTCTTGTTTAGTAACCTTGGTGTCTTGTCTTGTACCAAAATGCGTTATATAATACAGAAATTGACCTGTGTTTTCACCCAGTGCGTAATGCGCCTGGATGATCAAGATCAATACTGGACATGAAGTGGCATGACACTATTTATGAGAATCTCCTGGATTGATGCTATCTCAGTGACAACATATTTAAACCTTTCTGCTTCTTAAATGAGCCACGGCATGACAAAATAACATAATGATCTGTATTCCCCGATAACGACTTAGATCAGCCTGTGATCTCCCCCCCCTCCCCCCGCCCATAACCGCACCCCCTCTGATCAGTCTTCGCTGTCCGCATAAAGAAACCTGGTGTTTGTAAATTCACTGACTCCAAAACGAAAGTCCTGGTCAGACTTGGTGGAGTCGTTGTTGGGTACGCGTGCCATTGCGCTGATTTTTAGTTGAGTCTGTTTGCTTGCATGCCTAAAAGGTTGAGGGTCTGATGGAATACTGGCTTCATAAATAAAATGCTACCGTCTAGAAATAATGTGTAAAGTTCTGATAATCCCCGCGCTTTTCGAAGAAAAAGCGGGGATACTGTTATAGCCCCGTCCTTCCGGTCGTCCGTCCGTACGTCCGTCTGTAACGTCACACTATTGTTCCTAGACCATTTAAGCTAGAATCTTAAAACTTTTACAGGCGACAGCGCTATGGATGAGAAATGGAGGAACGCATTTGGAAATTTGATGTGCACGAAGATATGCAATGGCGCTGGCGCGGGGATATGCGATGGCACGCCATCGACTTGTTCTAGTCTTCTAATATGTTCATGTTTAGTGGTTAATATAAGGAACAGGTGGAAAATGCAAATCACATTTTCCCCAACCAGGGATCGAGCCCGGTCTACCGGATAAAGTCCTGCACCCTACCGCGTAGCTATAAAAGCCGGCTTGTATCGCAAGGCAGTATAAGTGTGTTGTATACCTTTACCCGGTGACATTCTCCCCCGCCAAATTTAAATTCGTCTCTGAATTTCTAGGAGTCCTAGAATTACGTAAAATGGGACTTGAGTAGTTTTATGCATACATGTAGGTTATGTATGATTAGCGCCAAATGTAACAGGTGAAAATATGCAAAGCATATTTTCCCGACCGGGGATCGAACCCTGTCCGTTTGACTCAAATTCCTGCACTCTACCGCTTCGCTATAAAAGTCGGCTTGAACCGCAAGGCAGTGCAAGTGTTTTTTTATATACCTTTACCCGGTGACATATACACGATGATTATTATGTAATAAAGCTATGTTTATCTCCAGGACAGTTAGGGATTGTTTCAAACCATTCTCAACTAAAAAGAATTTGAATTTGAATATGTGCAATGACATGCTTTTCGACATAAATGCTTCTTAATGCGACGTTCTGTTATTTTGTTCAGGCTCTTTATGAATAGACCAACATGTATATGATATCCAAATTTGAGTTCAAATAATTTTCCAGTGAGGCTCTGATTAGATGAAGTTAAAAATTATGGGCAAATTTCCTAAGATTAACGGATTGAGCAACCTTATGTGCCAATCAGTTACGTCATTCTAAGATATAAATTATTTTGTGGTCGCAGCAGCTGTCCTTTGATGCTTGTGTGGAGATCATATAGCGTCACACCATACTTGCATATAGTGCTTACGTTACTGAATGTCTATTCCTTTGGGATAAATAAGGTCAAACAGCAGATATGTTTAAGGCGCTGCTATAGAACGTGGCTGGTGTTGCAATGTTTCTTTATTTATCATGAACAGACTGAATCAAACCGAGTTTGTTTTTTCCTAATTTTGGCTTTGTTTAAATTTCTTTCAGATTATTTCAAAAGTCCGTTTGAATCGTCTGCTACTGTTTTCATGCTCAACTCAGCTAATCATGGCATTTTCTCTGCTAGTAAATATGACAATGCCAACAATAGTTAGCATTTTCATATTTATTAGCGGAGAAAATTTCATGTTCAGCTATGATTAGCAAGAAAGAATTTGCAATTGATAGTGATTTGAGATTTAGTAACAGAGACAAATCTCATACATAGCTGAGTTGAGCATGAAAATAAGTTTTATAACTTCTGGGTCTGGAAAGGCTATAGCCACGAAATACAGTCCCAGCCAAGGCACCAAACAAGGGTTTAATGATGTCAAATAGCTATACAAAAAAGCACTGTGTCGAAATCAGAACGAACAAAACGAACAAAGAACTGACAAACGAAATGGACCAGCAGAAATAGCTATTGCATTGAACAGATGATTCACAAGGACTTTTAGAAATATAAATGTAGTCAAATTAAATCTATAAAGATTGTCCTTTAAAACACAGAACTCATAAAAGAATGAAAATCGGAGTATCGTTTCACTTGGACTCTTCATACGGCAGAAATATAGTTTGCAAAAATAAAAATGAAAATACCTAAAAAATGCCACAATCACAAAAATCCCAAGGCAGCAAAAGAAGGTGATATAAGAAATAAATAATGTTAAAACAAACGCCACGTATGAAACAACCGACGCACAAACAAAACCGAATTGCAACAATACAAGAAAAGATACCCGAGGAATACCATAGTAAAGAAGCCTTCCCGAGGCACCAAAAGAAGGAAGATGAGGACCAAGCCTTATTTTTGCGGTTGCATAATGACTATATAGTTTTAGAATGCCTTCTGTTACAATTTTGAACGGCGCATTAAGTTCCAAGTGATAGACACTGTCATGCAATGAAATGGTATCACATTTCAGTTGTAACTAAAAATATCTAAAACAGAATAATCTGATAGGTTTGTCCTTTAGAAATACAGAACAACACAAAAGACAGAAAAATTGATCTGGACTGATTGAGTCTGCACATTACATGAGGAATAATAAAACACTGCAAGATTCCTTACGCCTCTAGCGGCACCGTAAGCGGAATTCTATTTGTAAATTTTTACTTATGATATCAAAAGACCCAATTGACCAGAAATGTTTCTATATCAGCGCTATATCGAAATGTGACAACTACAGTAGATATTTAACTAAATTATGTGGGTGGCATTTCAAAATACATCTACAGAGTAAACCAAAGAGAAAATAAAAGAAAGCAAAACACGTTTGACTGAACCTGTGCGTTGTGCATTGGGAAAACAATAAAAGCAATTTTCTACAGATATATCTTTTTCAATAGGAATTAAGTCAAATTAAACTATGTTACTTCATCATTTTTTTGCTTTAATACACGAATATTTCATCTTCCCCAGATGTCTTCTTTGAGGTTCTCATAGTCTAGGAACCCATCAGAACGCAGGCTCAGTAGATGACCTGAAATAGAGTCAAGTAGAATTGCTCACAGAACATAAATAAAAGATAAAAGTAAGGAAAAAAAAAGAAGACAACTATTCACACTCATAAGGCAGTTGAATTACTTATTTCTACTTGTTTTGTGACCGTCTGCGCGAGTTTGTTGTGCTATGATTTTAAAGGGCTGGAACATTCCTCTGGTCCACTCGGCATTGGCTGGGGAAGAGTGATGTATGATTATTTTTCGCTTTATACATTATTATATTTAGCATACTTCTGGCCATAAAACGTTTAAAGAACCTTCAAGCCCGTCGGTCAGACGGGTGGATTTCGACTTATTATCGATGTATAACTGTACGCATTACACTTTTATTCATTAAAAAGGAGATAGCGGTGAGGACGTTCAGTGTGTTTATAAGTGTTTGGTACAGTGGACTGGCGACAGAGGTCGCTGCACTTGCCTTTACACTACAGAAGGATGAGTAAGGCAAATAGCAAAACTAAACACTTACGTTTTACAGTCTCGCAAGCATAAGAATTACAGTAATCATCACCACAGCAGACTGCACAGATAGGCTTCATGTATCTTCCGAATCTTGTTCCAAGATTGTCCGCAACCTCAAATGTGGCATTCATTAACTGTTGACATGTCTACAAAAATAGTAGGGAAATGTATAGGAAGACCCACAATCACAAAACATAGCCTACCGAAAAAAAATTAAACAACAAAGTAACAGTCTCCCTCTACCGATCTCAACGTAATCGCAATTTCAGGCATAAACCAATAAATCTAACAATGATATATAACAAATAGCCTACCAATAACACCAAGAGGACGTGTGTCATTGGCAGGCTATATTCTACTACGACAGACAGCACACGTTACAGACCAACAAAAAGTAACGCAACCAGCTTTCTCTTCCTCAAAGAGGTGAACACATTGCCAGAGAGGACCCACAAAAGAAAATAAAAACCGAGGAATATACTAAAGATATTGATAGTTTCTGGTATTGAGGTTGCTTTGCACAAAGCTACATGCATATATCAGTTGCAAGGCTCAAATTGGGCTTTGCATCTAAACAAATACCTTGTCCTTAAAAGACAATGATCAACAACCTGGTTTGGGACATCACTGTTTGCATTTTTACAAAAGGCTTAAGAAGACTGGATATACTTGGCAATGTTTTCGCTATTTCTTTTAATTAGGATACTTTTTTGTGATGTCCTTTTTGCTTTTCTTCCAGGTTCGTGTAATCGTCCTGTCCTATCAAGATTTCTGATCACCTCATTGGTGTAAGAGGGAGCTTATTCCCTGGCTAGGTATTTAAATATATGTTTTGGATGTCCGTGTGCCTGTTTGCTCGCCCTTCCTTTCGGTATCGGAGGTAGACGGATTTCTGTCATTGTCGCACTTCCTGAACTTACTTCATCATTAATGTTGTGAACATAAACAAGTCCGTGTAAAATCCACAAACATTATTCTTGGAAACAAAGAACGTATAAATGAAATAAAATCAGAGTCTCAGATTCATTGACTCTTCTTGTGTCAGCATTATAGTTTGCAAGGTTGCATACGCCCCTATCATCTGCTGAAGCAAAATACTGTTTTAAAAGAAAGAAGAATGGACTCAATGATCCCAAGGAAAATTAGATTAAAAACTGTAATACGATAAAGAACACGGTGGCGTTTTACGGCCGCCACATGGCACATAGCAACAGTTGCAGTGAAGCCAAATAAAATTTACAAAGGTCGCCCTTGGAAACCAAGAACGCATAAAATAATGATAATTGCAGACTCGGTTCCATTGAAATTCTTCATGTGAGAGCACTGTAATTTGCAGGGCTGCATATGCCTCATATCACTGGCTTAAGCGCAACCCGGTTCGCCAGGTTACCAGAATTTGACCCAATAATCCATAGGAAAGTAAACTAGAAACTGGCGTACTCACTGATTTCTGCATGCACTTTGTTGTGTGCTGAAGCTTGATTCCGTTGAACATCTCGGTACTTGCAAAACACAGCTGTAAATATAATTGTACAGAAGAAGGCTGTATTAGCTGTTCCAATAACAACTAAAGGACAGCATTACGTATTTTATGAATATCAGTTATTCCATGCCTGACAGTATTTAAATCCTAAGAAGCTGTTCTCAAGTTCTCTATATCTCTGCATACTCTAGAAGCGTTGCCAAAGTTATAGTGCCCTCATTATTTAAACATGCTGCTAGTTACTTTTAAATCCATGTTGGTGTAAACTGAAATAGATGCTAAAAGCAATGGCTTTTGGACAGCAATAAATAAACACACACACACACACACACACACACACACACACACACACACACACACACACACACACACACTCACACACACACACATACACACACACACACACACACACACACACACACACAATGCTAAGAGAAGTGTGGGTGTGTCTTGGATCAGCCTAGTTTGTTAGTTTTGGCCTGATTCACTGACTCCTCATATAAATTTTCAAAAATCCCAGAATATACTCAACGATCATAAAGAGCCAAAATCACGAAAACATGCCTATATAATTTTGAACCCCTTGAACCCCACTTTTATAAAGTAGGGTTTATAGGGGTATACATTATTTTTCTTATTTTTGCTCGAAAACATAGACTGTAGGTACTCGTGAGAACCGCCGGCCTCTCCGAGGCAGTTCTAACGAAAAAAAAGTGTTTTATCTGAATTGTTTAAGTTTTCGGAGGTGAAATTTTCTATATATTTGAATAGACGTGTTTTCGTAATGAGAATGTAAAATATACTCTACAAACACTGATGACTGCACGGAAGAACAGGCTGTGTTGATTCTTTTTTCTGTTCCGTCAACGATTATTTACAAAAATATTTCTCTCACGCTACAGTTCACAGCTCTCAGATTATACATTATCCAAATAAAATAAAAAAAAAACAAGAAATAAGCTTATGCTTTTGTTCTGATCCTACCTTTTGTGTGCAGAGCATGTATGTATAATCGTGACATTTCTTGAAATAAAATATGTTCAACCAAATAAAATAATAGAAAAAGCAACAAATTTTACCTCGTCATGCTGACAGGGTTTCTGATAGGCACAGTCTTCAGGGTATCGCACTGGAGGAACAATATGTTCACCACTGCGATCTCCGCAGGCGTTACAATGAAGCACAGTAGGATCTGCAAAGACAAAGACATCAAGATACCCAGGATAGCTATCATTACGGAACACAGCCTTTTCAGACACCATGCCAGGCCAAAATGTAATAGAAAATAGGTGTTCAAAAAACACGTTGCTCCCCTCCTCAGATCCCCTTCACAGAAGGAGAGTTGTGTGCAAAAAAGTAAATAGGAAGAAATAAAAATTGTCTCCATTAATAAAAAGCTGGTCCAGGAATATTTAGTGAGCATATCCAGTCACCTTAAAGATGATCAATGCTAAAACGGGGATTAGATACGGCTTCTAGTGAAATAACCTTGACATTGAAATACAAAACGGTTTGTGATAATTTCAAAGGAAAATATTTTTGTCCATGTGCGTTAATCCTTTCCATCTAGAGACGCTCCTATTGAGAAAGGACATAACACACTTCACAGTAATCTTCCTTAGGTTTGCATGCAGTTACTTTCAGTGGAATTGATGCATTCCCAAGGGACACAGTTTTGTCAAATTGTTTCGCTCGTTTCTGAAAAGAAGGTCTACACTTAAGGGGAAGAACCGCTCCACTTGGCAGCAAATTATTCTGTTTAAGACCCTTTTCAGAATGGGGATATGTGTACAGTTACGCAAACAGGAAGTCAAAAAAATATCTCCCTTGTCAAAAATGGTGGAAAATCTAAGATGTTTATCCAGTTTCTTTTATAAAATATGTAAATTTCTCGAGCATTTAGAAGAGACACAACTACGTGCTCGTCGTTTCCTGCACCCTGCAACTAGTGCCAGTGCCGTTAGCCTGCCACCAGCTCTGGTATCACACTGGTTTTACGTGCTTAAATTGTATGATTATGTGTAGTTGCCTATTAGCCGGAAATGAATGTTTAAAACTGTTAATTAAAAGTAGCTTAAACAATGCTTCTAAAGATTGTATAGCTTACCACGAGGTAGACCGCATAGTTTCTCGTTGCAATATTCTCCAGTGCAACAGTGACTGCATGCAATAAAATCTCCGGGTGCTCTGGGAGCCAGCGAACGTCTACCAACCATACTGGTGGACCCACAAACCTAGACAATATGTAAACAATGACAATTTATTGCATCTCATAGAAACAGTCCTGTTCATGCGTATTTTTTGGATTTGTTGAATTCCATAAGAAAACTCTTCCTTGCACACCAGATAAGGAAATTCTGGATTTAACCCTGGGATAGAAATTCTTACCCTACCCAGGTTATTCTACCTAGGGTAAGATAAAAATCGAGATTTCTCACGTGTTGGATATGCACTGGTTGTAATGGACGTCACGTACGTCATCGTTAAGGTTAAACGCCATCATTAAAGGCCGCAACAATGTCAACACAATATGGCGGACATCAGCAATCGAAGTTACTACATTATTAAAAATTCTACTTTCAGAAATGAAAGATGTGCAAAAGAAAGAATCTATCATAGAAAAATCCGCCCCGAAGATCATTGTCTAGGCAAGCATCGTGATGCCAGACAGTGATCCTCGGGACGGATTTTTCTATCTACCCCTCACACCATGATAGATCCTTGAATTATAAGCTTAAATGACCGTCGTAGTTTGTTTACTCTTTCATTTGATGTCATTGCATGGCTATGCCATGTCTGGCCCTTCATGGACATCATCTGTACTCTAAAATTTCACAACCATGTTGCACACGTTGCTTATTGTTCTGTTTATTTATGCAATGTTTTGTTAATACTGAAGCAAGAACTCTCCCAGCTAGCATTCTACGTAAATCTACATCGGGCCGTCATCGGCCCGTCAGCTACCCTGACGGGCCGATGACGGCCCGATATAGATTTACGTAGAATGCTGACTGTGTTGATCATCGCACCTCCAATTGCTGACCACTGTACTTACGGATTGACTTTCAGTCTATTTTGTCAATGTTTTTGTGTTATTTGTGTGAATCTGCTTCGGTAGACAAGGCTTTTTGTTGAATGTTCTGTAGTGTTTCACTAACAAATATGTTTCTTATTACAATAATGTAAGTTAAAGATGTATTCAGCTAAGTTTGGGTAACAGAGTTGCAATCTATTTAGGAAAGGGTTGCCAACTTTTTTTTTTTTGCATCTGCTCCTTTTGTTGCTATTTGATTATGTTTGTCTGTCTTTTCATTTGATATTGAGAACTTGATGTGGATGATTCTATCAGTTCACTTATTTACTTTACTGTTCCCCATTCTAAGGTGGTACTTCTGTTGCAGTTCCTATTCCTTTTGTCCGGTCTGTTTTCGTTAGAGTGCTATTTTGTGAACGTATTTCGTAACATTCTAACTTGGGAGGGGTACGATCTGTGAATGTGGCCTTCCCAGGGTATACCAGTACTTATATTATACGTGTGTGTGTGTGTGTGTGTGTGTGTGTGTGTGTGTGTGTGTGTGTGTGTGTGTGTGTGTGTGTGTGTGTGTAAACTAAGACAACACAGGCTAAAATCTGACCTATTAAGCGTGCACATTCTTATAGTATTACTGTCTTGGAATATAGCTAATTTCACGGTTCGAAGCAAATGTTAACTCACTAACAATTGAATGAACGGAAAACCAGATTCCTTGCCCGTGCAACAGCGTGTGCATCCAACACGTGCTTTCCGTTCACATTTTATTCATTACAGAGCAAACGTATAACGCTTAATCAAAATGATTAAAAATGAGTAAATGTAAGTTTATTCTGTACTTTGGAAGTCATAACTTAGGTGAAGATACCAAGGAAATGCTTCAATCACGAATCGCAACCTTTTCGAGGCACCAAAGGAAGGCAAAATGGGAAACAAATAAGGACAAAAACAAACACTAAAAATAAAATCACAAGCGCAGAAAAAAGAAGAACTGAAACAGAAGAATTGTAATTTTGCATGCTTTTTTGTTGTCTGTGGATGTTTTTTTAATTAATTTTTCCAAACAAAATCTTCCAGAAATACCACCAAAAGAGTTTGGGTCCAGATAAAGCCCGACGTTTTGTCGGACCTGATCTAGGTCCAAACTGTTTGCAAAGCCTATCAGCAGACGACAGAAGTCACCACAAGCGGGAAAAGTGTTAAAGAGGAAAGACTTGCTCCCCACAGGAGCAAAAACACATCAATAAACAAACAAAAAGGTTTTACTGAATATGTTTATAAACAGTAATGTTGATTGAACAACTGTTCAGGCCTCTCATTCAATGGTTGACCGATATTCTATTTCAGATAAATCCAAATAGGATCGGTTGATCTTGTTGATCTAAGTAGGCTCAGCTGCGGTAAACCGTTCATACATTGCAAAGGTAACAACGCCAGTGAATAGCTGTGCTTCGAGAATGTTGCGTATCCTGGGTAGCTGTATTTATGTAAAATGAGGACTTTTACACGATGAAGCGATGCAAGCGCTTAAGCCGCCCGTTGTCAAATCCAGCCATGGACAATTTTGTGATAATTTGCTTTTTTTTCCCCAAAAAATTAATCTTTGATATTTCATGCAAACAGTCTCTTGAGGAGACAATTTGAATACAATATCAAAGCTTAGTTTCTGGGAACAATAAAAATAAAACATAATTCAAAGCAATTTCTGTTAAAATTTTACCCAGATCAAGCACAACACAGAAGGCGTCTAAATAATGGAAAAAAAGAACTTACATTTTTTGCCCTACATCCTCCAACATAGACGGTACTCAACACGTCTGTAATTATTTCATCAAGGAAGCATTCCTGTAAGATACCATATATAGAATACAACCATATTTACGGTGAACTGACACACATTCAGGAGAGGCAACTCTGTCAAAAATTGATTTATATGGCCCCAAGGTTATAAAACTTTTTTATGCTCAACTCAGCTGAGCATGAAATTTGTCCTGCTTACAAATCTAAATTACTAACAATTGCAAATTCTTTCTTGCTAAACATTGCTGAGCATGAAAATTTCTCTGCATGAAAATTTCTCTGCTAATAAATATGAAAATGCCAACTATTGTTGGCATTTTTATATTTATTAGCAGAGAAAATTTCATGCTCAGCTGAGTTGAGCATGAAAAAAAGTTTTATAACCTTGGGGCAACTATTTTTGGCATTTTTATATTTATTAGCAGAGAAAATTTCATGCTCAGCTGACTTGAGCATGAAAAAAAGTTTTATAACCTTGGGGCATGGGTCTGCTCTAAAAGAAATATGTTAGCTCCAGATCTCTTAAAGAGGTCAACTATACAATCCACATTGTTCCTAAGGTCAAACAGAATAAATGGGAGAGAATTCTTAGTTTAGAGAAGATCCTTTTTAGAAGGGACTTAGAGTGAGCGAAAGCAAATCGAAAATTGCAAACAGTGTCTTCTTTGTACAAAATGAGGATTTTCTTAAAGTTATACACCTGGTAATCTCGTAAGGGATAGCCGGTGGTTATGAAATTAAAATCTTTACGCGAACTATAGGCCATGACTTGCAAGACATCCAAATGTCAACAAATGGGTAACTTCTTCTGATTTATTGATATTTAGTCGATATCATAGACATATTTTCAAATATCGGACAGTGCTTTTCCCAGCAACATCCATTTCTGTGTCGGAAAAGATGAGTGTGGGCTTGCAAAAAAAAAAAAAGAAAAAAAAAACGGCTAATTTTTAATTTTAATTTCATCCGGAGAAAGGAAGTCCGATATTCCTATTTTGATTTTTTTTTTCAGTGCAAAATGAAGGTAATTTCAGTTATTTGGGCTATGAAATACTTATTTAACATATCATAGAAGACGTACTGCAACCTACGTCTACTTTGAAATACATAAGATGCTGAATTCCCGAAGCATTATTCCGGCACTGAAAAATTTGTGCCCAATATGACTTATAATGCCTATTAACCCTTACGGGGACATTAACCCTTACGAGGACAAGAAAGCTAACTGTCGGGTGTCTGTTTACAAGGGCTTTTTATCCCTTATGGGAACAATAGTCATTATCAGAATTCTCCACATTATAAAAAGAATGCAAATTTGAGACAAACTAAGTTCAAAATAGTCCATTTACAAAAAAACAATCAAACGCCATGAAAGGTGTTGCAAATGACACATGCTGTCTCATTTGCAAAATCTTCCATAGTGTTTGATTTTTTATATGTAAACGGAGTATTATGAAACTAGTTTGGTCTAAAATCTGCATGTTTTTAAATGCGGGACATTCTGATAGTGGCTAATGTAAGGGATAATCAGACCTTGTAAACAGCATCACGAAAACATGCCTATATAATTTTGACCCCCTTAAACCCCACTTTTATATAGTAAAACTGGGGTTTACAGGGGTATACATTATTTTTCTTATTTCTGCTCAAAAACATAGATTCTGGGTACTCGTTAGAACCGCCTCAGCGAGGCGGTTCTAACGAGTACCCACAATCTATGCTTTAAGCAGAAATATGAAAAATATCAGCGTTTTTTATCAGAAAATGTTCAGTTTTTGGAGGTGAAATTTCTATATATTTGAATAGGCATGTTTTCGTAATGGAAACGTTTATACCATCACAAAAGAAATACGTCCACGAAAAGGAAACGTACGCGAAGCAAACAACTGATAATAAAGCATGTATTCAATCATATTTTTCCCTTCGACGTCAGCCTGAAATGTAGGAAAATGGACTTGTTCAATTTGAGGAGAAAGTTGGTAAATTTGGAAGTAAAGTGATCAAATATTTTGGTTAAAGATAGTGCAATTATTTTTGTCAAGAAAGATTAAAATACCATTTACCTGGTCATACGCACATTCGGCAAAACCTTGACATTCTTCCCTGTTTCGTGCTCTGTCACATATTCTGCACCGAAGAGCATTCACTGAAACATAGAAGTTCGTTGTTAATTTGCTAAGTGATTATTGTTGGGTTGTTTTCCCTCTTCTTCTTCTTTTCCTTCTTCTTTTTGTTAGCCGGCAATAATCATATCTGGTTTTGAAAAATATCATTACTTTGGAAAGTAGAAACGACATTGACTAGTTAATTATATAAATTCAGAAAGCAACGATCTTTTTGAAGCAAAAAGACATCAATAAACAAACAAAAAGTTTTAGTGAGTCTGTTTATAAACAGTAATGTAAAGTAAAAGACTGCCCACGCCTCTCAGTCTATGATTGAGTGATATTCTATTTCAAATAAATCCAGATAGGCTCAGTGATCCCAAAAGACCAGAAAATACAAACTACGCTAAAGTGAAGTACGGAAAGACGTTTTATGGCAACCACACTTCACTTAACACAAGCTGTAATGACCGTAAATAAATTCTGAAAGGCAGAATCCTTTGGACGCAAAAAAAATCAATTAATTAAATTGAGAAGCTGTATATCATTTGTGTTACTTTGACGGTATCTCTCTCTCTCTCTCTCTCTCTCTCTCTCTCTCTCTCTCTCTCTCTCTCTCTCTCAAATAAGAGCTGCTCCCCTATCATTTGCGCTTAAGAATGGTAAACCGTCGTGTAGCCAGCTGACTACAAAGTAGAATGTAAGTAACAATAGCGGGCTGGTTTGTACTACGCACTACGGAAGAGTCTATCCGTTATTTATTCATGCCATAAGACATGGCGACAACACCTTATTTAAAAGGGGTATTCTAAGGGCCCTCTGTACTTTGTATTTATATACATCGCGACTTGCATCTGTCAAGGCAAGACTGTATGTACACACAATCTTATGAGAGTCTGTTTTGTCAGTGCAAATATTTGCCTTTGTTATTTATTTTAGGTGAATGGATAGACTTTCAGGACTAAATGTCCCTTCTGAAAAGTTCTTCTACTCCAAAAGAAAAGACTTTCCTCCCCTTGGGAGCAAATTTTTTTTGTTTTTGAGTAGACTTTTTTTCAGAAGGGTTGAATGTGCAGGAAAGTAAATATGTCAAAAATGTTCTCTCCCTCTTGCAAAATGCTTAAAAAGATAACTCGTGTATCATGTTACATTGAAGAGAACTACATGCTCCCTTACTATACAAGATATATCAGCGCACTAGTTTGAACGGTAAGTATATGCGATAAGAAAGATTTTGTCATGTTCGGGCTGATTAGATCAAAGCTTAAGTTATGTAAAATACTAGACTACATATAAGCGCCTTCAGTGGTCTTGTTGGATGTTGAGTACTGCTTTAGTTCTGTGCATGTAAAACCAGGTTTAAGCCCTGCACCAATTTTGCTATTGATCGTTCTAGGGCAGTATTTTCATTGTAGTGCCTCCACGTTTTTCTGTTCTGTTTTCGATGAATTGGTATTTTGTGTTGTCACAGCATGCCATTTGACGCTTACCATATTGCCTTGGGAGGACCTTTCCTGTATTTTTTAAACCCATTTATGCCGAGTAGACTCTTCTGTCTTACCTCTTTGAACCAGTCGATTTCTAATAGAAGGGGTGTCTGGTTAGTTTTATTGTTACCATGTTTTACAGAAAAAATCTGTATTAATGCAAACAGTGCAGACCCTGATCAGACGCCGCAATCTGATCTGGGTTTACACTGTTTCAAAATGTCCCCTTTATTGGACGCTAGGCATAAACGGGTTAATAGTTAACGTATACATTACCGTAAAGTAGCGCATTAAGCAGGACCGCGAGACCAAGTATCCAGGGCGCTGAAATGATAATAAAGAGATACAATGAACTCTGGTTACAATAACAGCATTTGTTCCTAAAGACATTGCCATTAAAATGAATTTGCTGTCGTACAAAATACATATTGAGCAGATTGATTTGTAAGAAAGGTCTTGTTTTGTTCTTATTTCCTCAAAGAACTTTTGTTTTGGATATTTGTTAGATTCGCCATACTGAGGCATTTCTGAAAATATCCAAAACATATATTTCTTTATCGTATGAATTACAGTAGTCTTGCATAATTTGTGACTGTTATTACCCCTTAACCGAAGGTTTTGTGAAATTGTCATTATAACGAATTTTGTCGTTTTATCGACTGTCGGTATAAAGAGAGTTGTCTGTATTAAATATAAATGTATTTTAAAGCAGAATAATAATATTTTAATCATATCCAAGGTAATGCAAGGATACAATTCCTGAATATACATATCGTCACGTTAGAGGAATCGATGCGCTTTCAAGTCAGGAAACACTTTCAAAGTTATTTTGCTTTTCATTCGAAAAGAGGTATATTTTAAAAGAAAAGAATGTGCTCACTCTAGAAGCATTTATCCATCTTCTGCAGTATACCCATTTTCAGAAGGGACCTCGTGTGCGGAGACGCAAAACTGAAAACCACAAAGGTTTTCTTTCTTGTACAAACGGAAATGGCAGGAAAATCCACCTAGTGTATCCTTAAGATAAATTTCTTTCAACGCCAAAAAGTTCTGCACCACGTTCAGTACTACGTTTTTATGAAGATTACAAGTCAAACGAAGACAATGTCAAAACTATGAGATGTTAGTATCACTCGCCAAAATATGTCACTTTGAGACCGCTAAATCCCTTAAACTAAGTCATCCAACGTGGTACTGGCGTGCAAGTTTTCAGACCAGATGGACAGATGCAAGACTCCACATATCAAACCAGCTTGCTCAAAGACCGGCTTTCCGTCCGTCTTTGACCGTACAAATGTTATAATAATGACTGCAGTGGACACTTACAGATTACTGTCTGAGAAATTGAGCATGTAAAAAATACAATATGCAGAAAACAAATACAGTTGTACTTGTACCAATTTATGTAAATCGAGGCATTTTACACATTTCAGGGGGAAGTCGGGTGGCTCAAAGTGGCTCGTTTAGTTATATATTCAGTTCGATGGACCTCACAGCGGCTCTTTCATGCTCAATGTACAGTGAACCCTCGTTACTACGAAAGCATTTGTTCCCAAAGACGTTGCCATTAAATGAATTTGCTGTTGTACAGAATACTTAATCAGCAGATTAATGTGTAAGAAACGTCTTGTTTTGTTCTTATTTCCTCATAGAACATATGTTTTGGATATTTGTTAGAATCAATTCTAACATATTTTCAAAACGTGTTTCTTTAAAGTACAATATTCTGGCATAATTTGTGACTATTGTTACCTCTTAAGCGAACGTTTCATGACAGTCAAATTGTCATTATAACGATTCTTGTCTTTGTATCCAGTATCGGTATAATGTTCAATCATGGAATGCGAAGCAGCTCAGGAGGGCTCAAATCTATAAGAAAAGCTGGACACTGAATGTTAGGCTCCTGTCTCGCTACCTAATATATCTACAAGATGGTATGTAGGATAAGGTCTACGACTGTTGTTCGTGCTGCGATTTCTTTGTAAGCTGGAACCAAACAGACTCATTCTTTGTTTGCGTTGGGGTTTTACGGCCCAGTCAACCCAATGAGGTCATGCAGAGCGCGGCCAGTTTACCTAACCTCATTTTTACTTTGCAGGATTAGTCCTCTAAGCGGTTGACCAGTATGTGTGCACTTTCTTGAGCCATCATTGCCCTTCTTGAATCAGTGGAAGGGAGAGAATGACCGTAGAAAATATTTCATGATCAATTTCCACGAAAGAATGTTGCTGACCCGGCGGGCGTCGAACCCGCAACCTCATGATCTTCAGTCGGAAGCGTATCCAACTGAGCCACCGATGCCGGCACTGACTCATTCAATCAATCAATTAGTAGCCGAGCAACAGGGTCACATAGGGGCTACGCCATTCTGGCTCATTCTGTCTGAGTGCTCAGATTTTAACGCTACCAGGCAACTGAGACACACAGAGGCAGCGCCAAGGCTCATTCTCAGTTCAGAAGATTTTTAATGCTGCCAGGCAAATGAGTCACATACAGGCAGCGCCAGATAAATCTGGATTAGTTTTACTGGACTACAGGGTTGGCTTGAAACAGTGTCTAGTTATAATTCATAACTAGGTCACCTCGCCCAGACACGGAGTGCGTGCACGTCCAGACACGGTGCGGGCGTGTCCAGACCTCATGCAAAAGTAGTAGTCCAGCCTGTAAGGCAGAATTTTGACTGTCAATCGAAACGTTTGAGCTTTTAATCTCGTACCTAATGCGTGTCAATTCCAACTGCATAATGCATTAGGCACTCAGCTCAAGTCGTGCGGAAGTTTCAGACACTAGCCACGTCAGTCGATCAGACGCCGGAAAGGGTGCAAGGTGGGTGTCCTCACCCAGGAGCCGAGAGGGTGTCCTAACCCAGGAGCAGAGAGGGTGTCCTCACCCAGGAGCAGAGAGAGTGTCCTCACTCAGGAGCCGAGAGAGTGTCCTCACCCTAGGACCTATTGGGTGTCCTCACCCAGGTCCGCGTGCCGCCAGTTACTTACTTAAGAGTAAGTCATGCCAAGGTAACGGCGGCACGAGCCGAAGTGTGGTGGTCCTCCACCATCCACAAAGGGATCTCGACAGGATCTTTCCAGGACATCGTACCGATACGCCGTGTTGGTCTGCTGTACACTTTGTGTCTCGATCAGCATCTCGATGGTGGTTTACCAAGGATCATCAAAGAAATTGCTGGTGGGCCCTTTGACGAGTAACCAGTGCTTGCTTTCTCGGATGTAGACGAAGTAGGCAGGAAAATCAATGTTGATTTCTTCGTCTTCTCTGGGCTGTCTTGACGCTTTCACGATGACCTTGTTGGTGGCGGCGTAGATGTCCTGGAGATCATACTTATGCAGAGGGTATTTTTCCTCTATGACGACACGGAAGTAGTCCTTCGGCTGTCTTGTAATCTTCGGCGACTTTGTCCTTTGCTTCCTCGGAGGCGGCGAATCTGGAGAAGGAGGCAGTGTTGTTGGTCGCATGATGATCGGTGAAGGTGTGGTCTCTGCTGTCTGTGGCTTGCGCTGATGTTTGATGGTGGAAGGTGTTGTCGTCTGCAGTGTCTGGTCGGCTGGTGGTGATGTCTCCTCCATAGTCGGCGAGCAGGCATCGATCTGGTCGTCGGCGGTTTTCTAGCAGCTGCGGGCTTTATATGTAACCGATTTTTTCATCAAGAATCCAAGAGCTAATGAACTGATCAGCCTGACCTCCAGACATAAATTCAAAAGCACAAGTATAAGACTTGCTTCAGCGACAAATATGTACACCCGTGAACAGACATCTAAGACGATCCAAGGGCTGAATGATGTACTGGTTGAGGAATAACACAAATGTCTTTGAGCGACATCTGGAGATTTGTTTCTAGTTTCCAAGAGCGCGGTAGTGCAATGGTTAGTGCACTAACCTCTTGTGCTAACGATCCATTTCCACTGTGGTGATAAATTTTCCTGGTCCGTACATGCTCCATTAGCATTATTGGCAGTGATGATGTTAATACAGTGCACAGTCGATCGGATTGCGACGTTCACTGGAAGGCCCTTGGTACAAGTTAGAGAAGCCACTATTTTGAGAAAGCATTGCTCCTTAGTGGTCCATCCTGTAAACCCGGCTTCCTGGTTATTGTTGAATGCAGCTGTCTGCAGTAATGGTAGAAAGACAGAAACACAATATGTATATAAGCAAAGAATCCATATATGGAGTGGCTGCCACTACATATGAATTCTTTTAATATACTCATTTTATGTCCGTTATTCTAATTGTGCCGTTGAGTATTGTCATTCGTTTTCGTCGGACTTCGATGTTGTTTTTTTTTTGTTTTTTTTTTCATCATAGTTTTACATTAAGAGTTCTATACATGAACCTCTGAATTCCTAGATAGATGTATTTGATACTTGAACTAGTGTAAGATACATGTCTAGAGTTAAGTGACCTTGAAATGAAGGTCATCACTTGAGGACATGGTCATGGAGTAGTTATTTTTCTTAGATGGACAACCGCAATTTCATGCAAACTACCCTATCCTGTGACAGTTCTTGTTTTACTCTGGAAACCGTTCAGCTTAACCCATTTCACTTTTGAGTTTCTGAAGTGGACTCTTCCATCTATGAAATGAACGTGTCCATTATGTCAATAAGGGATGTCGCATAGACAAAAATAGAAACCGAAATGACAGAATAGAACAAAATAGAAAAAGGCTAACAGTGTAGATCCTAATGGGATGGCTCGTGCGAATCTACACTGTTTACAAAATCTCTTTTCTGGTCAGGTGAGTTGAAAAGGCTAAGGTGACTGGATATACTTGATAGATTTCACTGACATATTTTACCAGAGAGACAACTTTCACGACTACCAAATAAGCATTCTTTATAAATCTATAGCCCGTTATCGGCCGTCAGCGTAGCTGACGGGCCGATAACGGCCCGCTATAGATTTATGAAGAATGCTAGCTGCGTTCCTGTTTGCTTTCCTGTAGCCGAATTCCCTTTAGAGTGTGGGCAAAATCAGTTGGACAAAGTTACACCCAATCCACTTACAGTGTATAATTTTTAGGCAGGGCAGCAAAATCAGAAATAATTATTTCAGCTGCATGGTGAGTTACAAAAATCTTACAAGACAAACAAAGAGACAGTAAGCTATCTGCATGAAGACACATTCGATCCTTGATTATCCATATGAAGAGCTGCCAAAGAAAATTTGTTCCCCGCACTCAGATCGGAGACTTTTCATGACTGTCGACAGAAAGAGCTGACAGAGAAGACTGTGTCCTTGGCACTCAGATGACTATCCACAGCTAGAGATGCCAGTGGAGACTTTGTTCCCCGCACTCAGATAGGAGATATTCCTTGACTATCCAAAGCAAGAGCTGACAGAAAAGACTTTGTCCCCGGCACCCAGATCGGAGACTTTCCACGACTATTCACAGCTAGAGCTGCCAAAGAAACTTTGTTTCCCGCACTCGGATCGGAAACTTTCCTTTGCTATCGACAGCTAGAGATACCAGAGAAGACTTTTTCCCAGAACTCAAATCGGACACTTTCTTGACTATCCACAGCTAGAGCTACCGTAGAAGACTTTGTTCCCTGCACTCATATCGCAGACTTTGCTTGTCTATCCACAGCAAAATCTAGAAGAGAAGACTTTGTTATCGGCACTCAGATCGGAGACTTTTCTTGATTATCCACAGCTGCAGTTGAAAAAGAAGACTTTGTTCCCGGCACTCGGATCGGAGACTTTCCTTGACTATCCACAGCTAGAGCTATTAGAGGAGACTCTCTAACGTTCACTCCTATCGAAGACTTTCTTGACTATCTACAGCTAGAGCTGCCAGAGAAGACTTTGTTCCTGACACTCAGATCGGAGACTTTCCTTGACTTTCATAGCTACAGCTGCAAGAGAAGACTTTGTTTCCTGCACTCAGATCGGAGACTTTCTTTGACTTACACAGCTAGAGCTTCCAGAGAGGATCTTGTTCTCCGCATTCAGATCGGAGACTCCCCTTGACTACCCACAGATAGAGGTCCCAGAGAAGACTGTGTTCCCCGCACTCAGATCTGAGACTTTGCTTAACTAACCACAGCTACAGATCCCATAGAAGACTTTGTTCCCCACGCGATCGGAGATTTTCCTTGACTATTAGCACATTCGAGAAAGTTTGTGGAAGCTGTGTCACAATCCTTATTACAATTCATTAAACATACAATAATGACATATAAAAGTGTTGTATTTTATGTATTTGTTCCCCGCATTCAGATCAACCTTGAGCTAAGACTGCCAGAAAAGACTTTGTTCCTCGCACTCAAATCGGAGACTTCCTTGACTATTCACAGCTAGAACTTCCAGAGAAGACTGTTCCCTGCACTCAGATCGGCGATCTTACTTGTCTATCCATGGCTAGAGCTTCCAGAGAAGACTTTATTCCCTGCACTCAGATCGGAGACTTTCCGCGACTATCCGCAGCTAGAACTTCCAGAGAAAACTTTGTTGCCCATACTCAGATCGGAGACTTTCCTTGACTATCCGCAGCTAGAGTTGCAAGAGAAGACTTTGTTCCCTATACTCAGATTGGAGACTTTCCTTGACTACCCACAGCTAGAGCTTTCAGAGTAGACTTTGTCCCCTGCACTCAGACCGAAGACTTTCATTAACTATCCAAATCTAGAGCTTACAGAGAAGACTTTGTTCCCCGCACTCAGATCATAGACTTTCCTTAACTATATCCACAGCTAGAGCTTCCAGAGACTTTGTTTCTCGCACTCAGATTGGAGACTTTCCTTGACTATTCACAGCTGGAGCTCCCAGTGTTCCCTGCACTCAGATACGAAACTTTCCTTAACTATCAACAGCTAGCGCTCCAAAAGAAGGCATTCTTCCCAGCACTCAGATCGGAGACTTTGCTTAATGCACACGTCCGGAAGTACAATCTCACGTTGTGACCATTTCTAAGTTTTATTGATGACAGATATGTCCAAGGTCGACGTTTCACTATCCTGAGTTTAGGAAATTGACTTTTCCATCATTGAATGAGGGCATGTCCATTTTTGTAAATAAGGTTGTCAGTATAAAATCAAAACAGAATGGCAAACACCTCATCAGGATCTTCACTATTTGCACAGGTATAAATTTTGGTCTACAGGGCTTAAAGAGTTAAAACTGGATATCAAATAATAAAATTAGTGTTAAGTACCTGTCATGCTGTTGTTGTCCCAAATCCGGAAGTGTGTCACTTTAAACTGATTGCCTTTTGTGTATTGGTACCATTAAACCTTTTAAACGCTCCAAACAATATTAACAGACCATCAACGAAAGTTCTTTTCAAATTTGCTTATGGCCGTGAAAAACAAAGCATGGTATCGCATTCCAAACGCCTCAAGATTATAATACATCAAATGCTAAACCTTTTTCAGGGACAACAAGGAAAACGTTCAAAATTACTAATGCGAACATTTAAATTCAGCACTAAAAGGTTATGCCAGTACCATACTGATCTCAAGAATTCGGACACCTTAACTCCTTATCATTATTGGTCAAAACTTTATAACGTCCATTTTACTGCCTGTCCATGTATCTACAAGCTACTGGACGAGTGGTAAACAATGTACACCTGATCAGCCGCCGCTGAACTTGACGGCTGATCTGGGTCTACACTGTTTGCAGATGCTTGTTGCTTGTGTTGTCCGAATACTTAGGGTGATTATGGTATACACAATCTCTTATCTCTTTTATCTATTGATAGGAAATGAAGAAACCTCATGAACTTAATAAATATTATTTGTCTGTCGCTTATAAAATCGCTTATAAAATTGCTTTATCTTTCCTAAGGACGAACCTTAACACTTAAAAAGCTAACCATAAATGCAGCAGACGACATTTTTCAGGGAAAATAAGGCTTTATGTCTCATGTGAATCGTCTGCATATACGTTATCTTTCCTAAGGAAGAGCTTATGTGCACAAATAGACAGTGCACAAATAGATAATCAAAACTGAAACAGACGACATTTTTATTTTTTTCTTGATTTTGTTCAGAGAAATTAAGGTTTAACATTTCATGCGAATCATCAGATTAGCAGATGGTTCACATGAACTACCGTCTTATTTTCTCTGCAAAATAAGAAAATAAGTTTTTGGATGCCGTCTGCTACAAATTTTCTCAGCATCCAACCAATTAAGGTCTAATAAAAGCCCCTTCTTGCACAAATACCCTATACTTGCTTGAAACCGTTCTCGAATGAACAGATCTACATGCTGTTTGCAAATGGCACATGAGCAGTCCCCCATTTGGGCTACAGACATGCGTTTTTTACCTGAATTTACTACATGTCTGCGAGCAGCAAAGGTTCTGGCGAGACTGTGCTTATACGCAGACTCGCTTGATCCTTTGCTGGTCGCCTATGTGATAAGTACCCTTTTCTCATGTGCTGGCCCAGTTATGAAACAATCATGAGGAAATCTCACAAATTATGCCTTGTTAAAAGATAGCTCATTTTGAATAAAATGTTTATAATTAACCTATTTATGCCGGTGAACGTTTTTACCTCTACTCTTTGGACAGCTCCTTTTTCCAATAGAAGGGGTGTCTATTTAGATTTTTTATTATAATCAAGTTCTACAGTAATGCAAGAAATCTACATCCAAATCGGACGCCGCATTCTGCGGGGGCATGAATGGGTTAAATTCAAATATTTTCCTAAATCTTCTTAATGTCTCCAACGTCGTTGGGGAGAAGGGAGTGCGGGGAAATTTATGTTTCTTCTATGTCCTGCTATCCCATGTTACATGTAAGATAACTGCGTTAGCTGGGATCTTGAAACTTCACAGATGCCTATATATGAAAAAAAAACAGCTGAAAATGACCCATACTTTTTCTGCTTTCTTTTTCTTCGGACGTCTGCTTTTTCAGAATCTAGTTACCAAAGTCCAAGGGTACAAGTGTAATTAGTTATGGCCTTTTTTCTGACTTAAACACTTTCCAACTTCTTAACACAAAGACTCAGAAAGCTGTTTCCTAGTCTTAAAAATTCAGATACTGGTTGTCCATGATTAATAATCTGAAACATACCTTTGTTTTCAGTGGGACTTCTTATTGCCCCCTTTCTCCAAAAAATCAAAACCTCGACTTTGCTACTCAGATGTCGGAAGAAAGTATTTGAGCTAGGGATAATGTGCGCTGATACAGCTTACGCAGGTCTAATTCTACAAATGTTTGACTGCCAGTCTTCTATTTTCGTAAATTTGATGCATTCCCAGCGAGCATGCAACGTCATATATAACGTCATGACATTGCACCGACGCTGATACGCTGTGTAAATGTCAAGACGTTGCATCGGCATTGATGCGATGTTTTATAAGTCAAGACATTGCATCGACATTGATGCGACGCTGTTTAAATGTCATGACGTTGCATCGACGTTGATGCAAGTTGTATAAACGTCATGACGTTGATGCGACGTTGTATAAACGTCATCTACCCGTAGGGTAATGTTTTATGATGGCCGTCAGTTGTTTCATTCTTGCATTTCTCTTGAACTTAGTTTACATTTTCTGGTTCTTTTATGATCGCAAACGTCATTTTTGGATTTTTTTTTGCTAACAGAATATTGCTCAACCAAGGGCCAGGCGGTGTAAGCATTGCATTACGTTAAAGCTTAGCATTTTGGGTAAAATTTTCAGCAAACAACATTTTGATTTTTCCCAGAAAACAGGATTTGACATTTCACGCACTTCACGACATTTCATCACTCTCTGGGCTTACTCAGCAGGCGATAAATTGTCATGAATAATAATTCATTTTATCGCCTACTGAGTAGGCCCAGAGAGTGATAAAAGTTAAATAACTGTCCATTAACAGATTCAATAATAAAACTGAATCTGCTGTTTGCCATTATTTCACCTGTTCTCTGCTTTCAATCGATCTCTCAGTTCATATTTTATTTATTGAGTATGTTCATGAATAGTAATGTAAAATACGACGCTACTGTGATGTAGCTACATGTTCCCCATATCCCCACTTATTGAGTTTTTATGGGAGGGAACTCTGTAAATTCCTGCTAAAAATGGTCTTCTTTGACCTTTACCATTCTCTGGGCTATCTCAGCAAAGATAGATTGATTACAGTTTTCCTACATTTTCCCAGAAAACAGGACTTGATATTTCAGGCAAATTGTCTCTCTTTGCATGAAATGTTAAAACCCGGGTAAAAAAAGAAAAATATTTAGTATGTTTCCTGCTAAAAAATGTACCCAGCATGCTAAGCATTACATGTAGTATATTGTGATTCCGGCTCACATTTCCAGCGTCATTTGGGCATTTATAACAAATACCCTCCCAGCAATAATTCATAGCTACAGATTAGAGGGGTCATCCACATAATATTTTTCTTATTTCTCGACGAAAACATATGTTGTGGGTACTCATTAGAAGCGCCTCGGCAACATATGTTTTTATTGAGAAATAAGAAAGATATCAGCAGTTTTCGGATGAAAAAAAATGCCTTATCTGTTGCTATGAATATGCAAAAATAAATGAGAAACTTTGTCTGTCCATATTTTTAAGAAGTGCATCAGATAATACAAAACTAAAAAAGTAAACAAAAACCATGTGTAAACATAACAATTTCAAAATTCATTTAAATGGTCTGAGCTTCAGATGTTACTTAATCACTCTCTGCTTTTATTCAGAAGACGATACATTAACAATACTTTGTCTTATTTTTCACAGAAAATAGAATGACATTTCGTGTGAATTGTCTGCTTCCACAAGAGACAATTCGCATGAGGTAGCAAAGCCTATTTTCTAGAAAAAAAAAAAGAAAAATATTATTTTGTCACGCGCTGTATTTGCTTAGAGAGTGGTAAAGTTCAATGCAAAATACCTTGATTGTCTGACAATGTCTGCTCATAATTTCTTGAATACAAAACTTAAAATTGAATAAAATCATGTGTAAAACTAACAGTTTCAAATGATATTTTTATTGTTCCGAGCCTCAGATATTCATCACGAAAACATGCCTATATAATTTTGACCCCCTTAAACCCCACTTTTATATAATAAAACTGGGGTTTACAGGGGTATACATTATTTTTTTTTTATTTCTGCTCGAAAACATAGGTTGTGGGTACCCATACCGCCTCGTCGAGGTGGTTCTAACGAGTACCCACAATCTATTTTTTGTGCAGAAATATGAAAAATATCAGAATTTTTTATCTGAAAACTCGTGTTTTGGCAGTAAAATTTTTAGTATATTTGAATAGGCGTGTTTTCGTAATGGGTATATTTTAATCAGTCCCAACTTTCATCGTCAATATGGTCAGTTCTTTCTTTTGTATCTGAATCATTTGTCAAATAGTGTGGGACTTGTAATATATCATAACTAATGGAATCACTGTCATTATCAGAGTCATTATTTAGGGATGGAAGGATAACAGTGCTGCCATCTTCTGACAATCGGTAACCATGGTTTCTTAGGTAATCTCTGAAAAAAAAAATAGAAAACTTTCTAATTTAACCTTTAAAACTCTCTTGGTTAATTTAGCAGAGGACAAATTGTCAATATTTTTCTTATTTTGTCCCAGAAAATAGGCTTTTACGTGTCATGCAAATTGTCTCCTGGGAGACAATTTGCATCAAATATCAAAGCCTATTTTCTGAGAAAAATAAGAAAAAATTTACAGGTCATCTGCTGAAATTTTTACCCAGAATGCAGAGCGTTGAGCACTTAATCTTTAATCACAATAATAATATATTATTTCCTTTCATGGCATTACATAGCATAAAGATAATATTCTATTCTAACACAGCGCGCCTATATAGGCAATGAAGAAAACCACTGATTTATTCTGGAACAAATCAATGGGAGGAAGCGCGCGACACTATCTGGCGCCGTTCCGACGTCATTTTGACACTTTGCTGACGTCAGTCTTCGTTACCACCATGTTAGACGATGTAACGTCGTTTTTCTCGAGTCAACAAATTAAGAAATGCCTGTAAACATCAGCGTTACAGCCAAATCTGTTGGGGGGCGTCTTTATGCGATGGTGGAAAGTTAGAAGAATCTGAAGGATAAAATTACTTTTTCGTCGTTTTCTATGTGTTAGAATCGAAATACATCAACTCTTGTGCGTGATAAATCACAATTGAGTAATAAATCACAATTTGTTGAGTAATAAATCACAATTTGTCGGTCAGTTGTAAATTGATAACTCATTCGCGCTCCGCGCTCGTGACTTGATCTACTTTACAACTGACATCCAATCAGTGATTTATTACTCAACAAATCACTGCTAGAGCTGATCTTTTTCTTAAACAAAAGAATGTGCAGAAGCTGGCGTTCAAGTACAGAACTAGCAAATGTGTACGTTCTTAGAGGATGGATCCTCCGGAAGCTAGGAACACATCAAAGAAATGAAAATAGCTGATTCGGTTTTATTTTGTCTGTTCATGAACATTACTGTAAAACTAGCTTAACCTTTGCCACTCTATGGACAGACAACAAACTGATTTTCCCCAAAACAGGCTTTGGTATTTCACACAATTTGTCTCCTTTTGAGAGGGAAAATTTCCTTTTTATGGGAAAATTTAAAAAAAAATATATTTCAAAATGTCTTCCGCTGAAATTTTTATCTAGCATGTTAACCGTTAAGCAGTACACTTTTTTTTCAGACTTACTCAGAATGAGCTCTGTACTCCCGAAGGACCAGAAAATATCAACTAAGCTAAAGGGAAGTTACTCAAGAAAAGCTTTAATCTTTCCGATGCACTGAAAAGAGAAGCTATGAGAAACAAACAGTGACAAAACAAAATAGTACTTTTGCAATAAACCAGATAAGAACAAAAAATAACTGCATGAGGAAAACGTCTTGGAGCGGGAAGTAGATAAGTAACCGACACGGAACCTCGCACTACGGTAAATGTCCTAAAATTTCGCACACCAAAGTGTCTGACAAAGTGGCATGTACAAACAGTGCAGACCCAGATCAGACGAAGGAGCAGTCTGATCAGGGTCTACACTGTTTGCCATTCCACTAAGTATTTAAACAACTGCATAAAAAGCAAAATTTAGGCCTTAAAAGTTCTGGATTAAAGTGTTCGAATTTTTGGGGTATTTACCGTAATTCTGATGTAGCTCCCGTAGATGTTGGTCAATAACTTGGCATGCAGTTTGCACTTGATCCCCAACTCGTCCCTCATTACGAAAACATGCCTACTCAAATATACTTATTTTTTTTTTTATTATTCTCCCCGTCACATGATGCACAGAAGGTCGGTGAGGGCCATCCCTCCATGCATCTTACAATATATTGAATACATACATACGCTATACAGAACTCTGCTTAATGACATTATAATCAATCTACTATATATATTTCTAAACATCACCCCAAATACTACAACATCTCAAACACGCTCATTCCTCAACAAACAGTCCTCCTCACCACTCACTGATGCACCCGAAATATTTAGGATGAGTGGCTAACATTGGACTTGCATTCCGATGTTGGTCCATATGTCTGACTTTTCCAATACACTGGGGGTGATCGCAGCAGTTACTAGCTCTTCAGGTTCAAAGATGGCCTATTAGCATATACAAAAATAAATTCTAGGAATGACGGGGAATTAATTTGTTTTCTAAAAAGAAAAAAGACAGAAAAAAACAATAAGAAATTGAAGATAGATGACTTTGAAAAGAAAAAAAAGGAAAGAATTCTGTTCTGAACATCTCCCCAACAAGACCAGATAAAGCGACTTACTGTAATACTATTTTCAATTAAGTGTGTCAGGATCTCTCATCAAGCCGCTCATTTCTATTAAAATGTTCAAAAAGTTCCCTATAGTTTTGCCATTTTGTCTCAAAGGCATTCATTCTGTTATTTTTTGTAGCAATGTGTTTATCATTTATGTATCCTGCTCTTAATTTGTGTTTCAAAGCGACAATGGATAGGGCTGAATTAAGATGTTTGGATAAATAGATATAGTATTTTGTGGTAATTATAATTTGTAAATCTGCTTTTGTAAGATTTTTACCTATATTAAAAATAAACAGTTCCTCGCTAGGTGTTATATTGATATTATATGTTAATAACCATGTTTTTAATTGGGTAATTAAAGACTTTGTGTCTCTACATGTCCAAAGCATATGTATTATATCTTCTTCCACCTGACAAGAATTGCATAATGGGCTTGGTGTAGCGTTTATTGTATAAAGATATTTCTTAGTAGGTAATAATCTGTGGTTTATTCTTGTCTGAAACCACTGAAGATTTGTGCCTACATTTAGGTTAAATGGAGAAGAGTATACATCTTTCCATGTATCGTCTTCTATATCATATATATTTTCCCATTTACTTTGGGATGTAGGTTTATCATTATTTTTATTCAATATATTATAAAACTCCTTGCAACCTTTATTAAGTATGACAAACACTGTCAGGTACAGTGTATGTGGGAAGTATTGGCTGTTGTAACTTTTTAGTGAAAGTTTTTATATCAGTTTTCAGTTTTAGAAACTCTTTAACAGACCGTATTATTCCATTAACTTGAAGAAAATTTGTTTTTATACTATATTTAGTTTTCAACACTTGCTCAGAGTAAAAATCAACACTGTTATTTATAATGTCATTAATGAAAGTTATTCCTTTCATGTACCACTGACTGAAGAAGACTGGTTTACCCCCTATGAGAATGTTATGATTAAAAAATATAGGACTTGATAGGGCAAAATCTTCTGTGCTTTGTTGATTTAATTCAAGAACATTTGAGTAAGCTTTAATAACATCTTCCCAAAACGGATTACTGATTTGTTTAATTATTGAGTCTGCATATGCTTTCCCAAAATCAAATAGTTTTTTAAAGTTAATATTACTATTAAGATCTTTCCATTCACTGTCATTTTGAACCAATCTTCTTAACCATGTTGCTTTCATGCTGCTGATGAAAGCTTGAAGATTAATCATCTTTAGACCGCCTTCAGAATACTGTTTGGTAATAACTGTTTGCTTTATTTTTGCTGGGCCCTCCCACAAAAACTCATAAAATAGTGTGTTTAATTCTTTAACAACATGATTACTTGGGTTAGGTAAAGAAGTGAAGAGATGGTTTAAAAGTGGCAAAAGAAGAGATTTAATTACTGTTATTTTTTCAAGTGGTGTTAGGTATCTTCGCTTCGCTCCCAGATTTTTATGAGTGACTTTATCTTTTGTATTTTTTCCTTGAAATTGATATCAGTGATTTTTTCTAAATCTACATGGAATTTAATACCAAGGAGCTTAAAATCAGTTTTATCCCATGATAATTTCCATCTAGTTTTAATAGTTGCAGAACCGAATTTTTCCTTCCCTATCCAAACAACTTGTGTTTTGTCAAAGTTTACTTTTAAACCTGAAATTATAGAGAAATCATGCAACACATTTAATGTTTCCCTTAGTGAATTCTCTGATCCATCTAAAATGACAGATCTATCAAATATACTTAAAATTTTACCACCAAAAAAAAAATGAAAATTTTCAGATAAAAATTCGGATATTTTTCAAATTTCTGCTCAAAACATAGATTCTAACGAGTACCCACAATCTATATTTTTGAGCAGAAATAAGAAAACTAATTTCTACCCCTGTAAACCCCAGTTTTATTATATAAAATTGGGGTTTAAGTAGGTCAAAATTATATACTAGGTATGTTTTCGTGATGTTTCGCGCGACGAGTTAATATGCATGTTGTAAATAGCAATAATGTATGTTCCCACCTGAGCTTGTCTTCTGTAAAGTGTGATTTAATATGTTTGAATCCCAGCAGAGTTGATACAGGCACTACACAGTTATCATCATAGTCTATGTATTTATTATCTGTCTGAAACTGACGTAACTGGAAATCTATTTCACTTAGAACTGGGTCTTTATTCATCTCAGCTGAACTCCTATAGGGATAATCATGCTCCGCAATCTGGAAAATAACTTCACAATCATTACGAAAACACGCCTATCCAAATATATTGAAAATTTTACCACCAAATAAATGAAAATTTTCAGATAAAAAAATTCTTCATAATTCTGCTCAAAAACATAGATTCTGGGTACGCGTTAGAACCGCCTCGGCGAGGCGGTTCTAATGTGTAACCACAATCTATATTTTGAGCAGAAATTAGAAAAAATAATTAGAAAAATAATTTATGTCCCTGTAAACCCCAGTTTTGCTAAATAAAAGTGGGGTTTAAATGGGGGGCAAAATTATATTTGTTTGTGTTGAGGTTTTATGGCCCAGTCAACCCAATGGGGTCATGTGGAGCGCGGTCAGTTTACCTCACCACACGTTTACTGGGCAGGCTTAGTCCTCTAAGCGGTTTACCAGTATTGTGCACATTATTTCGCTAGAAAGGGCAAAATTATACAGGCATGTTTTCGTGATGCAAAACAAAATGACGCTGTAGTGAAAGCAAAATACCGTATTTACCCTAAATATTTGGACATCCAAACTACTTACCATATATGTCTTAACCCTTGTCATGCTGAATAAATTAAAATGCCATGCCCATTTCCAATTTTCTGCCAATCAGATTACTTGATCCGAGTTTTTGATAGCAATTCACAAATTTAATGGCAAACAGTACAGATTCAGATCAGTTGGCCAACTGATCTGGATCTACACTGTTTGCTAAGGGCATGTCGTGTTTAGCAAGAGAAGGGTTAAAATTCAAAAGAGTCCAATCTTCTTTCTGCAGATGCGTCTAAAAATATAGCTAGATGAGTGGCAAACAGTGTAGACCCCGATCAGAGGCCGTGTTCGGCGGTGTCTGATCCGGGTCTACACTGTATGCACAGGCATGTCTCAATACTTAGTTTTATTACGATAATACACAATGACGACCATGTCCAGCATGCGCAACAACTTGTCTGACCAGTCATCATTTTCCATATTTCAATATCTGGAGCCAGGCTCCAAAGAAACACTGGTCAGCCTGTGCGGAGGTGCAGTGTCATTCTTTTTCATTACGTAAACATGCCTATTCAAATATATTGAAAAAATTCACCACCAAAAAATGAATATTTTCAGATAAAAAAATTCTGATATTTTTCGTATTTCTGCTCAAAACATAGATTGTGGGTACTCGTTAGAACCGCCTCGGCGAGGCGGTTCTAACGAGTACCCACAATCTATGTTTTGAGTAGAAATAAGACAAATAATATATACCCCTGTAAACCTCAGTTTTACTATATTAAAATGGGATTTAAGGGGGTCAAAATTATATAGGTATGTTTTCGTGATGTTGTTCAATACATATGTAGGAGTATATGGATGAGTTCCCATATCGTGTACACATTACATATTCCTACTGCACGTTTCGGTAAGCAAGGAAATATTAGGCGCATATGTGTTGTCCCGGACCCTATGGGACTGGGAATAACGGGGCTTTTAACTTTTCATTTTACAAAGCCCCGCTAAAGGCACAGCGGTGCGGGGCAAAATTTATGTTAAAAAACCTGCTAAAAAGCCCCTGTTCCCAGGGGTTGACACAAATGAAGAACAACAAGTGAACTAGGCCAATTAGATAAAGTTTCTTACCTATGGCAAAAGCGCAATAGTCTTCAACTTACTTTCGATTTGGCTTCTGCCCGCAAAGTCAGGCTATTTCTTCCGGCTATTTTGCGGGAAATCAAGAACCTGCACATCTACGGTACTGCCAGGCATAGACTGGCTCCAGTCTCCAGTGACTAAATATTTTTCTCATAATCCTGTCTGATAATCCACTAAAATAAAACCAAAAAAACTATCATGACTATAAAGGCTGGTCACTAGTGACCAGCCAGAAGAGAGAACTGGTAGTCACGATATTACTTTGGTTTTATTTTAGTGGATTATCAAATGGATTATAAGAAAAAATATTTTGTCACTAGAGACTAGAGCCAGTCTATGCCAGGCACTGCCGGGACTCATCGAAGATTAAATCGCAATACTTAAGCCCCCATAAACCCCACTTTTATACAGTAAAACTGGGGTTTACAGGGGTATACATTATTTTTCTTATTTCTGCTCAAAAACATAGACCTCGTCGAGGCCGTTCTAACGAGTACCCACATGTTTTAAGCAGAAATATGAAAAAAATCAGGATTTTTTATCTGAAAATTTTCATCTTTTGGTGGTAAAATTTTCAGTATATTTGAATAGGCATGTTTTCGTAATGGGGTCAACTGAAGTCATGTGATATATTCGGTAATTGTTTTTATTTGCATTTTTAGTAGTTTTTGCTTAAATTCAGCAGAGCTTACATTTATTCTGAAGCAACTTTAAACAGGTTTATCAATAGTTATTTCTCTTTTTTTTTCTTATGAATTTTTTATTGGTCTGTTTACCATGATGCTAAATTAAAGACGGGAAAGAGATAAAACGAAGAAGTTTGCTACGAGATTCCGAACGAGATTTAGGCGCTTAGTATGTTTGTCACGTCTCTACAGTGATGCAAACACTTTGTGTGTTTCCTATTATATTAGACCTTTCAGCCCTGAAGACCGAGACAGATACTTTTGTAAACAGTACAAATCCAGATGAGACGGCTCATATTGAGCAGTGTCATTAGGATCTGCACTGCTGGTCATTCCGTTTTTATTTACAACTGTCACACTTTTGGTCGCAATAGATGTGTCCAAATTCAGAGGTCGAAGAGTTTCAGAAACTGGGGTGCTGAAAGAGTTAAAATCATGAAGTGGCTTTCTGTCAGTCCTTGTTGTATAAAATCAGTAGGAAGATACGTACGAGTCTATAACATTCTGATGAAGGTGAAGGTGATTCTGGAGAAATATTTCCATCGAAATTTCTGACGAACGTAGCTGCTTGAGAACAACATCCAAGATGAATAAAATCATCCGGGGGCTCTCCTATACCACTGTAGTCTACTTCGTAATTGTATCTTTGAGCTATATCTGCACACCTGAAATGTTCAAACTGATTATCTATAATGAAATAGCTTAACGGCTCCATATTCCTCATAAATAGACATTTTATTATCCAAGAAAGGTTTAATAAATTGATATACGGTACTAATACGATCATAAAATGTGGACCTGACAGCCTGTAAAATTTCAATTAGTCTCTCGTTCTTGAACTGGATAAAAAATAAATTGATTTTTATTGTATCTCTAAAATAATGTTGGCAACATTAATTCAGGAATACGATAAAAAATCATTTCATTTTTTATCTAGTTTAAAAAAGAGAGACTAACTGAAATTTTACAGGCTGCCAGGTGCCACAGTTTATGATTGTACATGTATCAATACTTTAAACCTTTCTTGGATTATAAAATGTCTTTTTTTAGGGATATCATCATGAAAACATACCTATATAATTTTGACCCACTTTTATATAGTAAAACTGAGACCTGTGGTGTATTCTTTGTTTCTAAAGGCAATCTTTTTGACTTTTATTTTATAGGGGTATAAATCATTTTTTTTATTTCTGCTCAAAAAACGTGGGCACTCGTTAGAACTGCCTCGACGAGGCAGTTCTAACGAGTACCCACAATCTATGTTTCGATCAGAAATATGAAAAATATCAGAATCTTTATCTGAAAACTTTCCGTTTTTGGATGGTGAAATTTTCAATATATTTGAATAGGCGTGTTTTCCAAATGTGGAGCCTTTATAAATGAAACAACTTAAACATCGTACCATAACTGTCCAAACAATTCAACAATAATATGTGACAATAGCCAGGAAATGCCAAAACCACGAAACACAGTTTTCCCGAGGCACCGAAAAAAGGTTGAGGAGCATACAATAAAAATAACAAGCCAACGACGCACGAACAAAGAACTACAACAGAGAAACCACCCTGGAATGGTCAGTAGAACAACTACTTGGCGGAGGGGGCGGGGGAGTAGGGGTGGGCGGGGAGCGGGCTTAAACCGGTTTTCACCCGCACTTAACCTCGCCTCATCACCCGATGCAGCTCATATATTAAATGAATACAAAAAGCAAGAATATACAGTCGAACCTCAATAGCTCGAACACCGATGGCTCTCAGGCCTGTCTGTCCCAATGCATACGGTAAATACAATACTGAAAATTAAACCAAACCCACGAATCGGAAACATTCTTTGCGGTCATTCTCTCACTTCCGCTGATTCAAGAAGGGCAGCTGTCAGTTTCTAGCGAAATAATGTGTACAAAACTGGTTAACCATTTAGAGGACAAAGTCTGCCCAGTAAAAATGTTGTTAGATCAATTGGCCTCGCTCGACATGACCCCGTTGGGTTGACTGGGCCGTAAAACCTCAACACGAATGAATAAACAAAATGCATGTGTGCCCAGTCTGATCAATGGCTTCACTATGCGCTCAATGGGTAGCTAATGACCCAAGCTTTCTTCATGCGGACAGCGAAGACTCTGATCAGACTGGGCGGATGCCCAGGCTGATCTGAGTCTTCGCTGGGCGCACGTGCCATTTTGTTGGTTTTGCCATTATGTGGCTCATATAAAAGCCGTTCTATTCAAGTAAGACTACACGATACCAAACAAGAAACTTGAATCATGAATTGGTACATTTTGTTTCTATGGTTATTCACTTCACCGAAGTCATCTGGTAAGACAATCTGGTAACGAGTACGCAAATCGTTTCGTATAACACTAACAGAAATATAAGTATCTGCCAATAAACGCATCACGCCTAAAACCATCTTCAAGATTTCAGAATCATTTTAATGATTCATACCAGATAAGGGCATTTAATTTCAAATTTTGTTAGCAAATAGAATACCGTATTAACCATAATAATTAGTCGGACAGGCTTGAGCAAACACTTGGTGACAGACCAAGATCAGATGCCAGACCGCGGTGTCTGAAAAGGGTCTACACGGTCTGCCACCCATCTACATTTGCAGGTAAAAACGTACCTTCTGACATGTACGCCTAACGGAGACTCAAATCAGCGTGCGCATCCGCGCAGTCTAATCAGTCATCGTTGTCCGCGTGAAGAAACTTTGTATCCTTGATATCCAAAACACGCCGAGTGAAGATTCTGATCAGACTGCGCGAATGTGCAAGCTGATCTGACTCTACTTGGCGCATATGTCCAAAGGTACGTTTTCTGACGTTGCGGCTCATTTTAGGATAAGTTTGGTATGGACTTAAATTGTTCAACTATTTAGGGTAAATACGGTATAAAATCATGACACTCAGGGGGAATGTATGTAAAATAGGCGAAAGACTATTGTAGAGCAGCTGTTCACAATGAACGTCCTGCGCATCTGGCATTAACTCTTTCACTGCTACAGGCGATAACAATAGGCTTTTGCAAACTGCGTAGATCCAGATGAGACGGCTCATAATGAGCCGTCTCATCTGGATGTACGCTGTTTGAAATTCAGTCTTTCAACTTTACATATAAACTTCTTTCCGATCGACAGGCTAAAAAAAGCAGTCGACAAATGTAGTCTGAAATTTCGCGTCGAAAGAGTTAATGGACACTGAAGAGCGTATCATCGGAAGACAACATTCTAGAAGAAACTGTACGGAACAGCAGCATGATCTAAATCTGCACATTTTGCACATTTTGCACAGGCTAGGATCGTGTACATGTATCAGGTTAAACACACAAGCGCGTCTCAATTTTGAATCCTGTTAACTCGGGCACTAAAGAAAGTACTACACATGACGCGGCTGGACAAAACCTAAATTGCATACCTGAACACATATGAAACAGACAGATGTATACGGGTACAGGTCTCACTTTGTAAATGCCTGTCAAGAGATACAAATAAACTGCAGTTTAAAAATGTCCCCCAAAGCATATGCGCACAGCGAATGCCCAGATCAGCCTGACCATCCACCAAATCTGATTATGGCCTTCGCTGTCTACATACATAACCATTAGATATGGAATATCTATGTACAGTGAACCCTCATTACAACGACAGCATTTGTTCCCAAAGATGTTGCCATTAAAATGAATTTGCTGTTGTACAGAAAGTTCTTGTTTTGTTCTTATTTCCTCACAGAACATAATTTTGCATATTTGTTAGAATCGCCTTCTAACAAATATCCAAAACGTATGTTTCTTTAAAGTATTAAATACAATATTTTTGCATTATTTGTGACTAACTGTCACCTCTTAAGCGAAGTTTTCGTGACTATAACGAATTCGTCGTTATATCGAGTTTCTGTATAAGAAGGGTTGTGGCAACGTCTTTGGGAACAAATCCTCCCGTTGTAACGAGGGTTCACAGTAATTACCAAGACTGGAACTCCGTTCGTGTCCATTCAAATTTATGATCCCAATGCCTAAATCCACTGCAGCCGGGAAACAGTACATTAAACTCAGCATTGGGAGTTGTCATAACAACGAGTTTAGGCTTCATCTTGCCAAATACCATTAGAACTGCTGCATCCAACACATCTGGGATTAGGTGCTCTATACTGCCCGAGAAAAAAAAATCATATTAAATAGAAACTTCACACTAGATATTAGAATATCTTAACCCTTTCATCCCTGAGTTTCTGAAGTGGACTCTTCCAGCTCTGAATCTGGTCAAAACCATTGTTCCAAGTAAAGGTCTGTCAAAAATCAACAGAATTACAAACAGTGTGGATCCTGATAAGACGGCTCATTATGAGCCGTCTCATCTGGATCTACACTGATTGCATAGGTGTAGCGTATCTGTACCGGACTACAAGGTCTAAAGGGGTTAACTCCTTGCTATAGGACATGTACTTAACTTTTAACAGCCCATTATACATGTACTACCGCTTGATGTGTCTAAAACCACTGGATGAGTTGCAAATGGTGTAGACCCTGATCAATTAGCGGAATCTGATTTGGGGCTACACAATTTCAATTTGCTCAGTGTTTTTTTTTTTTTTTTTTTTTTTTTTTTGTTGTTTTTTTTTTGTTTGTTTTTTTTGTTAATTAGTGCAGATATGGTAGTATAAAACAGTGTGTATATAAAGTTTTGATCATTAAAGGTAACACAGAAAGGACAAAGAATGAGAGATAAGGAACAAAAAAAACACAAAACGAACTCCTCATGTGATACACTCAACGCACAAAGAAGAACTGCGACAGAAAAACGGTCAGAAGTAAAAATTACTGGGGTGGGGTGGGTTGGGGACTTAATCAGTATTACTAGCGTGAAACCTCATCCTTAATTCTGATGCAGCTGTAACGAAGCTTCGTTTAAAGGCTCCACATTCCTCAAAATAGACATTTTATTATCAAAGAAAGGTTTAACAAATTGATATATGTTATTAATACAATCATAAAATGTGGGCCCTTACAGCCTGTAAAATTTCAGTTAGTCTTTCGTTCTTGAAATGAAATGATTTTTATCGTGTTTCTGAATTAATGTTGCCAATATTAATTCAGAGATACGATAAAAAATCAATTCATTTCTGATCCAGTCAAAAAACAAGAGATCAACTGAAATTTTATAGACTGTCAGATGCTACATTTTATGATCGTATTATTACCATATATCAATTTATTAAATCCTTTTTGGATAAAACAAAATGTCTATTTTGGAGGAATAAGGAGCCTTTAACGCATAGCAAACTGGGTAACATTTTCAGCAGACGACTGAAATATTGAAATATTTTTCCCGTATTTTTCGCAGAAAAGAAGATCTGACATTTCATGCAAGTTGTCTGTAATAGACAATTTGCTTGAAATGTCAAATCCGGTTTCCTGGGATAAATAAGAAAAAATATCATCAATTTTGCGTCTGTTGAATCAACCCAGGACGTGGTATATGTCAAGGTTAAGCAAGGGTCTAGATAACAGTGGGTATCAGTTAAATATCTTTCTTATTTCTCCGCGACAACATATGTTGTGGGTACTCAATAGAAACGCCTCGGCGCAGAGGCGCTTTGATGAATACCCACAATATTTGTTTACGTGGAGAAATCAGAAAAACTATCAATGTTTGGATAGAAAAAAAAATCTTATCAAGAGCTATGGTTAAGAGAGTGATATAGGTCTGAAAACGCTTACACAACTGTTCCGGCTTGTCGGATCCGACAGCAAGAAATGTGACTGTCTGAGCGGTATCAATAATGTGTTTATATATGGGTCGTTCGGGACGTCCAACTGATATTGGCTTACAGTTGGCAAGGCCTGCTATCCTTGTAGCGGGTAAGAGTAGAGGGGGGGGGGGGGGGGGGAATGTTTTTATTTCTTCTGTTTCTTCACTTTCATTCCTGTTCGTCTTTCTTCTCTGTCCCTTTCTTTCATCTCCTCTACTATCTCTCCTATCTCTTTTCTCCCTTTCTCTGGGAGACGACACAAAATGACCCACAAGGGTTGACGTGTCGTTAAACCCCAACACAATCAATCAATATAAGGGTTGTTTTCTCGTGTTACGCATCATATGAAACCCAGTAGAACAACGTGTCCTACTGCTCTTGAAAATACAGTCGACTCTCTTTATCTCGAATTCCAAGGGACTCTCTGAAATACTTCGATATATCAGATTTGCAGAATTGAGGAAAAACTAATTCGACTAACCACATTTAACAAATATATGTGTTATTGGACTCCTGAAATTAGAGATATATTGAAAATATTGTGGAAAAGAGGAGAAATTGCTCCTTAGGAGCAATTTCTCCTCTTTTCCACAATATTTTTTACACGTTGTTAGATTTTCATGTTTAGTCAAGGACCAGATTTTCACTTCGAGATAAGCGGTTATTCGAGATAAGCGAGGTCGAGATAGCGAGAGTCAACTGTATACAGATATAGTATGTAACAGTAGTTATAATCAATCATCAGAGCCATAGATACGGGTTTCTCTAAGAGCAAATGAAACAAGAATCAATTCGCATGTCAATACTCAAAAATAGAAACAAATCAACTCATATTGTTTGCTTAACACTTAGCATGCTGGGTAAAAATGTCATCAGACGACAATTCGAAATATTTTGCATATTTTTCCCTGAAAATAGACTTTGACAATTCATGCAATTTGTCTCCGTAGGGGACAATTTGCATGAAATGTCAATGTCTATTTTAGTGGAAAAAAATATGAAAAATACCATCAAATTATCGTCTGCTGAATCTGCTTTGAGAGTGGTAAAGGTTAATTTCTTCAGCCTGGCAGAAAATGCCAAGGTGTATGGAGTGTGTGCACCAGCTTCAACTATAAAAGTAGCAGACGACATTCCAAAATTATATTATATTTCACTTTAAGGGAAAATAAGGCTGACATTTCTGCTAGACAAATGATTAACACGAAATGTCAAAATACGTTAACAAGTCTATGTAATCATGACAACCAGAGTATAGGAGAGAATGCATAATTACATGTTCGAGAATTAATCTCGATATTTCTGTTCCTTATAATGCATGTTTTAATCCCTTTATAAATTACTCTCATTAGCCAGATGCACTGTATAACTCTATATTAGTGATCGTAAAAACCAAACTATCAGAATTTCTCCTATCTTATATACATTCATGTAGTAACAAGAATTCCGCGGGTCGATTTCGCATCACGAAAACATACCTATATAAGTTTGTCCCCTTAAACCCCACTTTTATACAGTAAAACTAGGGTTTACAGGGGTATACATTATTTTTCTTATTTCTGCTCAAAATGTAGATAGTGGGTACTCGTTAGAACCGCCTCGCCGAGGCGGTTCTAACGAGTATCCACAATCTATGTTTTGAGCAGAAATATGAAAAATGTCAAAATTTTTTAACTGAAAATTTTCATTTTTTGGTGGTAAAATTTTCAGTATATTTGAATAGGTGTGTTTTCGTAATGGCACCTGCATTGGGCAAAGTCAATGGAGCGTAAAATCGAGGTCAAGAGCACCAGGTCATAGTGTATGCTTGAAGAATATATTTAAGACAATTACTATGCATGGTTTGAAACTCGCAGCTATCGAGCTACAGAGAAAAGCATTTAAATGCTAGCCTCGACGTAAAATAATGACAAAGTCACTGAACTAGCCCCACTGTGGATGTTTTTTTGTTCCCTCGCCTGAAGAAAAAGCTTGCTGGCAGAAAATATATAACCCGCCAAAAGTTGAGAGCCGCCATATTTAACCTACTAAGAGATATACCTGAAAAGGATTACGAGAAAGTTCTCAAGGATTTTGATTGATTGTGTTGGGGTTTAACGACACGTCAACCCTTGAGGGTCATTTTGTGTCGTCTCCCAGAGAAAGGGAGAAAAGAGATAGAAGAGAGAGTAGAGGAGATGAAAGGGAGGGACAGGGAAGAAAGAGGAACAGGAATGAAAGTGAAGAAACAGAAGAAATAAAAACATTCCCCCTCTACCCTTACCCACTACAAGGATAGCAGGCCTTGCCCAACTGTAAGCCAATATCAGTTGGACGCCCCGGTGATCTAAGATACACAGCACCTTCGCACCACCCGACCACCCCCTCTCAAGGATTGGATTAAAAGGTTGAGACTATGTGTATCTGTCAAAGGAGAGTACTTTGAAAGTTTGAAATAAATATTTCTGCAATCCTTTCCATTGTTTTTTAGTTCCCAGCTAGCATTCTTTATAAATCTATAGCGGGCCGTTATCGGCCCGTCAGCTGCCCTGACGGGCCGATAACGGCTCGCTATAGGTTTATAAAGACTGCTTACTGGGTTGTCATTTAACAGCACAGGTTGCATTACTTTTGATCCCACCCTTGTTTGTGTTTGTTTGTTTGTGTTGAGGTTTTACGGCCCAGTCAACCCAATGGGGTCATGTCGAGCGCGGTCAGTTTACCTAACCACACGTTTACTGGGCAGGCTTAGTCCTCTAAGCGGTTAACCAGTATTGTGCACATTCTTTCGCCAGAAACGGACAACTGCCCTTCTTGAATCAGCGGAAGGGAGAGAATGACCGTAGAAAATATTTCATGACCAATCTCCACGAAAGAATCTTGCCGATCTCGGCGGGGATTGAACCCGCGACCTCCTGGTCTCCAGTCGGACGGCGCATCCAACTGAGCCACCGAGGCTGGCTCCCATCCGACCCTTTGTATAATCATTATAAGCTATTACTTGATGATAGAGAGGACAGTACAATGTTAAAAAAAACTCCGTAGGTTCTACGGTAAAAACAAACCTAGCAACCAGCTGTCAGCACATGTACTGTTTATTTTATTTTATTTATTTTTTATTTATTTATTTGTTTATATATTTTTTACGGACGCCCGTGGATTATTTTAGGGAATCGTTTCGCAGTAAATGACAGATTGGGAGCAAAGTATGGTAAAGCATGCCCGGGTAAGGTTATTAGCTACTAAATCGTATAGCAAGGCCATCCACCCTTGCCCTATTATAAGAGATAATACCTGCAAAAGTTATATGGACATCTGTTAACCCTTGTCTTGCTGAACCCGGATATACCCTGCCTTTGCAAACAGTGCAGATCCAGATCAGTTGGCTTCTGAAGAAGCCAACTGATCTGAATCTGCAGTTTGGCATTCAGTATGTGAATTTGTATCAACAACCTGGACCAAGTAATCTGATTGGCAGAAAATTAAACGTGGGTGTGGCATCTTAATTTATTCAGCATGACAAGGGTTAAAATAACGATACGGGAGCTAGCAGCTGATTTTATCGTAAAATCTACGGGCATTTTTATAGTATACACCATGAATAGAATCTACCGAATGAAGGTCGTTTGAAAAAAAGGAAGGCTAAGGCTGACCTCGGTTTTCGCTGCCTGCATATAATATGCTCATTTTACGGTTCAACCCTTTAAGGGGCTATAGGAGCTGTACATGCCAAGGTCAGCCTGCGCAAATACGCAGTCTCGTTCAAGCATCTATATACTGTAGTATGGGGAACGCTGTGTGACCTTTACACAGTCTAATCTTGGCATTGTTGTCTGCATGCCCCTAAAATTCTGCCAAAATGACACGATTTTCAAACTGGAAATTTCTCGTAAAAAGCTAGCGGTGCTTGCTTCAGCGATTGTTTTTTTGTGTTCTATGGTCATTTCTGCACAATGCACTTCGTCCAAGGACAAAAAAAAAAACAAAAAACATTTAATTTCTTAAAACGGGCACTGCCTATGTCGGACGCCGCCATTTTGTTTTGTCTGGTTGCTATGCAACGGTCTGTTTCAGATAGCGAGTCGGCTCCGAATAGAGTTACGAAGCGCCACGAAGCGCTTTTTGGTAACACCGTTGCATAGCGAAGCGCTACAAAGCGCTCTGTAACGCTCGCCTTATGCAACTCATCCCCGGTTTGATGTAATAGCGCAGCTCAATGCCGGAGAAGAACTACGGGGTATTGATACACTTTCAAGAGAGGTAACTCTGTCCACTGTTTTGTCTCCTTTCTGAAAGCTCTAAAAGGGAAGAATATGCGCCCGTTGGAAGCATTTTCTTTTCCTTTTATAGAAGACTCATTTTCTACGGACGAATTTCTCCTCTTTTCCATCATATTTTAAATATATCTCTAACTCGAATTCTTGCGTCAAATTACATATTCATTTTTGAAATGTGGTTGTTAGGTTTATTTTTTCCTCAATTCTGCAAATCTGGTAAGTCGAGGTACGGATATCTTGAAGTATTTCAGAGAGTCCCTTGGACTTCGAGATAACGAGAGTCGACTGTATATGTTTCACCCATTTGAATCGCATCGTCAGTAAACGTATAAGGCAAAATCACTGGAGCATGAAAATAATGTCACAATGACCTTGACTTTATTACACTGAATATTGATGTGAAAAACATATCTGATGCCCTTCCTTCTTTATTGAGTATAATATAAACAAACTGTAATATACAACTTTATTGGGGTCTTCTAGATTTTGACCTCTAGCCCCGGGGCATGACGGGGGTTCATAGATGTAGAATGGAAGAGGGCCCTCCCAGGTACTCCCATACCAAATATGAAAAATTTTTGATCGGTGGCTGTAGAGTTATAAGTAATCAAAAAACTTCGAAGTAAAACTTGGTTATAGAAAGGGTTAACGGACGGAATCACGGACGGACGGAAGGACGGACGGAACCGACGAAAACTATATACCCCTTCGGCATACTTCGTATGCCAGGTGTATAATAAAAGAAGTACTTGCAGAAACTGCTGAATTATAAAAACTAATATTCATATTCAACGTGAGTAATTGTTTCAAATATCAGTATCTCGGATTGTCTTATATACACCTATGAGCATGTAATTGTATTGATTCTTCCTCAGAATTCATAATCTAATACAAAGTTGAAAAGCTGGGAAGAACTTGTGCACTAAAGGCGTAGTTTATCTGAGAAAGGGCAATTTGTACAAGACAAACATTCGATTATAACGGCGGTTATGCTGTATAAGGAAAGGGGTAAGCTATAAATGTTTCCTTAACGACCATTTTGTCGCTATCATGTTATGTCAGATTTGTAATCAAGGCAGTTCTAAGTAGGCATATGCAAAATGGTATGCTAAACCCATTGTATACTGAGTGAATTCTCCCTCACTATATATTGGAAGATTCTAATCTTGAATTTAGGTTTGTCAGGCTATGTGATTTAGATATTCCTAGACAAAAATGGTTGAACTATTTGCAAATAGTGGAGACCCTGATCAGACGCAGCGTTCTGTGGCGTCTGATCTGGGTCTGCCCTGTTTGCCAGTTACCCTTTTAGGGGTTTCCAGACTACAATGGGTTAAGTGATTTCTTTGAAAAGCCAAACTTTACAATCGTCTGTTAAGGCTTAGAATGCTGGGTAAAAATTTCAGCAGACGACATTTTGACATATTTTTTTTCTTATTTTTCTAAGAAAAGAGGCTTGGACAGTTCATGCAAATTGTCTCATGATTTTGAATTCAGTGGAATGAGGGACTAAGTTCGTTACAAACAAACGCTGTACGGATGCCAACCACAACATAAAGTACCAAGTGCCTCCCTCTAGGGATAGAGAAAATAGTGACGCTCTGTCGACTTTGTGCTAAACCTTTCTTATGTTCATCACATTCTGACTTACATTTCTATCATCGTAACAGCGTCTGGGTTCTGCAATCTCGGGTCGAACCGCGTCACGTCCCCTTCAAACATTCTGATATTCAAGGGCTTCTCTCTTCGGCAGATATAATCACACGTCATTGGACGAATGCACCACTTGCTCATCTCTAGCAGGCTTCTATCGATGTCCACAAGGACTATGTTTCTGACGGTCGGTATGTTTACAAGAAATCTAGAAATTTTACATTCGGCACTACCCAGGTCCACAACCTGTGAAATAAAAACAGAGAAAATTCTGTTTTACTCAAATACAGTCATCTAATACATATACAGTCGGACCTCAATAACTCGAACATCTTTGAGACTATAGAAAATTGTTCGAGACATGGGTAGTTCGAGCAAATGAGGGTCAATCATGGTGAAAGGTCAGGAAGCAATTGGCGATAATTAAGGGATTTCATTTCGATCTTCGATACAATAATGGTATGTTGTGTGTTCTCATTAGAATCGCCTCGATGAGGCGATTCTAATGAGTACACATAACATACAGTTTCACGATAAAATAAGATAATTTCCCTAAATATTTGTTTTCTTGAGCTATCGGAAGAATTTCGTAGGGACTAAAAAACGAGTTCGAATTAGCCATGGCAAACGAGCCATCGGTGTTCGAGCTATTGAGGTTCGACTATATTTACCTGATATAACGGATGTAAATGTAACCAGTTATTAACAGACATCTCATTAGCTATGATTTCTTTGTAGTGCGAGTAAATAAATTAAAACGATAGTAATATAACATCAAGTAGTGTTATATACAAGCATATACATTCATCTGTTAGATTTGACCTTGTTTCACAATGGCTATTTTATGGAGCAAATTATATTTATGAATAAAAACGTGAAACGATAATACCCCGCCACTATCGTGTGGCGGGCAGATAACTCTATCAAAAATTGTCAAACTTTCCCCTTAGCAATCCCAAAGCAGATCTCCGAAATATCAATGCACATACCAAGTTTGGTGAAAATCCGTTGACATTTAATCAAATTGTCGTCCGGAAACAAAAAATACGGACCTGTGGCGGGCAGATAACTCTTCACATCAAATATTGAAAAAAATTGCCCATCCCAAACCAGATATTCACAAAACCAATGCACAGACAATGTTTAGTGAAAATCCATTGATATAAACTTAAGTTATCGTCCGAAAACGAAAATACGGACGTGCGGTGGGTAGATAACTGTCAAAAATTACAAAATTTGCCCATTAGCAATCCCAAACCAGAACTCCACACTATCAATGCACATACCAAGTTTGATGATAATACATGTACGTTGATATTTACTGTTTATCGTCCGGAAACGAAAAACAAACAGACGGACTGACAACAGACGGACCAACGGACACATGAACATGCAACGTGAAACCAGAATACGATAGTGGCGAGGTAAAACAAAAATAGTGAAGGCGATGTCCAGAAGGTATTTTATGACACATTTTGCTGATGAACTGAAACCAAAAGTTTGATTAAGATATGAAATTGCATGTTACCTTTTCAGCATTATGTCTGATCAGTCTCTGCTGTACGAAATAATATCTCTGTAAATATAGCCTTGGTACGAACACGGGGCCACCTAGTTTCTCCTCTTCCTCGGACCCCTTCTCCTCCTCTTTGTTAACTTTACTTCCACACTCGTCCCTTTCCGAAATGTCGGCAGTGGTCCTTGTGTTTTTAGTTTCTTCCATTCTCTTCGTTATCGGAGTCCTATAGTTTTCATTTTGTCCATATGTTTCTGTTTCTCACTTTTTGATTGATTGATTTGATTGTGTTGGGGTTCAACGACACGTCAACCCTTGAGGGTCATTTTGTGTCGTCTCCCAGAGAAAGGGAGAAAAGAGATAGAAGAGAGAGTAGAGGAGATGAAAGAGAGGGACAGGGAAGAAAGAGGAACAGGAAAGAAAGTGAAGAAACAGAAGAAATAAAAACATTCCCCCTCTACCCTTACTCACTACAAGGATAGCAGGCCTTGCCCAACTGTAAGCCAATATCAGCTGGACGCCCCAGTGATGTAAGATACACAGCACCTTCGCACCACCCGACCATCCACCTGTTTCTCACTTAGGATGCTGGGTAAAATTTCAGCAGACATTGTGAAATATTGTGTCTTATTTTTATTATTTAAATATACATGTTAGCCATTTCATACAAACTGTCTTCCTCCTTAGGAGACAGGTTGCATGAAATGTCAAATCCTATTTTGTGGGGAAAATAAATCCGTCTGATTGTTTGTGTTGAGGTTTTATGGCCCAGTCAACCTAACAGGGTCATGTCGAGCGCGGTCTGTTTACCTACATGTAACCACACGTTTACTGGGCAGGCTTAGTCCTCTAAGCGGTTAACCAGTATTGTGCACATCTCCTTCGCCAGAAATTGACAACTGCCTTTCTTGAATCAGTTGAAGGTAGAGAATGACCGTAGAAAATATTTCATGATCAATCACCACGAAAGAATGTTGCCGACCTCGGCGGGGGTTGAACCCGCGACCTCCTGGTCTCCAGTCGGACGGCGCATCCAACTGAGCCACCGAGGCCGGCTGTATTTTCGTTTCCGATCGACAACTATTGACAGTGTTTTCAAAGAAAACACATGCACACATGCACCCTCTCCCGCCCCCGCCCCCGCTCCCTCTCCACCCCCCCCCCCCCCCCCCCACACACACACACACACGCACGCGCGTGAATTTCAGATATTGTGCTGACAAGAAAGTACCACACCAAAGTTTTTCAGTTATTTCAATGTTGTGACCTTGAAAATTAGATCAAGGTCACCAAAACATAAGCAGTTCTTTGTTACATGTATGTCCCCATTATACATCCATGAAAATTTGGTAAGAATCCAACCACTGATTCACAAGATATTGTGCAGACAAAAACGTGTCTCGCCAAAATTTTCAGTTTTTCTACTGCTGTGACCTTGATAATTAGGTAAAGGTCATCAAAATTTAATCAATTCTTTGTTATTTCCCAATTATATTGCCATGAAAATGTGGTAAGAACCCAACCACAGGTTACGTAACAAGATACTGTGCAGACAAGAAAGTGTCACGCCAACACCAACGCCAACATCAACGCCAGTGCCAATGGGACCCGCGCCAAAATCAAGAAGTCCCCCTCTCCTTAGGTGAGGCCAACACTATTAACCCTGATCTGAGTCTACACTGTTTGCTGGAGCCTGTATGTCCGAATATTTAGGGATATGGCATTTTCCATTCCATTTGTGTCATGTTTAACTCTTAAGTATTGAGTATGTTTAGTTTTGTCTGTTCATGCGATTTATAGCTCTTCTGACTGGCTGACTGTAAGGAAACACACACTCTGAACGAAATGCTTGTCTTAATTAGAACATACATTCACGCAGTCTGAACAGGATCTTCACTGGGCGCATTTTGGATAGACAAGGATGCAATGGTTCTACATGCAGACAATAAAGACTGATAAGACTGCGCAAATGCGCAGGCTGACGTGAATCTTCTCTGGTCGCACATGTCCAAAGGTACATTTTCTAGGGTAGGTGTAATCCTTGGAAAAAATCAGTTGGATTGTTGGATATTGGAAAATCCAACTAATTCCAAGTTGGAAAAATGGGGGTGTATTCCTTGGATTTTTTACCTGTTGGAAAATGTTTTGTAGATAGATTTAATTAATTTAATCAAGTAGGAATATGCATCACTTTTATCATTTTTTTTTTCAACTTTTGAAAGTATTATTTTTCAAAACTACTCTGTCTTTTGATAAAAAATGCGAATATGACTACATTTTTTTTTTTTTTTTTTTTTTTTTTTTTTTTTGTTGTTGTTTTCACTTTTGATGTTTTTTTTTTTTTTTTTTTTTTTTTGTTTGTTTTTTTTTTTGTTTTTTTTTGTTTTTTTTTGTTTGTTTTTGTTTTGTTTTGAAAAGATAAAAGCTTATTGCAAACAGAAAAAAAAAATCACACACACACACAGAGAAAATAAGGAGTGAAAGGAGTTTTACTGTCATTTGCTGAAAGAGTGCTAAGCATTCATCAAGGACACTAAAAAACATGATTGAATTAATTCGGTGAAGTAGTAATTTGGACAAAAGTGAAAATTCCTTGGACCATTTTACCTGTTGGACAACACATTTGCAGATACCGTTTAGTTCATAAAATTTGAGACAGAAATGCATGAACAAATAATGTAAGTAAGTCCAGATCAGATTACTCTAATCAAACTGCTCTGATCAAGGTCTACACTATTTGCCATTCTTTCTGAGCCTTTTAATATTTTATGATGTGGTAAAATTTACTTGTTCAAACTCAAGAACAATTACATCACATGTTCAGTGTATCCCATTTTTAGGATCTTTATGGTAAATGAGTTCACCAGAGTGAGACATATAATTACTCAAAGTGTCAATGTAGACTTGTAACCATTGCAAGGGAAACACCTCTGTGCAAACTATATACCCCAGCAAACCTGTACTTACATATGAGTAGTTAAAAGCAGGTTTGCTGGGGTCAAGTTTTGACAAATAAGTATAAGCATAATTATGAAGCAAAATGTTTATTTATTCAACAAATATAATTTGGTTCCAAAAAACAGCAATATAACATGCATTTATGCAGATTACAGAAACTATATGGAGCAGTTCTCATAATGTCAGTATTTGTTGTGTCATGAAAACTGGTTTTTCTTAAATAAATTATGTTTTTCCAACATTACGACAATTCATTTCTATAAGAAATTTGGTATGCTGAGAGAAAAAAAGCAGATGATTTCTACAATATCTGATTTCACAGAAAAACTTGCGCTGTCTTGATAAAACCTTGTTGTTTTTTTTTCACTGAAAAAAGGTATACTTTATTTTCCATGAATATTCAGATACATTGTAAAGAGTATTAGCTTTCATAGATTGTTAATTAAGGACTTTAATTGTGTCTAAACCAGAATTAAATAAATAGCAAACAGTGCAGACCCTGATCAGAATGTTCCTTAATAGCAGTCTGATCTGGGTCTACACTGTTTGCTCAGGCATGTTTTCTGACATTTAGATGTCCAAATTTTTAAGGAAAATATGGTATTTCACTATGTTTTCATGTCTGACATCTCAGTTTTAAACCTTAACCACTCTCTAGGCTAATTCACCAGACTACAAATTGATGACATTTTTCTTATAGTTCCCAGAAAACATGATCTGACATTTCATGCATTATATTTTAAAATGTCGTCTGCTGAAATTTTTACCCAGAGTGCTAAGCATTACAGATAATCTGTAGTCTTGCAAAAGAACTGGGTTTACCAGTGAAAAACTGGTTTTTACTCTTAATACTATACTCATAATAATCTGAGAAAACCCAGGTTTACTAGATGCAAAACTTGGATTATTAATTGGAAACTTATGATATCAAGAGAAAATGGTTTATAAAAAACAAACAAAAAAAAAAACAAACAAAAAAAAACAACAAAAACTGGTTTCATTAGGATAGCACAACTTTACAATGTGTAATAGTATGCTAGGCCGGGGATGGCATTTATGCAGTGATTGTTTGAGATACTTTTTATTTCTCTTCCAAACATAGATTGTGTGTGCTTGTTAGACTATAAATAATGATTGTGTGGGTGCTTGTTAGAACCGTATGTATTTATTACCCACAATCTATGTTTATTGGCAAAAAAATGAAAAATACCCCTACAACTGCTGGAACTCCATTATGAAAACACGCCTATTCAAATATATTGAAAATATCACCACCAAAAACTGAAAGTTTTCAGATAAAAATTCTCATTACTTTTCATATTTGTGCTCAAAACATAGATTGTGGGTACTCGTTAGAACCCTCGCAGAGTCAGTTTTAACGAGTACTAACAATCTATGTTTTTGAGCAGAAAAAGAAAAATAATGTATACCCGTTAAACCCCAGTTTTACTATATAAAAGTGGGGTTTAAGGGGGTCAAAATTATATAGGTATGTTTTCGTGATGCTTTATTACATGGACTTGACAATGTGATGTGACAGTAAAAAAAGCCTGGCCGGGATATCTTAACAATGATAGACATAACTGTATAAAGAAAAAAAGAAACTTTCCAATTTACCCTCCAAATTAATCAATTTTCAAAAGTATGTTTTATTCTTTCAAAATATTTATTACCCTTTAGAAGCCTTTTAAATAAACAAACAAAAAAGTAAATAAAATTAAATAAATATTGTAAGTATGAAAGAAAAAAAACAACAACAAAAAAAAAAAAAAAAAAAAAAAAAAAAAACACATTCAAATCTTCTCTCCAAAAAGTCAATTTTACAAACTATCTGTTATCCCCTCAAAACTATTGATTACCCTTCTGGAGGCCTCTTTACTACCCCCCTGCTAGTAATTCATAATCACCTCTTTAGGACATGTCTTTGATCTACCTTGCTGAGCGCCTAAGTAGGGGCAATAAAATCATTAGTGAGTCGTACCACTTTTGGTCTCATTTTGCCTATGTCTTTAACAAGAGAAAACCTAGTTTAATGGTTTGATAAACCAAGTTTTCTCTGTAAAACAAGGTTTTTCTAATTGTTCTTCCTTTAAAAATGGCGGCGAGTTTATTCTGGCCAGTGGTGTACCCATACATCATAGTAATACCATAAGTAGCCTAAAACTTATGAGCATATGCAATAATTATCCTAAAATTTGAACTAGCTGATTTTGCAACCTGGCTAGTAATATGTTCAAATAATTGCGACAGAAATGGCATTTTATTTGGACCCTGAACAGACTTGTTCCCCTGATCTGGGTGTACAGTTTAGCAGTTATGCAGAAACAGACATAATCAGACATTTACTTTCAACATATGGTAAATATCCTAAAATTTCATTCACTTTATTCTATTCTATTTTGGCCTAAATTTTGCTTTTAATGCACCTGTGACTTAAAATGCTTAGTGGAATGGCAAGCATTGTAGATCCTGATCACACTGCTCTTGAAGGAGCTACCTGATCTAGGTCTGCACTGTTTGCATTTGTCATTTTGTCAGACACTTTGGTGTTTGAAATTTTAGGACATTTAGCGTAAATGATAATCATATTTTCTATATACATGGTATAAAAATGAATACAAAATGTAGAAAGACATTTGATAATTGTGTTAAATTTCATACGTTCCCTCTTGGAGACAAACATTGGAGGAAAATCTGAAAATGCACATAAAATTGATAGACTTTTTTTGCTGATTGTATCTTTCTCTTCATTTATTCGTTGCCATTTTGTCTGTTTATACCCAAGACACAGAAATCAGTTGTGTGTGTGTGTGTGTGTGTGTGTGTGTGTGTGTGTGTGTGTGTGCGTGCATGTGTTATTCAGCCCATGACAGCTGTCAACTTGAGGGCAATCAGTGGGGTGCACTGGGATTCCTAAGCAGATCCAATAAGCAGGCTGAATATACAGAATATATGAATTATGGTCATAATGTTATGCAATATATTCTGGCAATATCTGCTACTGTACAAAGGCTCCTATGTAATATATGACAGTGTCATACAGGTGTAATGACCTTTATGAAATAGTAAAACAATCTAGGCTTTGTCTCACCTCAGTGCCAAATATAAAGTGGAAAAAAATCCAAAATATTGAATGGCAAAAAATGAACCAGTAAATAAGTTTGGGCATTAACTGACCAATGTATATGTTAGTAAGCTAAAATCATTAAAATTAAAGTGGGTTCACCTGTCAGATTTGTTTTTTTTATCTCCTATTGTGTAAATAATTTTGTTCTTTCTCTCAGTCATTATTTCTTCCAATAAATGTATTTATTTATTTTATGTGTTCTAATAATTGATTTCATTTGTAAAACAAACACACACACACACACACACACACACACACACACACACACAAACAAACAAACAAAATAATGTTTGTGTTGTCTATATGTCACAATGATTTAAACATTGTTTGTTTTTTTATTTCTTTCAATCCTTGTTTCTTCCAGTGACTCACTGGTGTCAAGGTTGTTTTTTTTTTTAGTTTGTTTGTTGTTGTTTTTTTACAGTGACAGTTGCAAAACTGAACAAAATATTTTTAAAATATTGATTTGGAATACTAATTAGGCTTTGCTTGCAGATTTCTTTTTTTAACAAATGGAAGGCAGAGCTTTTCAGCTGTGCAGTTTCATTGGTCAGATGTTTTAGGGTAATGTGATATTCAAAATGAATGACAGGTATTATCAGATGATTGACAGATCTTATCAGGTGACTGACAGGTCATATCAGATACAGTTACACATTTGAGTTTGAGCTCTTTACATAATAAAATTTATGCACTATAATTGATTGTGAAAAGAGCCAGAATATTCAAATAAATCAAATTATTGTAAAACAAAAGTTAAGTCTTTTCTGCAAAATCTCTTGATTGCAACTCGACATGGAAAGTTTCATCACCTGGTGTATACAAACTGAGACCTCCCATGTGCACCATGCACAGTTTACCAGTGCGGCAATGGCCCAATACTTTATGCAAGAACATCTCTAACAAAATACCATATGCAAATAGTGCTGACCCAGATAGACTGCTCCCAGTCTAATGATAGTTTACAGGGCTGGACCCAGAAGGTCTGAAGACGGGGGGGCATTGACTGCCGAAGGCATGCATCGAGCGGCGTAAGCCGCGAGAGGGGGAGAGTATAAGAGAGGGTTCCCCTCATAAGGGGGGTCCGGGGGGGGCCTCCCCCGGAAAAATTTTAAAATTGGATTGCCTGAGAGTGCATTTCCATGCTATTTTCAAGTCATTTTCCTTAATCTTGCAGGCTGATTTTTTTTCTTTTCTGGCAATTTTACGAAAACTGCTGGGGCAACATACATTTGTGGGGTCATTCTCTCCCTCCCGCTGATTCAAGAGGGGCCTTTGTCAGTTTCTGGCGAATGAATGTGCACTGTACTGGTTAATCACTTATGTATACATAAGCCTACCCAGGAAATGCGGTTATGTAAATTGACCGGCTCAAAAATAACCTAAATAGTGTTGACTGGGCCGTAAAACTCCAAAACAAACAAATAAAACCTTCAGCTTTATACAGGTAATTTCAAAGCTGCAAAAATAATTCTGGCTAGTTTGATAATCATCCGTGCTAGATATGCAGAGTCCTGGATAACCTGCCTGTCCCTTCAGCCACCACACCCATACAAATATATATGGATTGGATTGGGTAAAAAGTGTGGGGGTGCAAAGTCCCATCCCCCCCCCACCCCCCCCACCCAACCAACCCACCGAACGTAAAAAAAAAAAGAAAAAAAAAAAGAGCATTCACTCAAATCCTGTTTAGAGGGCAAAATAAGACAAATGTCACCAATTTGTCGACTGCTGAATTAGCAGAGAGAGTGGTTAGGATTAAAATCTCCTCGAAAACAAATTAAACAAATTAACACTTCGAACAGCAAAATAATTCTGTTTCTACTCATACATGTACATTATCTAGATGTATGAGTAGAAACGGTTTTATTTTGCCGTTCGAAGTGTTCTATTAATTCTTATAAATACATGATTTCACACCTTACATCTTTTTATGTACATTATCTAAATAAAAAGATGTAAGGTGTGAAATCATGTATTTATAAGACAGAAGCCTGTGTAGCTGACCATATGCTACCTATCAGCAGGGCAATATTAACAAGTTATTGACAAGTCACAGCATGCCATTTAGTAATGGCTTTCATTATCATTTATGAACTCCCTCTTTCTGGAAATCGCAGGTAGCTGGATAGCTTATGCATAAGAGTGTAATTCGAAAAATACCGGGGGCAAGGTATGACTAGCGGTCACTTCGGGGGGGGGGGGGGGGGGGCATGTGCCCCTTTTGCCCACCCCTGGATCCGGGCCTGGTTTAATAGCTCCAGATAACTAAGGCTTTCCAGATAACTTTTTTCCTTATTTCTACACAAAATCATGCAAGGCAATTCTAATTTGTACCTACAACGCAGACGTATGTTTTTCTCAAATTCTCTGCAAAAACATAATGCTGTGATATTCATGTTTTTCTCAAATTCTCTGCAAAAATATAATGTTGTGGTATTCATTAGAAGTGCCTTGTTTAGGCACATCTAATAAATACCAACAATATAACTTTTCATGGAGAAATACGAAAAATATCAATATTGCCATAAAGTATTGGGACAGAAAGGCCTTTGCAAATGGTATAGACCCAGATCAGATGCCGCAGAACATGGCATCTGATTAGTTTCTACACTGTTTGCCACTCATCCAGCACTATTTTAAACACATCAAGAGATAGTAGAATGAACTATTTTAAATTTTTGGCTAAGTATGGTAAGTAAATAAGGTGTCCCAAAACTTAGGGTAAACATGGTATTAGGTTGTAAAAAAAAAAAAAAGAGTATTTTATGAGGCGCTATGATCTACACTGTTTGCCATTCCACCGAGTAGTTTGTTAAAAATAAAGGGTAATATAAGAATCGAATACAGATTTTGTTTGTTTGAATCAGGTTTTAGGGTCGCTTTCAACAATCTTTTAGTCATTTCATGACGGTGTCTTGATGTGACAGAGAGCTCAATGTTCACTTTTAGAGTGCTGCCTCACTGAAATATCATGCCCCAGATGCACATGATATTCCACCCAGTTGCATTATACTGACACCAGGCTAACCAGTTCTGATTCCTAGCTCTACTTTCTTAATACTGATCGCCTAGCAAAAGAGCAGCTAGTGCCAATTTTAAAGTCTTTGGTATGACTCGGCCGGGCATCACACCCGCAACCTCCCGACAAAACGGGCGCTCTACCAAATGGACCGCTGTGCCAGTCAGAATAAAGAGCTAAGTATTTTAGGACATCTAGCTTAATAATGGCTTCTGGGCCTTGTAGCTGTGAAAAAGTGAACTTTTTGTGCTCTGAACAAATTAAGAATGTGCTTTCTGAGCCGAGCTTGCACAAGTTGCCATTTTCTTAACGAAAAACAGTTCCTATTGTCCTGCCCAGCATTCTAGGTATTAATAACTATGGCCAATAAGTTCATCCAGGGTCATCAATTAGTGAAGTGATTGTACTTTTTGATATTTATCAGAATTTCTTCTGCATGATTAGCAATTTACCTTCCAAAACTTCTGTATTTCTCCTAACACTTACCATGCTCTGGGCAAATTCAGCAGATGACAAACTATTGATATTTTTTCCCGAGAAAATAGGATTTAATACTGCATGCAAATTGTCTCCTGATGTGTCAGATATGCTTTTTTCTGGGTAAAGTAAGAAATATATTTCAAAATGTCATCTGCTGAAGTTTTTACCCAGCAAGCAAACTGTTAATATTGGGACACCATAACTTTTTACCATACCTGTTCTTAATTTTGAACAAGTCAGACTGGCTATCTGTTGATGTGTCTATACTGTGAGAAGGGTGCAGGCATTGTAGGTTCTGATCAGACTGTCCGACTGATATTGGCTTACAGTTGGGCAAGGCCTACTATTCTTGTAGCAGGTAAGGGTAGAGGGGGGAATATTCTTATTTCTTCTGTTTCTTCACTTTCATTCCTGTTCCTCTTTCTTCCCTGTTCATCTCTTTCATCTCTTCTACTATCTCTTCTATCTCTTTTCTCCCTTTCTCTGGGAGACGACACAAAATGACCCACAAGGGTTGACGTGTCGTTAAACCCCAACACAATCAGTCATTTCTTGCGGGTGGGGTGATAAGTAGTTAATTTGTGTTTGTTACCGGTACATGTATTTGGTCACTGTTATATATTTTCAAAAATAAATAAATAAATAAAAAAAAGAGAGAAAGAAAAAAATCTGAGGATCATCACTTTTCAAAAAGGTTACAATTTATTTAAAACCTAAATATGCTATTTATCCAAAAAAGTAGTCTTATACATTACACATTGTTTCTAAAGTTGAAAAAAAATGATGAAAAATATGCATTTTGCTACATGATTAGATTAATTAAATCTGTCACAAAACACTTTCCAACAGGTAAAAAATCCAAGGAATACACCCCCATTTTTCCAACTTGGAATTAGTTGGATTTTCCAATTTCCAATAATCTAACTGATTTTTTCCAAGGATTACTCCTACCCCATTTTCTACGTTGCGGTTCAGTAAACAATTTACCGATGAATGCATTTATCAGATATAATAAAGAGAAAAACAAATCATCATGAAAACATGCTTATATAATTTTGACCCCTTAACCCCATTTTATATAGTAAAACTGGGGTTTACAGGGGTATACATTATTTTTCGTATTTTGCTAAAAACAGATTGTGTGTACTCATTAGAACCCATCCATCCATCCATCTATCCATCCATCCACGCCTCAATAAACACTGTCTGTTTACTAAATTCATTTAGTTGCATATCTATAAATGTCATCAGGATCTGATGCGGTGGAGGTGTAGAGAGGCGGATGGGGATTCTTACAAAAGAACTCTTGCAAATATAAAAATACACGGTAGAGATTTCTCATCACGAAAACATGCCTATATAATTTTGACCCCCTTAAGCCCCACTTTTGTATAGTAAAAGTGGGGTTTACAGGGGTATACATTATTTTTTTATTTCTGCTCAAAAACAGAGATTGTGGGTACTCATTAGAACTGCCTCACCAGGCGGTTCTAACAAGTACCCCCAATCTATGTTTTGAGCAGAAATATGATAAAATATCAGAGTTTTTACCTGATTTTTTTTCAGTTTTCGGAGGTAAAATTTGCTATATATTTGAATAGGCGTGTTTTCGTAATGTACTTCATATTGGAACATTTATGGCCACTGAGTTCTGTGAGTTAGTTATAAGTGAGTACACTTAGTAAGTGATTTCTTAGACTAGCTCCTAGACCTTGATGTCATGTTTTATCACTCCTTACTATAAGCTGATTCAAATTTATGTATGACATCTTGCTAGTCTCTAATAGTTGGTCTCTAACAAGGATATCTCCAAACAAGGATATCTCCAAGATTAGTTGCTGCTATCAAAGAGACGAGGCAAGCAGTAAGTAGTAGATGGCCCTTAGTTCATTACGTAAATTAATAATTATAACTGATTGATGAAAATAATATTGATATCCGACTAGTGGCTAGTCTAGTGATTTCTCTGATAGGACTGTATGGATGGACAGGCTGATGTGGGCCTTCGCTGTTCACATACAACATTTAAGGATTGTTTACTCAAGCTGCACATATATGCATGTAAATTGTACAGGTGGTCCTTTTATTGTTTCAGTCAAGATACATCCTGGGGTCAGTGATCATAAAGTGGATCTGCTTTGAAGGCCAGGCAAGGCTATATATATTTCACGCTTTTGGAGGGTCAGACATGAATCTTGTTTTGTTTTCATTCATATTTTTTTCACGATCACCGGGTAGGTCTTGTATATTTTTTTCACGATCACAATGTAGTCGGAAGACGGAACAAGCATTCCCCACCCCACCCCCTCCTCGCCCCCCTCCCACACACACACCTCTGCCCACACACATAGTCTCTCTCTCTCTCTGTCTATATATATCAAACGGATTTTACAATGAGAAACATCCACGCAGTAATTGTCAAGACCTCCCTGTTATGTATTGGGGTTCCGACTAATGATGCTGACCGATTACCAGTGCTCGGGTTCTGTCTCTAGATTCAAGCATAATTACAAAATAACGTCTAACAGTCTGTGGTTATGCCTAGTTGCCTACATAAAATTAATCTGTTCGAAGTTCTTGCACGTGTTTTTCTACGGAGAAAAGTTGTTGTTTGTTGTTTTTTTTCTCAGTCGCACTTACCCAAATTGTTGTGATTAAATCTGTCACATGAACGCTTTATGTTAATTAAAGTTGGTGAACATCAATGCATCAGCTCCGATAACACACGTATTCTTGGAGTCAGTAGAGCCGTTTATGTCCAAATTATTTCTTGTTTTTGAAGACCGCGTTACTCGTAGTATTTGTTTGCATTTTAAAACAGTTTAATTTTCGTGAAATGGCTAAATCTAGCCAGAATGCTTTTCAAAAGTATTGCCTAGATGTTAACAAAACACAAATAAGGCGCTATAGGCTTAAATTATGTTAAAGTACTAATTTTCTAAAATAATGACGATAAAGGGAAGGTAGGAAACAGAGGGATTAGATTTGTACAATAATAAAATAAATTATTTCTGTAGAAAAAAAAACAAAACGTTTGTTTTGTTATATATGTGACACTGTAGCGTGAAACCGGGGATATTCTACGAGGTCAAGCACCGCGATGACCTAGCCAAGTACTAACCGCAATCTCCGTTGCTTAACTTCGTAAAAAAGCCAATCACTCTACCAGTGTCGCCATAAAAGCCGGCTTTCATAGCGAGGCTGTAGAAGTGATATATACTATTCCGTTACATCTCCCCCTCCTCTCTTGACTTTGTTCCGAAGCCACACACGCCTCACAAGGCAAACTCGAGGGCGGAGCCTATGCAACACACTAAGGACACCGTCTTCAGTCCCACCGCTGCCATCAATGTGGCGTTAAACCGGGTCCTCTACAAAGTCAAGCACCGCGGTCACCCATCCAGGTATTAATCGCGATCCCCGTTGCTTAACTTCGTAAAAGAGCCAATCACTCTACCAGTGTCGCCATAAAAGCCGGCTTTCGTAGCGAGGCTGTAGAAGTGATATATATACTATTCCGTTACATCTCCCCCTCCTCTCTTGACTTTGTTCCGAAGCCACACACGCCTCACAAGGCAAACTCGAGGGCGGAGCCTATGCAACACACTAAGGACACCGTCTTCAGTCCCACCGCTGCCATCAATGTGGCGTTAAACCGGGTCCTCTACAAAGTCAAGCACCGCGGTCACCCATCCAGGTATTAATCGCGATCCCCGTTGCTTAACTTCGTAAAAGAGCCAATCACTCTACCAGTGTTGCCATAAAAGCCGGCTTCCACAGCGAGGCTGTAGAAGTGATTATATACCTAATCCGTTACATTTGTCCCTCTCTCTCTTGACTTCGTCCCGAAGTCACACCTGCCTCACTAGGCGAATCCGAGGGCGGAGCCTATGCAACACACTAAGGACACTGTCTTTCATCCCACCGCTGCCACCAATGTAGCGTGAAACCGGGTCGTCTACGAAGTCTAGCACCGCGGTCACCCGTCCAGGTACTAACAGAGATGTACGTTGCTTAACTTCGTAAAAAAGCCAATCACTCTACCAGTGTCGCCATAAAAGCCGGCTTCCACAGCGAGGCTGTAGAAGTGATTTATATACCTAATCCGTTACAACAGCAATAATCAAGATCAGTCTGGGAATATGTGCAGTCTGACGAATGTTTTGTTGTTGTTCACTGGGTATCATATTTACCCTAAGCACTGGGACAGTGTAGACCCAGATCAAACGCCGCACATTCAGCAGTTTAAGATAGTAACAGGTGTTCATTGCTCTCAGTGGTTATACCCTTTAGAATCTATTTGTCTTTACTATAACTGGTGTTATTGCCGCGTGGCGATCGTAAAACGTTTCACCCTGCGTCACTAAAGTCATTACGAAAACACGCTTATTCAAATATATTGAAAATTTCACCACCAAAAACTGAAAGTTTTCAGATAAAAAAAACAAATGATAGTCTGAGGCGGTTCTTACGAGTACTAACAATCTTTGTTTTGAGCAGAAATATGAAAAATAATGTATACCCCTGTAAACCCCAGTTTTACTATATAAAAGTGAGGTTACAGAGGGCGGGGGTCAAAATTATATATATATATGTTTTTGTGATGGTAGCGGCTAGGTTTTGAGTCCAATGCCATTTGAAATATCAAATACAGAACCTAACCATACCTACTTTTGCTGTGTAGCAGAAACTGTATTAAGATAAATTATCGCTTTGAAGCACGGCCCGCCTCTTGACAGTGGTAATATATATATATATATATATATATATATATATATATATATATATATATATATATATATATATATATATATATATATATATATATATATATATATTTTTTTTTTTTTTTTTTTTTTTTTTTTTTTTATCAAAATATCCCTTATGGTTGAAGACCTACGACGATTTCCTTTTTTTTTTTTTTTTTTTTTTTTTTTTTTTTATTTTGGCCTCGGCGTTGCCTTTGTTAATGAAAGGTGATATTTGACAAGTCCATTGGTTAGATCTTGTTGGTATCAATCTGTATGCGAAAGTGTTTCAAAGTATTCCTACATGTAATGGTTCAAGAGTTATGCCCATTATCGCTAAATGACATAGGACGGAAGGACTCAAAGGTCGATTTTTCTGCGGGTCGTGCCGAACAGAAAAGAACTTATTTCGTCGATAAATCCAGGGATGAAATGTTTATTTTATACACGTCCTTGATAAATCCTAGGTCACATATGGTCAGAAAGCTTTAGAGATAAAATCCTGATTATAGAATCACTTAACAGACATCTCTGCATCTAAAGAGATCGTATTTGCATAAACACCTCAAAGACGACTCAGAAAACAACATGGTTGCCCTCCCCCCATCCTGCTGATCATATTCATATGCAATTATACTAACCACTTTTAGTGGCCTTGCCAAACAGAGCATACTTCTAGCGTCTATATACAGGCAGAACATACGACGTCAAGAAGAAGAAGACGAAGAAGGACAAGAAAGAAAGAAAGAAAAACAGATAGCATGACAACGCTGGCCTTACGTTGGTATTGGTTGTATCGTTGGCTGATGGTTATCCGTTGGCTGTCCTATGCTGGCCCAAGGTTTTGTAACACTTTAGACTACTCATAAAGCAAGCTTTTATACCATTTGAGTTCTGACTCTCTGATTAAAAACACCAATCAAGGTCTCAAGATGTGATTTAAAGAGGAAGGATTAAGATTTTTAAATACGTGAGTATAATTATATATATGTTCGTTTCTAATTTAGGCAAAAATAATGAACTGCATGCGGCGGATACGAAAGCCGCAGACTGTGCAGTTATGCAGGCTGATCTGAGTCTTTATTGAATGCTCATATGGCATTGTAGGCTCATTTGTAATTTTGACATTCTTACAGATAAACATTGTTTTACTAGAGTAACTGGTCCAAAACACGCTCTCGGAAAACAGTGTAGACCCTGATCAGACTCCTCCTAGAGAACTCAGGAGAGGAAAAAAGCTATGTCAGTTTAAAAACACCAATAAAGGTCTCGAGATATGATTTAAAGATTTAAATATATATATTATTGTAAAATTGTAAAACCACTGCTTTTTAGTGAAATACTGTTTTACAGTCATAAAATATAGTACTGTGCTGTAAGAATGTCAAACTCAAAAGTGAGCCAAAGCTAGAGCGCAGCAAAACCTAGAATGTCACATGTATACTCAGCAAAGACTCAGATCAGCATAACTGCACAGAAATAAGAGGCTTTCATATCCACCTTATGCAATTCATTATTGCTGCCTAAATTAGAAACGAATATATAATATAATTATACTCACATGTTGATTTGCTGTCGGAACGGCCCCTTTTCACTGACAAAAAAAATCGGTTGGCATCATATATAATATCTACGTTTGCCCAACGTTAAAATTGTGCAGGGCTAACGTTGGCATACGTTGGCCCAACATAATGCCTACACGTTTGCCCAACAATGGCCCAACGAGCAGACTTACGTTGGGCCAAAGTTGAATGTCTACGTTGGGCCAACGAAATTAACAACCATTATTCAACGTTGGCCCAACGTTAGCACGCTATCTGGGCAGAAAAGGAAAGAAAGAAAAAGAAGAAGCTATCAACCATATTTGGGTTAGCAACCATGCACGCAGTTTGCTGCAGAATATCCTGAATAGAATAGAATAATATTTATTGGAAAACCTACATATATCAACATTAAACAGAATACACGAGAAAACAAGCAATAGATCTACTACTTTAATTCCAGTGTCTCCTGAATAAATTTACAAATAAGTTTTGTGTCCACATCACTACTGGGGTTAATCTTTTAATAATTATTTAAAATATTGATTAGTAATAAGATCCAGAACTGATATATTTAAATGTTTGCGTTGAGATTTTACGGCCCAGTCAACCCAACGGGGACATGTCGAGCGTGGTCAGTTTACCTAACCACACATTTACTGGGCAGGCTTAGTCCTCTAAGCGGTTAACCAGTATTGTGCACATTCTTTCGCCAGAAACTGACAACTGCCCTTCTTGAATCAGCGGAAGGGAGAGAATGACCGTAGAAAACATTTCATGATCAATCTCCACGAAAGAATGTTGCCGACCTCGGCGGGGGTTGAACCCGCGACCTCCTGGTCTCCAGTCGGACGGCGCATCCAACTGAGCCACCGGGGCCGGCATATTTAAATGATATCCGCAAATCTGTATATTACTATAGAACAGAATAAAGCAGGACGCACATTAGGAGTTGAATTTTACCCAATGCCTTTCCAATCGCTTCAACGACATAGAATGACATTTGGATTTGTTCGGCATTTTTGGGCTATTTATTTTGTTTCTGGGTCGCTAGAAAACAACAAAAACAAAATATTGAAAAATACCTCGGATATGTATACAAAAAACAAAATCTGTGGAAATGTACTGTACCGGCTGATTACAGATTGATGTTTACTTTGTAACTGATGCTTCTGCACCCGCTGACTTGGTAAATTGTGTGTATTTGTCCTGTGAGAGCGATACATGGTGAAAAAGGGTGTGGTTCATAAAGAATTCCTCAAGGCATAGGCACCGGGCATAGGCGTATAAAAATGGCACATTTTGCTTTTATACTATAGGGGCTTCTCTTAAAGGAAAGAATTTGCTCCCTGTGAGTATCCCCTTATTTTGGTAGTGATTCTAGTTTCATGATTTTTCCTGGGTGCGCATCAAAGTAATATTATTCTGGCTATGCCACTGTCAAGGGATCTGGGTTGATTATTCTGATAAGTGGATTTGGCATTGGGCGAGTGTTTTTTTTATATCTGCACCGATAGTGCATGGCTGGCAACCTGCAGTTAGCTTTATTGGTCAATGATGCCACATGTGTTGCCAGACTTTTCGCTCTGCATTGTACCAAGTTTCTCCACTGAATTATTAGATTCTCAGTTTTCATATTCTGGTGTCCATGAAACAGGTAATTGCTGTATAGCCTTTTTTATTTTTAAATTTAATGTCTCACAAATTAGTGTGTGTTTTTGAGAGAAATTTAGCATCGGTTTTAAGTACAATTTCCGTTTGATAAATGAAAATATTATATAGGAAATGTTAAACAATACCAAGTTTCAAAAGTCATGATTTTCCATGAGTTTTGAAAAAAAAAAAAAAAAAAAAAAAACACTTCAGGCATTGTTTTCTTCCAGTTCTTAAAGCATGCCGATGACCCTGACGTGGCTTCAGTATAAGAAAAAAGAACAAAAAAGAAAAAATGAAAGCTGATGAGAACAGTCTTTAGGGCTAATTCTGCGTGTTGGCTAATTTTGCTTCATCAGTATTTTAATGATTGCCCAAAGCATACATATTTAAACGGCAGTGGCTATTAGTACGGCCCCGTACGAAAAGCCTATATATGCTAATCGTACGGCCCCGTACGATTAGCCTATATTGGCTAATCGTACGGTCCCGTACGATTAGCCTGTATAGCCTATATTGGTTAATCGTACGGCTGTTTTAGTTTGGTACCAATGAATATATATCATATTTTGCGAATATAAAGTGTGTATTGGGCAGTATGGAACAGAATTATATTATCTCATCTATTTGTATAAAAAACATTTTCTTCCTATAAAAAGTTATTTATATAACATTCAAAATATAGCCCAGCAGATGAGGTTATAGAAATTATCACAAATGCGACCGGTGAAGGATCAATCTAGCCTGCGTATACGCGCATTTTTGAAATTATTGAATGAGAAAATTAATAATTGGTGGTTTGGGGACTAAGTCAAGGGGATTTAGGTTAATTTTCATTTTTTTCATCTCATTCCCCGAATAGCAGCGCATATTAGACTTAATGATGGAATTTTCTTGTCTCACTCTCAACATCATCAAAGATTCTATTTATACAGACAACTACGAATTTGACAAGGAATACGAAGACATAACTATTCAAATATATTGAAAAAAAAATAATAATAATAAAAATAAATAATACCACCAAAAAATGAAAAATTTCCGATAAAAATTCTGATATTGTTTATTATTATTATTTCTGCCCAAAACACAGATTGTCGGCAAGGCGGTTCTATCGAGTACGGCAATATATTTGAGCAGAAATAAGAAAAGTAATGTGTACCCTGTATACCCATTACTACTATATAAAATTTGGGGTTTAAGGGGGGTCAAAATTATATGGGCTTGTTTTCGTGATGTTATGCGGATGCGCAGGCTGATCTGCGCCACAATCGCTTTTATATGGATGGAGCGGTTCAAATTATAATATCATTATAAAATTATGCATTTAGCCTGTATCAATACAAAACTGTCTTCATAGTGAACAACAAATATATTGATAAGACTGGGTGGATGCACAGGCTGATCTGTGCCATCAGTGTTTCCACATGGTATGAACATATCAAAATTCTTGATTTAGTCTGTATAAATGCTAAACTAGCCAATATAGCTGAAGTACTTGCTTGTTGCTCTTTGAATAGAAGGCTCACACGAGCAGGGAAGATTCTGGTCAGAAATAAAAAAAAAAATCAGATTTTTATATAGGATTTTTTTTTTCATTTTTTTTTTATAGTAAATTTCTTTTAATATATTTGAATAGTCATGTCTTCGTAATGCTTGTCAAATTCGTAGTTGGCCGTATAAATGGAATGTTTGATGGAGTTGAGACTGAGACAAGAAAACTTCATCATAAAGTCTAACTCGAGGCTATCCGTAGAATGAGCTGTAAAAATATGAAAATTAGCCTGAAATTCCCTCGACCCAGTCTCCAAACCACCAATGATTATTTTTCTCACTCAATAATATCAAAAATGCGCATATGCGCAGGCTATATTGATCCTATCGGTCGCATATGTGATAAGTTCTGTAACCTCATCTGCTGGATCATATTTTGAATGTTTTATAAATAACATTTATAGGAAGAAAATGTTTTTATATAAAAAGCTGAGATAATATAATTCTGTTCCATACTGCCCAATTCACATTTAATATTCGCAAACTTTAGTTTAATATATATATTCATTGGTACCAAAGTAAAATAGCCGTACGATTAGCCAGAAAAGGCTTTATAGACTAATCGTACGGGGCCGTACGATTAGCCAAGACAGGCTAATCGTACGGGGCCGTACGATTAGCCTATATAGGCTAATCATACGGGCCCGTACGAATAGCCACTGCCTATTTAAACGATGGCGATACTTTTATTAAAAGTTTTCAAATGAAAAAACAAAAGCATTTTAGCAGAAACATGAGAAAATGTACCTTTATATATATGTGCAGAATCAGAATAAATTGTGATAAGTCCAATTACATTCATTCAACAGGACGTGATATGGGAAATTACAAATTAGTTCCTATGATGAGGTAAACCTGGCCAAACCATCCTCTGCACATTCAGTGGGGGGAATAATCAAATCTGGAAGCGCAGTCCAATGGTTTGAGGGAAGATGGGATCCTTGTAAATGTCAGATCTTGCAGTTGAGTGGTGGAGGGGGGTTGGCTGAAGTGCTGAAATACCCATTTGCAATGCTTAACTCTTAAAGCACCAAGCAAACTGTAGAATACAAAAATCCAAAATTCTTTCTTTCTTTTTTTTTTTTTTTGAGAAAATAAAGCTTCACATTTCATGTGAATTGTCTGCAAGCAGACAATTCACATGAAATGCAAAGCTGTATTTTCTCAGACAAGAAAAACAGGATGCTGTCTGCAGCATTTATCATCGGCACTTTAAGGGTTGAACCCTTTCTGATCTAATGTATATGTATCTAAGCTGCTCATAAAAAAAAAAAAAAAAAAAAAAAAAAGTGTGAAAAATTGATTTATAAAGATGTAACATCCTTCACTGAAAATGTTTACCCCCCTAAATTTGATTTTAAAGCTGTTCAAAGTCCAACATTTCATTGTGTACATGTATTTTTACCCCCTCAGCTTCAATTTCAATACTAATTTTCAAAAAATTGATGCTCAGCTGAAAAACCCTTTCTCCCTCTTATCTAGAGCTCTGAGATCAGCCATTGCACTGGCACAATGTGTTTGAGTCTTGCCTATACATCTGTACACCGTGGATCCTTGGCTATTCCAAGAACATCCCGCAAAGACTGATCACTGATTGGATTGCAAGGCTGTTCAGGCTGAGCTAAGTCTTTGCTGAGGCACACAATCATAAAGTTGGTATCTTTTTTCATGTCGAGCACATTTTATTATTTTGCTAATTATTCCTTATTTAGGCTTTAGAAAAAATGGCAAAAGTGGATACTGCAGATGTTCCTCCCAGCTCTCATCCATCTGTAAGAGGGCGCTGGGATTATGTCCGCAGGAAGCTGCGAAGGAGAGGCGTAGTAGAAGTGAACAAGAATCATCCACACAATGATACCCTGGAGGCTGTTCAAGTTGGCATACGGAAGATCTTGACAGAATATCCTGAGCTTGGTGCTAAGGTCAGTCCATAAAAGAAGTGAGAATAAAACATGCTACCTTATTCACCATAAGTATGAGCAAACAGTATAGACCCAGATCAGAGATCATATATGTAGTGTTTGGTCAGGGTCAACACTGTTTACTGCTTATTCAGCAGTTTTAAGATACAAGTACATCAGCAGGTTGTGAAATGTACTTGTTCAAAATTTAGGATAACTATGTAACTTTGTGTTAAGGTGTCCCAATACGGTAAATAATTTAGTCCAGAGAAGATACAGTTGACTCTCATTATCTCGACCCCGCTTATCTCGAATAACCGCTTATCTCTAAGTGAAAATCTGGTCCCTGTTCTAACATGGAAATCTAACAATAGGTGTCAAAATATTGTGGAAAGAAGATAAATTGCTCCTAAGGAGCAATTTCTCCTCTTTTTCACAATATTTTCAATATATCTCTTAACTTCAGGAGTCAAATTACATATTTATTTATTAAATGTGGTTGTTTGATTTATTGTTTTCCTCAATTTGCAAATCTGATATGTCGAGGAACGGATGTCTCAAAGTATTCCAGAGAGTCCCTTGGACTTTGAGATAACGAGAGTCAGCTGTATTAGGAAACAGTTTGAGTATGATAGAATATTTCTGAAATGTGAGATGTTGTTACATCATGTCATGTCATGTATACTGCAAAGAGATTTAAAGCTTTTCATTGGATAAAGAACCATATATACTACATGTATGTACACATCTCTCTAAAACTTTGTTATTTGCCATTTTTATTTTTCACTGTATCAATGAAAGCCAATGCAAAAACAAAAGCTCAGATTTACATCTTTTGTTTTATTTTATTTTCATTTTAATTTAACTTACACAAGTGATATTTGTTCATTTGTGCTTCAGAAAAAAAAACCTTTGCCTAGTTGAACAAATTATGATGCCACGCTTACTTCTGATTTTCAGCCAATCATTTTTAACTGAGCCAGGTTGTCGATACAGATTCACATAATGACAAACAGTGTAGATCCAGATCAGCTGGCTTCTCAATTGATCTGGATCTGCACTGTTTGCAAAGGCAGGGCATATCTTGGTTCAGCAGGACCAAGGTTAAGTCCTCATAAAAACAATTTTCATACAAGCCTTGGGAATGTGATAAAGTTACAGCTCATTTATTTTTCAGAATCATCTTTCAGATGAAGATTACAACCATAAATTACATATAACTGTTCACTCATCTTCTGGAAAGGTAATGTATCTCTGGTATAGTTCTGGTTATAGCTAGAGATAAGGTGCACTTTTTCAACAAAAAGTATTGAATTTTTTCTTGTTTCTCCATGAAAATATATGTTGTGGTAGCCTAGCTACTAGGCCAATATATAAGAATGTTGTCACTTTTTGTTTACTTATTACATGTATATTATTATTATTTTTTTTTTTTTTTCATTTACATTCTACTTTTTGATTCAATGTTTAGCTAGTCTATGGGTGAACTTTTCTTCTGTGATTATCTCTGAAATATATTGAAATCCAGACCATATTATCTATAGACTAGCCACAGAGCTGAGTAAGCCAAAAAATATATATGTATTTTTCTAAGCTTTGGGCAAGGCTAATGTGGGTACTCATTAAAAAACAACATGGCAAGGCATGTCTAATCAGCACCCACAACATTTTTTGTGGAGAAATAAGAAAAAAACATTGTGACCATCATCTCGTATCTAGAGCTATATCTCGCAGTCTCTGTAGTAGTCCATAATATCCAGATTAGGACAGTACAGTCAAACCTGTGTTAGTGGTCACCTCTATTAAGCAGCCAACCTGTATTAAGCAGCCAGAGGAAAGTTGCCCAAAAATTCATAGACATATATTTGAACTGTATTAAGCAGCCACCTGCCTTCAGCAGCCACATTTTAAGCTTCCCATGGGTGGCTGCTTAAGACAGGTTTGACTGTATACAGAAGACAATTTCTAGGATTATCAAGGTGGTGCCAGTGAGTACAAACCAGGGTCCATTTGTTCAAAACTAACAATGTCATAAGTTAACATATCATTAAAACTACATTTGTATGATCATGAAATATGGCATATATGCCAATATTTTTGCTGAAAAATGTGAGTAGCTTTTGCATTTGCAAAAGCTACTCACATTTTTTCATCAAAAATACCTGTGAATTACTTATTGTACTTCCTAGAACTGCTAGCATTTTGACCACTAACAAGCTTGTTAAGCTAACAATGCTTTTAACAACTGGGCCTTGGTGTGTTTGGTGGAAAAGGAACAGAAAAAATATTATAAACTGTTACCACAATTACCATCATATCTGACATGTCTGGAAGCTGTGATTACCAGGTGTGTCAGCTTTTTAAAGCAAAATTAAACAACAACATTTTTATAACATTATTCTTGGGATCCAAAGCAAACCCAGTGTTAGCTAAACAATCATGTACTTATTTGTAACATCTAAACAAAAATGTATATGTATATTATATAGAAAAATGACCATTTATGGTCATTTTTTTATATAATCTATATGTTTTTGTTTCGATACAAAATGGTTATTTAGCTAACATGTTTTTTTCCTTGGATCCCAACAACAGTGTTATACAGAGGTTGTGGTGTCTATAAAGATAATCCCCACCCCTAGTGGCTCAGTTGGATGCTGACTAGGGATCAGTCTGACTGGTGATCAGGAGGTTGCGAGTCCAGCCCCAATCGGATCAGCAACATTGTTTCATGGAGATTGATCATGAAATATTTTCTATGGTCATTCTCTCCCTTCTACTGATTCAAGAAGGGCAGTTGTCATTTTTTGGCAAAAGAATGGGCACAATACTGATTAACCCCTTAGAGGACTAAGCCTGTCCAGTAAAAGTGTGGTTAGGTGAACTTACCGCACTCAGCATAACCCCATTGGGTTGACTAGGCCGTAAAACCTCAACATAAACAAAACTATAAAGATAATCACTTTGTCTGGAGCAGCACAAAGCAGAGTAAGAGAAAATAAACCTTCAGACTTTTACTCCCAGCTAAGACTCAGATCAGCCAGTGCATCCACACAGCAGAGGAATTGTTAAAGAATATTTTTAAACTTGTTAAGGAGTACCTGGTGATAATTATGGGATAGTTTTCTCCAGTTCTCCATAAAAACATATGTTATGGGTACTCATTGGGACCATGGAAATGATTTCAAGAAACATGTGCAAAAGTTATGTAAAACCAGTTTACACATCATAATTTAAACTGGTTTTACATAACTTTTGCGGAGATCAATCTTGGAATCATTTCGCTGGTCCCGCTCCCCCTTCTGCCCATTCAAGAAAGGCAGTTGTCAGACCGGCAAAATTTTGTGCACAAAGCACTGGTTAAATGCTTAGAGGTCTAAGCCTGCCCATGAAAAAATGTAAGTAGGTTAACTGACTGGCTCTGCATGATCTTAAGAATGTTGACTGGGCAGTAAAACTCCCAACTCAAACTCAGAAACACTTTTAATACTACATTGGCCTAGATAAGAGTGGGTATCAGGTTAATATTTTTCTTATTTCTCAACAAAAACATATGTTGTGGGTACTCATTAGAAGCCCCTCAGCAAGGCACTTCTAATGAGCACCATAACATGTTTCCATGGAGAAATAAGAAAAATATCAATACTTTCAGATTGAAAAAAGCACCTTAACTAGAGCTATGGAATTTATTATTTTATTATTAGATACATGTAGTAATATTATTGATTTTAGAGCTATTTCAGAGGACTTGTTAAAGAGGAGCACTGGGATAATTTTCTCAATTTCTCCATTAAAACATGTGGGTACTCATTAGAAGTGTCTCCTTAACAAGTCCTCTGTATAAACATAGAATTGAGCCAGCACACAACAAAACCTACAATAAGATCTGTACAACCAGTGAAGACTCAGATCAACCTGCTAATCTGTGCTGTCCAATCAGAGTCTTCCTCTAATCACATGTGCCTTCTACTGCCTCCAGGATACCAAAGAGGGATAAGAGCGTTTTTGCCATACAGGGTGAATGCACAAGCTGATCTGAGTCTTTGCTGGTCACACAGATCTTATTGTAGGTTTTATCATGTGCTGACTCATTTTATATTACGGTAAATGTCCTAAAATTTCATACACCAAAGTGTCTGACAAAATGGCATATGCAAACAGTGCAGACCCAGATCAGACTGCTTCTGAAGGAGCAGTCTGATCAGGGTCTACACTGTTTGCCATTCCACTAAGTATTTTAAGAAAAAAAACTTCATAAAACGCAAAATTTAGGCAAAAAAAGTATGGAATAAAGTGTTCAGAATTTTAGGACATTTACCTAAGGACATTTATTTATACTAGAACCAGATCATTAGGCTAGAATACCGTACAAATCTCCTTCAGATGAGAGAAGTATCCACTTATATTTTTTCATAGTTTGCTTGAAAACATATGTTGTGAATGCTACTTAAAAGTTCCTCCAACTTTCTTCAGGCAGACACTGAAAACTGACCAGACTGTATGGATGTATTATTTTCATGGAGATAAGATTTACACCCAATTTTTTGGTTACTGGTAAAAATTTCAGCAAATGACATTTGTTTGTTACTTTTTTTTTTTTTTTTGTCATTACAGCATGTTTCTTTTTTTTTTTGTCATTACAACATAAGTTTCAATGATTTGTATCAATTGTCAAATCCTAGTTGAAGCTAAATAGATATTTTGATATTTTGTAAGAATTATTCCTATGGGTAGGTCTGTAGGAAAAAAAAGATAAAATAATAAGAAAGAAAAGAAAAATCACTCAAAAGTGAAAAGGCAGCAAAAGTCGAAAGGCAGCATACGGTAAGTTCAATTCAGAATTTTGCGAAGTTTGCATAGAAAAACAGTATGATATCCAAAAATGGCAAAGAAAAATAAGGGAAGGGAGGATTTGGTGGAGAGGATGGCATGAGAAAACAAGCAAAAATCTAAGCCTAATATAAAAAAAATATTATCAGTTTTGATCTGCTGATTTTGCTAGAGGTTAGAGCTTAGGAAGTACATGTATGCTATATCTTAAGCTATTTCAAACTAAGAAACATGACTTGTTAAAGAGTAGCGCTTGGTGATAATTCTAGGATAATTGTCTCAAACTCTGCATAAAAACATATTTAATGGGTACTCATTAGAATTGCTTTGGTGAGGCTTTTCTAATGAATACCAACAAGATATGTTGTATGGAGAAATTGAGAAAATTCATCCCAGAATTATCAAATACTCCTCCTTAACAAGTCATCTGCCTATCTTAAGCTATTTCATACTACATTAGACAGTACTGTTATTGCTTTTAGAGCTATACATTTGGAAGCTACTCTGCGTCAGTGTTTTCCTGTATCCGACGAGCAGTAGATGTTTCAGAGGAAGATTACCTTGAGAGTTTAGCTCCAACACATCTTCCATACCTAGAGTTTATAAGCAATTCTAGAAGTGGACAGGATTTTTATTTCAGGTATTGTAACAGCTCATCATCTGTTGTTGTTTCCTTCTTTCTTTTTTTTTCGTATTGTATTAACATGTACCTTAACTATTTGGACAGATAAGACTGAGCAAACATTGTAGATCCAGAAATAGATAGATCAGGGTCCACACTGTTTCATAAGCCATCACTCCAGGTTGGGCACCTTTTTCAACCAAAAATATTGATATTTTTGTGACCTCTTACCTCCCTGCAAATTGGGTTTGTGGGGGCCGGGGGTGGGGTGGGTGGGTGGAGGGGGCATATGTTGTTTTCACATTGTCCTTCAATCCATTTGTCTTTCCTCCTGTCTTGTCCTCAGTGACATGTGGCTTTCTGTGCAGGGTATCTAATGAGCCAATCTTACTTTTTTTTTTTGCTTTTATCAACCACAAAAATATATTGGTACTCATCAGAGGGCCTTATGCATGTCCACTAAATATGTTTTTCGTGGAGAAATAAGAAAAATGTTTATCACACTTTCCATCTTACTTGGAGTTATGACGTTGTGCTTTTCCATCACCACATTTTTTGACATATCTCCAAACAACAAATTGGGCTTGTTCAAGTCTTAGGATAAGTTTGTTGAGAAGTTAATGTGTCTGAATATTTGGGGTGATTATGCTAATCTTGTTTTGCTTGTTTTGGTATTTTCTGTGTTATACAATAGTATCGTGTTACACAGCAATATTTCAGCTACCATAGTGACCCTAAATGTTCCAGTAGCTGAACTCCTTACCACACTCATGGTTGGTAAACGCTCAGTTCTATTCCCATCTAAAAATTAAAGAGTAAAGCTTCAATAAACAGTAAAGCCAAAATAAAATGATGTGATTCAATTCCCAGGGATGTAAAATCTAGTCATACACTTTGTAATGGGAGAAATTGATGGGAATAGCACAATTCTCCTCAAAGTGACCAAACTGAAATTTCTGTTTGATCACTTCCAAGAACTTTGAAATAATTCCACCAGTTCATTTACTGCAAAGCTTAAATTCTGCACTGGTAAAGTTTCATAGAATTTACATCACGAAAACACGCCTATATAATTTTGACCCCCTGAAACCCCACTTTTATATAGTAAAACTGGGGTTTACAGGGGTATACATTATTTTTATTTATTCCTGCTCAAAACATAGATTGTGGTACTCGTTAGAACCGCCTCGATGAAAATATGAAATATATCAGAGTTTTTATCTGAAATTTTTCAGGTTTTTGGAGGTGAAATTTTCTATATATTTGAATAGGCGTGTTTTCGTAATGGGTCCAACAGCATCATAATATTTTGGCTAACTATTACATGATCTGTAATTTTCAATTTTTAGCCTGCAATGGAATTGCAAGTTTAACCCATTTATGCCTAGCGTCCACTAAAAGGGACATTGGCAAACATTGTACTCCCAGGTCAGATGCCGCAGAAAGCAGCATCTGATCAGGGTCTACACTTTTTGCATTAGATACAGGAATTTATATATAATATTGTAATAATAAAATAATAACCAGACACCCCTTTCCATTGGACATGGATTGATCCAAAGCGTTAAGGTAGAAGAGTCCACTCAGCATAAATGGTTAACCACTGTGATACTTGTACTAAATTTTGAACAAGTCTTCTTGACTACTTGATGAGGTCTTTAAAGGGGAACGCAGTCTTAAAAGGTATTGTGCTTTTAAGTAAAGAACTTTACAAACAATGAATTCTGACACAATTTTGATCAAAATCAGTGGAAAATTAAGTAAGTTATAGACAATTGAATATTTCAACATTGGTGGAATGGGTGCCACCATTTTGAATATTTAATGAGGTTTCATAAAAAATAAAATTGGTTTCATAAACGTAGTTATTCTCATAAAGTTGGTTTATTTTAGGGGTTGCTTGTCAGTAGAATTAATAGACTATAAAAAATCTGTAGCAAAATTGTTCTGAAAAACCCTTTATAATTTGGTTTTGCATATATAATTTGGGCTGTGTGACGTCACAAAGCCTACAATATGGCAGCATCCATGACAACCACTTTAAATATATTCAAACCCCCATAACTTCCTTATTTCTAGGCCGATTTTGAAAACTCTTGCATCAAAATAAATGGCTTGTTAAGCACTTTACTCCAAGATGTTCTTACAACTTAAATTGCGTTCCCCTTTAAAATGATTTGATGGCATGATAAATAAGTTTGAGATACCCTGGAAAGATCCTGATCAAACTGCTTGATCAGCAGTAAAATCATAGCAGCAGATAAGGCACTTTTTTCATTCAAAAAGGATTGATATTTTTCTTATTTCTCCACAAAAAACATATGTAGTGAGTACTCATTAGAAGCCCCTCAGTGAGGCACTTTAATGAGTACCCACAACATGTTTTCATTGAGAAATAAGGAATACATTTTCCTGATAACCTAGCTCCAGATAAGGCACTTTTTTCAGCCAAAAAGTACTGATAGTCTTATTTCCCAACATAAACATATATTGTGGGTACTCATTAGAAGTGCCTCAGTTCTAATGCCTCAGCGAGGCACTTCTAATGAATACCCACAACATATGTTTTCATCGAGAAAGATATTATATGGATACCCCCTCTTACTTGTGGCTATGTAATACTCTCTTATCTGGAGCTTTGAGCAATTTGATCTCGGTCTCCTGTTTGCTCAGGCCTGTCTGTTTGAATATTAACCCTTGTCCCTATGAATAAATTTAGATGCCACGCCCATTTCTAATTTTCAGCCAGTTAGATTACTTGATCCATATTGTTGATATAAATTCACATACTTAATGGCAAACAGTGCAGATCCAGATCAGTTGGCTTCTTCAGAAGCCAACTGATCTGGATCTACACTGTTTGCAAAAGCAGGACATATCCGGGTTCAGCAGGACAAGGGTTAAGGTTTACCAACACACAGCTGATGATGGGGTGGTGGTAATGGCCTACTGTATTTAAAGCAGGTGGAAGAGAGCGGCGGGCCTATCACTATTTGTCTATTTCTGCACTGTCATTTGCTCTTTCCCTACATCTTTCTCTGTTCTTTCAATCCTCTTTTCCACTTATTTTTCTTCTTTTCTCCCTTGACATATTGTACAAAGACTCAAAAATCAAGCAAATGTTTTAAGACAAATACATGCGCAAAATATTTGGGTATTTGAATTATTAGTTGCATGGAGAAGTTCTGGGTGTAGCATTTTATCCTTGCAGAAATTATGCTTGGATAAAGGGAATTCAAAATAACTAAAATCATGCTCTTTTGTCATTTTTTTTTTTTTTTTTTTTTCATTTATATGGTGTACGCGCAACATATACCAGGAGCTGACATTTTGATAGCACCAGATTTAGTGGATAAATATTTTTTCTTATTTCTCCATGAAAAGATGTGTTACTGGTATTTATTAGAAGTGCCTCTGTGAGGCACCTATAATGGGTATCCATGACGTATTTTTTTTGTATATGGTGTACGCGCAACATATACCAGGAACTGACATTTTGATAGCACCAGATTTAGTGGATAAATATTTTTTCTTATTTCTCCATGAAAAGATGTGTTATTGGTATTTATTAGAAGTGCCTCTGTGAGGCACCTATAATGGGTATCCATGACATATTTTTTTTGTATAGAAATAAGAAAAGTGTCAATACTTTTTGGATGAAAAAAAGTGTCTTATCTGGGGCTGTGGTTGTGTTGCAAAAGCAGAGAATTAAGGAGGAGTATTTATTGGGAAATTGTTCTTATTTCTTCATTAAAAAACATGTTGCGGGTACTCATTAGAAGTGGCAAGGCACTTCTAATGAGTACCCACAACATGTTTTTATAGAGAACAAGAGAAAATTATCCTAGAATAATTGTCAAATACTCCTTCTTAACAAATGCTCAGAAGAATATACTTATATTGTATTTGTATTAAAGTACAGTGTGTGTTTGATGGGTAAGTGACTTAGTGCACTACAACCCCTTTATTACATGGTTCATTATAACACAGTTTTGGAAGAAGGATCCAAAAAATGTATATATTGAAAAATGACCATAAATGGTCATTTTTCAATATAATCCATACATTTTTGTTTGGATATAACACGGTTGTTTAACTAACATGGTTTATGCTATGGACCCCAACAATAGTGTTATAAAGAGGTTGAAGTGTAGTTGTAGTAAGACCTTAGGATTTCAGAGAAGATGCATAGGCATAGCACTCATTATGCACATTACGCATGTGCGTAACATGCGTAAGAAAATATTTGTAATAAAGTGCCATTAACATAGAATACTTCTCTTCTTTACTGTTGTGGCTGCTCTTAAAAGAAAGAATTTGCTCCCAACTTTAAGAGTAGCCCCTATTTTGACTACTGAATTGACCCAATGGACTCTAACACACAGGCAAAATGAGGTGTCTCATCAGGGTCAACACTGTTTGCCACTCATCCAGCAATTTTTAGACACAACATCAGATTTTAAATTGTATTTGTTCAAATTTTAGAACAAATATGGTAAGGAGTTGAAGTGTCCTAATTAGGGTAAGTACGGTACTTATCCTAAACTTTGAACAGGTGCATTTGACTACTTCTTGTTATGGCTTAACCATTGTCCTGCTGAATAAGCTAATAAGCCGCGCCTATTTCTGATTTTCAGCCAGTCAGATTACTTGACCCAGATTATTGATATACAATATAAATTCACATACTTAATGGCAAACAGTGCAGATCCAGATCAGTTGGCTTCTTCAGAAGCCAACTGATCTGGATCTGCACTGTTTGCAAAGGCAGGGTATATCCGGGTTCAGCAGGACAAGGGTTAAATGTGATGTCTGAATGTCTCCTTTTGGAGCAGAATGACCTGGGTCTGCACTGGTTACTCAGACAAGTTTGCTGAAAGCATGCATTTTGGTATAGAACATTATTTTTTAACACTCGTCTTTTCTGCTAATACATACATGTATATCAGCAGCAAACATTAAAGCAAGGAAAAAAGTCCTCATTCGGCTGAGCAGATGTACATGCTGAACAAGACCTTCCGGTGTTTGTATCATATTGCTTCTGGAGCAGCTCAGAACACCATTCTAGATAAGGTGTTGTTTAAACAAAGAAGATTAATATTTTTCTCAATTCTCTGTGAAAACATATTTTGTATAGAAACTGGTTACAAGTGCCTCACCATGTTTTAATGGAAAAGGAAGAAATTTATTTACTTGGGTGATCTTCTAATTCAGTATTATGTCAGTTCCCATCTCAAGCGTAATGATTTAAAAACTGCATAGAGCTGATTGAGGTAGCTTTACAGCAATATTCATTTTCATTCTGTTTAGAATAGTGAACTTATCAAATTGAAGTTAGAAAAGTCCATATTTGCTATATTCAGTTAAGCTTGGAGTAGAGGTAGGTAAATAGGGAGGAGGAGGGATAGTTCTATTTATAAAAAGCTTTCTTACCTTTTAGAAATGTGATAGATGAAGTTTCACAATTCTGTAGACATATATAGTGTAGTTACATGAGTTTCATCATGAATAAACTTTTTTAACCCTTAAAGTGCCATTCTGAATTGTAGCGGATGATTCACATGAAATATCAAATCTTATTTTCTCATAAAAATAAAATTAAATCTGGTTTGCTGCAATTTTGAATGGCGCTTCAGGGGTAAGCCGTAATTATTCAAGCTGCAAATGCTTAGAATAAGCTGTGCGCTTAAATTGTGAAGACTGTCCTGATAAGATTGTCGTGTGTACATTCTTAGTGGCGTTTTGTGTATTACATGTAGATTTCGAGCAGTTTGTCTTGAAAGTTTTGATCTAATATAGTTTAGGATGTTTCTAATGCTTTTTGTCATGACTGCTTTAGCAAGCAGGAGGGACATAGGGATCACTGCCACACCTTTGTTGGTGTTGGCATCAATTAAGGGATAATTGCATTCAAATTTGTCATTTGGGGATCTGTTGAAAAAATATACTATTTGCACAAAGCAACAAGTGCTGTGAGCTGTGTAAAACCAAATGCCAGCCAATGAGAAGCGACATTACATGATGATGTCAGATTTCCAACAGTATATCGCAGAATATACCATTGCAAATTTTTTATGTTATCCAATCAGACATGGTTTTACATAAGCAAGTGCATTAGAATAGTGTTTAGTCTGTGCGTTTAGCTCAGTTTCTCGAACACCAAAGCTTCTAGGCTAATGAAACTTTATACACTTATCCATCATGATGCGCCATCCCACTGCCGTCAGCAGTTACTGACCTTGACCTACTCTTTACATTTGGCTCAACATATTTAGTCTGTGCATTTAGCTCTGCAGCAGTCATGACATAGCCATTCAGTGAATTTCTTGTTTTCTCGCTGTGACCCATAGCTCTGGATGAAATACTTTTTTTTCCTCCTGAAAATGTTGATTTTGTTTTCATTTGAATTATCTCCACAAGAGCAATACATTGTGGGTAGTCATTAGAGTCACCTAATGAGTACCCACATTGTATGTTTTGTAGAGATAAAGAAAAAAAACAATGCATATACAAGAACCCCTCTTTTATCTGGAGCTAGGGTGTCCTAAAGAAGACAGAAAACAGAAAAAAATATAGTGCAAATATTGGAGGGCTAGATAAAGAAATTATTTCAAATAAAAGCTAACACATGTAAAACACTCGACCCATGGTTGAGAAAATGACATTGCTAGGCATTCTAGCTAGCTTCAGTTGATAGAAAAATTACTTAGATCAACGAAACTTAGTTTGTTGTGTGGTGGGATAGGGTAGGGACAGGAAATCAAGTACAGTTATATTCTCAAGAAGGTACAACTGGGCATTTTTATCCAGCTTTTCAACAAATCATTGCATATCTTAACCTGTTGTAGTATTAGAGAAATTTTGAGCTCAAGACATAGTACCAGGTAAGAGGAGGTATCCACAATTTTTTTTTTCATTTCTCTATGAAAACATATGTTGTGGGTACTCATTAGAAGTGCCTCAGTGAGGCACTTCTAATGAATACCCGCAACAAATGTTTTTTGATAAAATAAGAAAAATATCACCTTTCGGTTAAAAACCAGACCTTATCTGGAGCTATGCAATAGCACACTCATAGACATTTTTCTAATAATATATGATCAAGTGCGTGACAAAACCAACAAAATGGCATGTGCACCCAGCAAAGACTCAGATCAGCCTGGGCATTTGCCCAGTCTGATCAGAGTCTTTGCTGTCCGCATGAAGAAAGCACACAGAGAAGACGCATCAGACTGGGCAGATGCCCAGGATGACCTGACTTTGCTAGGCACACATGCCATTTTGTTGGTTTTGTCATGAGGTGGCTTATATATGTACGAGATGTATTCTAATCCACCACTGATACCACCTATAGTCATTACATTACCATTTTACTATACTACATGATGATGTATTAAATCTGTCTAGTTCAAACTTTGTATGACATGCTCTACAAAAATGAAAATTCTAAGATCTCAAGAAATGGTCATTGACTCACAGAAGGTAAAAATTCCTGCAAAGCTGACGGTGAAATTGTGTCTCTTATAGGGGCAAAACAATTCATTGAAATTGTATCATATCACGATACTTTTTCTGACGATAAGTGTATCATATTGTGGGCTAGTATCATGATACCTGACAATATGCCCAAAGGTAAAATTTCCAAGGAAAATGATAGCTTTAACATATTTCAAGACCATTTTTATAACAAATTGCAAAGATCTGTGTTACAGAAGTACACTGACCACTTATATGACAAACAGGGGCATCTTACACAGGCATTGCTGCACAAGAATAAACCTCTAAGATGGTTTTGAACCTGTTTTCCTAGAGTATTGAAACTTTCAAGCTGTGATTTATGCATAAAAATAGTATTGCGATATGTACTGTATCGTGAGGCAAGTATTGTGATACATATCGTATTGTGAAGTGACTGTATTGTTACAGCCCTAGTCTCTTATGCATTCACAAAAGCACATGTAGATACTCATTAGAATAACCTTTGCCAAACAATTCTAGTATATCTCCACAACATGTGGTTTTATTGAGAAGTCAGAAATATGTTTGTTACTTATACATACATGTATCCACCACAGAATTAGAAATTCATCTTACTACATGCATGTGGCTCAAATCAAGTCTTCACTAATTGCACATGTTGTAAGGTGTCTTAAGCTGGGCTGATATGAAAATGGCATAGACCCAGCTCATAGCATTAATTGATAGTTGTTTTTTATACCAAACCACACCACAGTGGCGGAGTATATTATGGTTTCACATTGGACATCCATGTGTCTGTCCGTCCATCTGTCAGTCATACATCCTTCCGTCTGTCCGTTTTTCGTTTCCAGATGATAACTTGAGCGAACAATGGATTTTCACCAAACTTGGTAAGTGCATTGATATTGTGGAGATCTGGCTTGGGATTGCAAATGGGCAAATTTCGTCAAATTTTGACAGAGTTATCTGCCCTAGACATGCCCATATTTTTGTTTTCAGGATGATAACTTGAGTAAATGCCAAGGGATTTTAACCAAATTTGGTACATGCACTGATATGAAGGAGATCTTGTTTGGGATTGCTTATGGGCAAATTTCATCAATGTTTGACAAGAGTTATATGTCAGCAGCACGATAATGGCGGGGTATTATAGTTTAACCTTTTTATTTTTTTATTTATTTTTTTTTTTTTTGTTATACCCCGTCACACAATAGTGGCGGGGTATTATGGTTTCACGTTGGTTGTCCGTGAGTCTGTCCATCGTACGTCCATCCGTTTTTCGTTTCCAGATGATAACTTGAGTAAACATCAATGGATTTTCACCAAACTTGGTATGTGCATTGATATTGTGGAGATCTGGTTCGGGATTGCTAATGGGCAAATTTCGTCAATTCTTAACGGAGTTATCTGCCCGAGACACGCCCATATTTTCGTTTCCAGACTATAACTTGAGTAAATAACAAGGGATTTTCACCAAACTTCCTATATGCATTGACATTAAAGAGATCTGGTTTGGGATTGCTAATGGGCAAATTTCGTTAACTTATTATAGAGTTATCTGCCCGAGACACGCCCATATTTTCGTTTCCGGATGATAACTTCAGTAAATAACAAGGAATTTTAACCAAACTTCCTATATGTATTGACAGTAAGGAGATCAGGTTTCGAATCGCTAATGGGCCAATTTTGTCAAATTTTTATGGAGTTATCTGCCCAAGACACGTCCATATTTTCATTTCTGGATGATAACTTGAGTAAATAACAAGGCCGTTTAACCAAACTTGCTATATGCATTGATATTATCAAGATCTGCTTTAGGATTGTTATCTGTCCATTGATATTATCAAGATCTGGTTTAGGATTGTTATCTGTCCCTCCATCATTTTCTTTCCAGACATTTTCGCAACGATAACTTTAATACATAAACAAATAATTGCTATTGCGGGGTATTATGCTTACGGCGCTTTTATTTTGTTTTGTTTTTTGTTTTTCAGTCAAATAGTACATATACATGTAGCTTTCTTTTCTTTCACTAGCTTTTGTGTTGAAATAAGAACAATATTCATCTAGATATCCATCTAGAGCTGACAAAAGTCTTAAGCTGAAACTGTCTTGAGAATATTTTTGCAGATAGAACCAATTTTATGGTACTCAGTGGCTGACTGCAAAGTCTCTTTACTTTTTAAACATTTTGCTGATTGTTGCTTTACAACAAGTCATTAATTTATCAGTAACATTTTTTCTTGATTAATAAAATGTTCTTATTTGCTTTTCTTAAGGGGAGTGCATACAGTTTCAGGTTTATCTAATTTGTTTTTCCTCTTCTATAGTGGGGTCTACACTTCAAGGATAGCAAATTCTTTCTTTGCAGTGTAGACCCATTTTCAGAAGGGGCATGATGTGCAGGAAAGCTGCCACATAGCTCTCGATAAGGCGCTTTTTTCAGTAAAAAAATATCTATACTTTTCTTATTTCTCGACAAAAACATATGTTGTGGGTACCCATTGCTAAGAAGCGCCTCAGCGAGGCACTTCTAATGAGTACCCACAACATATGTTTTTATTGAGAAATAAGAAAACTACAAGTATTTATCTGATACCCACTCTTATCTAGACCTATGAAGGCATTATCTAGACCGATAGAAAGCATTATCTAGACCTATGCAAGCATTATCTAGACCTATGAAAGCATTATCTAGACCTATGAAAGCAGGCAGGAAGTTAGAAGAGTTGTCTTACTTGTGAAAAGTGGCAGAAATTTACCATGTGTATCTTAATAAGTCTGCTTTAGATTGCCTTGTTTTGTTTTTTGTAGCAACAACCAAAGATTTATACTGAAGACAGATAAACAACACTGTATTAAGTACTTCATTTCTATATTAAGGTAAGCAAATTATATAATGATTATATTATATGAGAACAAAGAGCTAGGCCCAGTTGTTCAAAACTAATTGTGGTCAAAATGTTAACTTCTAGTAATTACAATATATCTAATTCACAAGTATTTTCACTGATAAAATGTGAGTAACTTTTACAAATGCAAAAGGCTAGTCACATTTTTTCAGCAAAGATATTTGTGTATATGCAATGATCAAAGTTTAAATAATACGTTAACTAATGACATCCTTAGTGTTGAACAATTGGGCCCAGCTCACTCATTAAGCTAATGACGCTTTGAACAATTGGGCCCAGATCATTAAGGAGTTGAAGATTGATTCAGTCAAACTTCCGTTTTATATTAGAATAATTTCATTTTTTATTGAGATTTTGTTTTTGAAATTCAGATGAATCACACAATGTTTGACTGAACCAAAACAATCCTGCCTTATTTTTAAAGCTAAAACCCTAGTCCAAATTCCTGGATCCACATCTGGCACTGTTACTTCCATCTCCAGGGGATTATTTGCCTGGTTCATGAGTGTTATTGCTGTAGATAAGAGAAGTATAAAGATTGATAATATTCTTATTTCTCCAGAACAAATATTTTTGTGGAGAAATGAGAAAAATTGTTGATACATTTGGTTAAAAATGACTAATCTGGTGAGCTGTGTCTAGTATTTTAAGAATATTGCATTAAAACTTCAAGCAGCATATGTTTTGGATATTTGTTAGAATTGCCTCAGTGAGTTAGTTCTAACAAACATCCAAAACATAATGTTCTATGAGGAAATAAGAATAAAGCAAGGCCGTTCTTACATATCATTATGTCCCTTAAGGATTCTTTACAACAAATTCATTTTAAAGGGGAACGCACCTTAAAAGGCATTGTGCTTTAAAGTAAAGAACTTTACAAACAATGAATTTTGACACAAATTTGATCAAAATCGGTGGAAAAATAAGTAAGTTATAGAAAACTGAATATTTTAACATTGTTGGAATGGGCGTCGCCATTTTGAATATTTAATGAGGTGTCATAAAAATTAAAATTCCTTTCATAAAGGTCCTTATTCTCAAAAAGTTGGTTTATTTTGGGGGAAATGATTGCTTGTCACTAGAATTAATAGACTATAAAAAATCTGTAGCGAAATTGTTCTGAAAAACCCTTTATAATTTGGTTTAGTACATTTAATTTGGGCTGTGTGATGTCACAAAGCCTACAATATGGTCGCATCCATGACAGCCATTTTAAATATATTCAAACCACTATAACTTTCTTATTTTTAGGCCGATTTTGAAAACTCTTGCATCAAAATAAATGGCTTGTTAAGCAATTTACTCCAAGATATACTTACAACTTATATTGCATTCCCCTTTAATGGTAACATCTTTGGAAACAAATGCTGTCATTGTAATGAGGGTTCACTGTATAATCAGTAAAGATTGTAGCAAATTTTTCAAGGTCTTAATGAGGCATTGGGTGCATAAGAACCCCATTTTCATGGGGTAGCTCATCTAAAAATATATTTTTCATACTTCGAAATAAAAAGGATATCTGAATAAATATTCTTTTTTCTGCATGAAAACATATTGGTACTCACTAGCAGCACCTTTTAAAGGCACTTCTAATGAGTACATCAACATTTGTTTTGTGAAGAAATAAATAAAAATAACAATTTCTTTTAGTTAAAAAAAAACACATACTTTATCTAGTGCTATATTTTAAACCTTAAAACGCCAAGAAAACCTGCGTCTGAAAATGTCGTCTGTTTATGTCGTCTGCTGAATATTCTTGCAAACTTTTCAAATCTATTTTTGTATACAGGCATACAGTGTGGACCCAGATCAGACTGCTCCTAAAGGAGCAGTCTGATCTGGGTCCACACTGTTTGCAAAAATGACTTTTAAAATCGCAAGCAGATGACAAAGCAGACGACAGTTGTTGTGATTGGCACTTTAAGGGTTAAGGTACATATAAAATACATACTATAAAGTAGTTCGATTCATAAAATGTCTTGTTCTTTATTAGTTTACATGTTATTATTTTCCATCTGTTTTCCTTTCAGAGATTATTTGGGTCACTTCCTAGAGTATCCTCACTCATTACTTGTAAAATTTCTAGGGTTATACTCTATCAAACCAGTAATAGGAGAAAAGGTAAGTTTAGACTTACTCATAGTTACAGATAAGGCATTTTTTTTCATCCAAAATATGCTGATATTTTTCTTATTCCTCAATGAAAACATAATGTTGTGGCTATTCATTAGAAGCGCCTCGGCGAGGCGCTTCTAATGAGTACCCACAACATATGTTTTCATGGAGAAATAAGAAAAATACAATGTGGATAGCCCTTCTTATTTTGAGCTATGCTTACTTTAGCTGATCTTTATTCCTTCTGTACCATGCTTACCATAGTTAAACAGGTAGTAGCAGTTTGCTGTCACAGGATCAGTTAAGACAATTTCAGTATAACACCCCTTTAGCACATAAAGAATCATTCCAACATTCATGATGGATAAAGGGAAAATTAATTAGTGGATCGACAGACATTTTCATGTAAAGTAATACAGTATTGTTAAATGACTGAATCATATACAGGGCAAATCCTGGAAAGTGGTGGTACATATACAATTAAGTAAGTGCTACGGACATAGTGCAGAAATTTCTTTGGCTCATCTCGAAAAAAAAAAAAAAAAAAAAAATCTCCTGGAAAAACTTTTGAACCATGCCATGTGCAGAGGTGATTTCAGGATGTATGTGAATCATAATAATTGGCAGTGCTTGTACTAACTATCAAAATCAGGAAGTCCCAGGACTTCCTAGCTCCAATATCTAGAAGTCCTGGTGATCAAATGTTTTCACTCACTTCCAGAAATCCAATCTCAGTATTCTTAACTCTCATTTATGGAGTAAAATCACCATTCTAAAGCTAAATAACATAAAATTATTCTAAATTTTTGTTATAAATGACTAAGTAGCTTTAAAAGTTGGGAGTCCCAGACTTCCTGGCATTGATCTTTGGAAGTCCCAGGGCAATTTTTGGGAGTCTCTGACTCCCAGACTTCCCTTAATGCAAGCACTGAATTGGCAACAGAGTTCTTTCACCTGTTTTATTCTGATGAGGATAATTGTAGTGTAAAGTAATCATGAGTCACAATGTCGGAAAATGTGTGCTCAGCAAAGATTCAGATCAGCCTGCACATTTGTGCAGTCTGATTACAATCTTAACTGGACACATTTTGGATAGCCAAGAATGCAAATTTTCTTCATGCAGACAACGAAAACTCTAATCAGACTGCATGTCAACTTGTATCTTGGGTGGGCGTACATGTCTAAAAATGTTTTCACATGTTTTGGCTAATATGGATATATTTCTCACAGCTTCAAATAATAGAGGGTATCCATATGATGGGCAATGCACAAAAAGGGCCCTTATTCAATTTGTGGACAATGAAGGCCCTGATCTGCTTGTGCATTTGCAAAGGCTGATTTGGGCCTTCGATGTCCACTTACAGAATCAATGGATGTGTTATGTCAAAGGACAGAGAATTTCCAGATGAACAGAGAAATGTCAGACTGCACAGCAAGGCATACTCATCTGAGCATTCACTGTTCACATATGTCATAAGGGCCTTTTCCCATGTTGTACATCACACAATTTATTTTCCTATTTCTCCACAAAAATATAATGTTATGGCTACTCATTAGAATGAATCTAATGAATACCCATAATCTATGTTTTTTTGGAGAAATAAGAGTAATATCAGGGCCCAGTTGTTCAAAGCGTCGTTAGCTTAACGAGCTCGTTAAGGGTCATTTCGATAACTGTTTCAGCGGATTCAATATACAGTATTCTGATATTTTTTGCTGAAAAAATGTAAGTAGCTTTTGCACTGCAAAAGCTACTCACATTTTTTCAGCAAAAAATTTCAGAATATTTGCGTATCACTCGATGTAAATTTTAAGGAATCGTTAACTAACGGCATCGTTAGCTTCGAACAACTGGGCCCAGTACTTTTCTGTTGAAAAAGGCACAATGTGTGGAGCTGTGTACCTTATGATCCTTCCTGTTCTCTTCCTCAGAAATATTTGCTGGTGATGCAAAGTATATTTTTTCCAACTCCTAGAATAGAGGAAAGGTTTGATATAAAAGGTTGTCTGTACAACAGGTATCAAAATGTAAGTATATCATCTTCTTTATGCTAATGTTTGATCGACAGGAAGCATCCAAAAGGACTGATATTTTTCTTATTTCTCCATGAAAATATATGTTGTGGTACTCATTTAAATCCCCTCACTTAGGCTTTTCTAAGGAGTACCCACAACATATGTTTTCATGGAGAAATGATAAAAATGTTTTGTGTATACCCCTCTTATCTGGAGATATGGCTTGCTGTATTTCCCTTATTTCCTTAGCTTACAGACCAAGGTAATAGAAACAGTTCCATATTAATTATACCCAGAATTTACAATGCTTAAATAGGAAAGCAGGGAGTTTCTAATGATTCCGAAAGGAACAGTTGATGAAAGGCAAGAATCGAAAAGGCAGCAGGACTGTGCCAGGTGAATTTGTTGCTTTCTGATGCCCCTAAAAGGACATTGATTCACCGGCAGATATGACATCTGACTCCGTAGTAGTCTAGTTTGTAAAAAAGTCTGTCATTTGGCATTTTACCAAACACCTTTGCAAGGTCTAAGAGTATCACATCTACTTGATCTCTTTCTATCTTCAGCTTGCTTACTATCCCCTGGACTGTTTTATATTCTGTGGAAATAGTCATATCAATTTTGGGTTTGATGGAGGTAAAGTTAAAATTCTCTGCCATGAAAACATAACTTGGTAAAACTGGGGTTTACATGGGTATACATTAGTTTTCTTATTTCTGCTCAAAATTATAGATTGTCGGTACTCATTAGAACTGCCTCGCCAAGGCAGTGCTAACAAGTACCCACAATCTATGTTTTGAACCGAAATATGAAAAAATGTCAGAGTCTTTATCTAAAATTTTTAGTTTTTTTTTCAGGTGAATTTTTTTAAATATTTGAATAGGCATGTTTTCTTAATGTGACAATCACTGTTGTTGTTTCATTGATTTTCATTCACATTTCAATTGTATATGATTTCATTTTTTCTGTGTGTATTGGTTTATTTAATTTATGGTATGGGTCAGCTTGTGATATTCTTTTGTTCTGGTTTTTAGATTGCCATTGAGCCTTCTAATTTGTTTCATTGTTTTGTCAATTGTTTTGTGATAATTTGTGTTTTATTGTTATGTTTCACTGATGAGGCAGAGAACCCTACGCGGACCAAAAACATATTTGTAATTTTGAGCTGCGTCAGAACTAAGGGCGAGGTTGTGATTATGTAAAGCTAGTTTAATCCTTGCTACTACGGTAAATGTCCTTAAATTTTGTACACCAAAGTGCCTGACAAATTGCATATGCAAACAGTGTAGACCCAGATCAGACTGCTCCTGAAGGAGCAGTCTGATCAAGGTCTACACTGTTTGCCATTCCGCTATTTTAAGAAACAACTACATAAAAAGCAAAAAAATAGGCCAAAAAGGTATGGAATAAAGTGTTCAGAATTTTAGTATATTTACTGTAGTTCTTTCTACTGACCATACCAAGGCAGTTCTTCTGTTGCATTTATCTTTGTTTGTATGTTGGCTATTGATACTGTGCCACTATGTGTCATCATTGTTTGCTTTTCATCTTTTCTTCTTTCGATGCCTCTGGAAGGCTGTGCTTCACAATTGTGAGGGGGTGGTCGGATGTGGCGAAGGTGTCGTGTAACTTACGTCACCAGGGCGTCCAACTGATATTGGCTTACAGTTGGACAAGGCTTGCTATCCTTTTAGCAGGTATGGATAGAGGGGGGAATATTTTTATTTCTTCTGTTTCTTCAGTTTCATTTATTTTCCTTTCTCTTCTGTCCCTCTCTTTCATCTCCTCTACTTCCTCTTCTCCTCTACTATCTCCTCTATCTCTTTTCTCCCTTTCTCTGGGAGACAACACAAAATGACCCACAAGGGTTGACGTGTCATTAAGCACCAACACAATCAGTTCACAATTGTGGCCTTTCCTGGTCAACTTCATTTATATTTTATCAAATAAAAATTATCTGCCTTAAAACTCCAACAGGACCATGACCTGGCAAATGAATGTCATTGGACCTGTCACCAGTAAAAATTCTTAAAATTCTAATTCTTTTACCAAGTATGTAAAGGGTAGGGTAGATATTGTGTATGAGAAGTATTATAACATTGATCCGACTGTAGAAAGGAAAACTTATTTGAATTTGTGCATTTTTCAGATTAGTGATAAGATCTGTTTTTACTTTTAACTTTTTACACTTTCTTTGAAGCAATATTTTATTCTGTTTCTAGCCCAGTCCTCGTGGACACAAAACTTTGTTAATTCTGAAAGATAAGAACTTTCTAGAAGAGAAAATAGACTTAGGCAAGTATTCTTTGTAACACATATATGGTAAATGTCCTCAATTATCAAATGCTTTATTCCATACTTGTTTTGCCTATATTTTGCTTTTTTGCGCAGTTGTTTCTTAAAATACTTTGTGGAATGGCAAACAGTTTAGACCCAGATCAGGCTGCTCCATCAGGAGCAGTCTGATTTGGGTCTACACTGTTTGCATATGCAATTTTGTTAGAACATTTGGTGTACACAATTTTAGGATATTTACCGTATTCTTTGTAACAGATATCATAGTCTTGCTACTGTAACCTATGGAATGAATAAACAATATGAATGAGTCATTTATTGGCTTTATTATTTACTTCAAGAATTATTGGATATTGCAAAGTGCTATTGTATTATTTGATATTACAAAGTAGCTGATGGACCAGTCTGATTTGGGTCTACACTGTTAGAATATGCCATTTTGTCAGAACATTTGGTTTACAAAATTTTAGGACATTTACCGTATTCTTTGTAACAGATATCATTGTCTTGCTACTTTAATCTCTGGAATGAATAATCAATATGACTGAGTCAGCTAGTGGTTTAATTATTTACTGTCAGAATTATTGGATATTGCAAAATGAAGCAAACAGTGAAGACCTAGCTAACCCTCCACCTTCTGCTTGATCTGAAGAATCCGTCTGGCGGAGTGGCTAGCACTCCCAACTTCAGATCACAAGGTCCTGAGTTTTAATCATGCTGGAGACAGAATTCTTCATTGTCCTTCCGTCGTCTCAATATGATTTAAATACATGTACAGTCGACTCTCGTTATCTCGAAGCCCAAGGGACTGTCTGAAATACTTTGAGATATCCATACCTCGACATATCAGATTTGCAGAATTGAGGAACAAATAAATCGAACAACCACATTTCACAAATGAATATATAATTTTGACACGTGAATTTAGAAATATATCGAAAATATTGTGGAAAAAAGGAGAAATTGCTCCTGAGAAGAAATTTCTCTTCTTTTCCACAATATTTTGTTACCTGTTATTAGAACAGTCCATGGTAAAACAGGGACTAGATTTTCACATGTAGATAAACTGTTATTCAAGATAAGCAAGTCGAGATAACAAGAGTCGACTGTAATGTTGAAAGGGATGTAAAACACCAAATCATTCTCATCTGTATGATCAGTTGGTATTCTTAACCCTTGTCCTGCTGAACCCGGATATACCCTGCCTTAGCAAACAGTGTACACTGTTTGCCATTCAGTATGTGAATTCATATCAACAATCTGTATCAAGCAATCTGATTGGCTGAAAATTTGAATAGGGTGTGGCATCTTAATTTATTCAGCAGGACAAGGGTTAACAAACAGTGAAGTTTATGTCCAGATAAGAGGGAGTATCCAGCTAATAGTTTTCTTATTTCTCCACAAAAACATATGTTGTGGGTACTCATTAGAAGTTCCCCCTTGAGGTACTTCAAGTGAGTACCACAACATATGTTTTTGTGGAGAAATAAGAAAAATATCAATACATTTTGTTTGAGAAAAGTGCCTTATCTGCAACTATGTGTTTATGATATAACTTAATTTTATGTAATGCAAATACCCCCTCTGTTCCCTATTAATATATCAGCCCCTCTGGATAAAAAACAGTTGTTCAAAACTAATGATGTCATTATTGAACGTATCATCAAAACTTTGATCATTAAATATGACATATATGCTAATATTTTTGCTGAAAGAAAATGCGAGTAGCTTTTGCATTTGCAAAAGCTACTCACATTTTTTCAGCAAAAATACCTGTGAATTAGATATTGTACTTACTAGAAAAATTAACATTTTGACCACAAACGAGCTTGTTATGCTAATGATTTTTTGAACAAGTGGGTCGAGAAAATTAGAAAATGGTGAAATTTGACTGTGATTTTAGAGATTTATCTTACTGACTGACATAGAATGCAAACAGACCTGTGTGTCAGGGAACCTGGAATTAAGTGATGCATCTTGTCACTGGAGATTATGACATGCACTTATGTATGCCAACACTGCAAGCCCTACCCCAACCAAAAATTTACATACATGTCTTCTGGGTTGTAACAGTTAATAACCAAATGTTCCTTATTTTCACCATATTACATGATGCAAATGCCATGACTGAAATAAAAAAGGCAACCAGACAAATGTTTTCAACTTTTTTATTCTTTCTCCAGAAATCATTTTTTGTGTATACTCATTAATTAGTAGATCCTATGTGAGTCACTTAGAATAAGTACCTACAGGATGTTATTGTGGAGAAAAGAGAAAAAAAATCAATATTTTTGGTAGAAAAATAGCCTGTCCAGAACAAAGTTTGAAAGTATTACTTTTACATGGTTGTATTACTTTTACATAGTGTGGTAATGCTTGGCATGCTGGGTAAAATTTTCAGCAGACAGCATTTTGAAATGTTTTTCTTAGTTTTCCTAGAAACAGGTTTTGGCATTTCATGCAAATTCGAGACAATTTGCATGAAATGTCAAGTCCCTGTTTTCTGGTAAAAATAAGAAATGTATCACCAGTTTGTCATCTACTGAATTAGCCCAGAGAGTGGTAACAGTTAACATAATGAAAAGTGGATGTGCAGGATAATTTGAGCATTTGTTGTTTATATAATCTTAAGACTTTCTGTCATGGTAACTTTTTTGTGTGAATTTCACTCATAAACTATTTTCCTCTGACATGTAAACAAATAGTCAGCTTTAGATGTATAAGGAAGAGTTATCTGCCCATGACATGATAATGGCGGAGTATTATTGTTTTACATTTTTATTTATTAGCTCCAGATAGTACAATTTTTTCAACCGAAAAATACTAAAAGTTGTTATTTCACCATGAAAACATGTGGGTACTCATTAGAAGCCATGAGCTACTTCTAATGAGTACTGACAACATATGTTTTCATGGAGAAATCAGAACAAAATTATAAGGATAATTCAGAGGAATTGTTAAAGAGTATTTGATGTTAATTCAGGGATAATTTTTCTTATTTTTTTATAAAAACGTATGTTGTGAGTACTCATTAGAAGTGCCTCAATACTCACAATATATACTGCTCAAAATAAGTAGGGGATATTCAGCTATATCCTTCAATAGCAGGTAAATAACGACAGATGAACTGATTTTTTAATTAGGAATTCAAACTATAGATCCAAAAGAAAAATTTAATCTGCATAAATTTCTTTCACAGTAAATCACATGATCCTCACTTCATGTCATAGAGTCTGGCACCAGATTTCACAAAATCTGAGTCAGTATCCCATTGGACCACCATTAGCAGCAAGACACGCAACACATCGTCTTCTCATACTACCAACAAGACGTCTGATGTCACTTTGGGGAATGCGATGCCACTCTTCGTGCAAGACGTTGGCCAGTTCTTGAAGGTTCCAAGGAGCTGGTATGTGACCTTGAACTCTTCTACTAAGAATGTCCCAGAGAGTTCTATAGGGGAAAGGTCTGGCGACATTGCAGGCCATAGCAGTGACTGGATTCCACAAGTCTGGAGGTGATTCAGCACAAATTGAGCGCGATGGAGAAGGGCATTGTCATCTTGGAAACAAAAACAATTCCCATGGGCAGCTGCAAAGGGCACGACAAGAGGTTCAAGGATGTTATCTCGGTAGCACACACCAGTAACTCTGCCCTGGCATACGTGAAGATCAGTTCGCTCATTGGTTGTGACACCACCCCAAACTGTTACACTGCCACTTCCATAATGATCATGAGGAAGGTTGGTTGCATCAAAATATCGCTCCCCCCGGCGCCGCCAAACCCTTTGTCAACCATCACAGATGTCCAACATGAACCGTGACTCGTCGGAGAACATAACATGAGACCACTGGCCTAAGTTCCACCTCTGATATTGCCTAGCCCAGTCCCTTCTTGCCCGGCGATGACGAGCCGTCAATGGCAACACAATGTACGGCCTACGGGTGTTAAGACCTCAATCATGCAGCCGGTTTCTCACTGTCTGAGTAGAGACCTGCACCCCTGTAACCTGGTAAAGTCAGCGCTGAAGCTGTGTGGCATTTCCTGTCTGTTGATGACAATTCCATAAGCGACTGATGACAGACTGTGAAATGTTTAGTTGTCTTGCCACAGCAGCCTGCGTACTTCGGCCCTGGAGCAGACCAATTCCTAACCACCTTTGATTCTCAGGTAAGCGCCGCATAGCCAAAAACCTTCAAACTAGCTTTAATATATTTATGTTACTACATAACCTGTAGATAGCAAAAAAGCTAACAAATGAAGAATAACACGCTTTTTTCCTATTCAATATGGATATGTGAAATTGTACATGCGACCCTTATGGATGACTGAACAGCGGTGTACTTTCAACGCTACGATAAATTCAATACCACTAGTGATAACATGTACAACAGTGCAGAGGCTGTCGATATAACAAATCGCCTTGTCTGTTAGTTATGAAATAAATTCGTGTTAAATGCAATAATCTGAATATCCCCTACTTATTTTGAGCAGTATATGTTTTAACTTCATAATACATTAACCTATAGATAATGTGCTATTCTATTCTGTTTTCACACCTTCCACAGAAAAAAGGACCTTTCAGTCGTTAATTAAAGTCTTAAACCAGAAGGTCCCTTAGGCAGTTACCTGTGTGACGTAACTCTTCCCGCTCAATTGACCACGTGTCAGTTTCTTTTCTGTGGACAAAGAAATTCAACAAGGATTATTTACCTGTGATAGAAATTTGGATTATTTCTTTCCTCACGGATAAATTTATGTATCCTTGTGTTTCTTTTGTTTATTTATCACTCCTTTCACTTTCTGTGTTATTATTTAAAATTTTCGATTTCATGTATTTTTGACTGGTCTTTTTCCACATGTGTTTTGGCGACTCTCGCTATTCGGCACAACGCTCGTGCGCGATCGGTTCGATAGTCGTGTTTATATATGCAGAATATTTTTGTTCTTTTCGTTCCAGGTTATTCAGCAATTACGATATGTTTTTCCTGGACTTTTGTTTGCACAGATCTTCAGTTGGCTAAAGATTCTCATGGTGGAGAAGCTGATTGTAAAGAACTTGTCAACCCTTGATGGGTTATAAGACAATTCTTTACTGATGGGAGCCCCACCCCATATGGCTATACTGCCGGGGTAAGACCCATCAAGGTGGCATCTTTGGGTACTTAGTATCCTATAAAGTCTAAGTCCACCAGTCACCAGTCACCAGTCATCCAGTCACCAGTCACCAGTCACCCAGGCACCAGTCAATCAGCTTCACCAGTCACCAGTCAATCAGGTGCCAGTCAACCAGGCACCAGTCACCAGTCATCCAGGTGCCAGTCAACCAGGCACCAGTCACCAGTCACCCAGTCACCAGTCACCCAGTCACCAGTCACCAGTCACCGATCAACCAGGCACCAGTCAACTAGTCTCCAGTCAATAATTTAATTATTTTCTGGAAAGACTTAGTTTCTGACATATTTCACCGGACAAAATAGTCACGTATACTAACTTCCGGTCATTATGTCTAATTATTAAAAAAAAAAAAAACATTTCACTGGGCAAAGTATCAGTAATATTTCTGATACTTATACCCGGTCATATTATTATATTATTTCTGATTTTTCACCAGGCAAACTTTTACAGAAAGTGTCTGGTCAATTTTTGCCTAATAATTAATTATCTTCGGGAAAAAGTTTCGAATACTTGTGCCCGCTCAGTTTTCATATATAATCTCCCTTTTTCATCGGACTAGAGTTACGAATACTACTATCCGATCAATTTGTCAAATTACTTGTAACTTTACCGGGCAACAGTTACGAATATTAGTGTCCGGTCATTGTGTCGGGTAACTAGTGTCAAAATAATGATTACTAATTCCCGAACAATCTATTATCGTTCATAGAGCTCCATTCACGTTTAAGTCAATGGATATAGGTTATTAAGTGAAATACATAATAACTTTTTATACAAAAAATTCTGTACAGTCTTTCCCAAATCAGACTAGAATTTTTAATATTCCATTGACTTATTATAGGTGTGTAATTCCATTAATATTTTAAATTAACTTATGTTTTATCCGCTAGAAAGAGTTAAACTTCCGACTATAACAAAATTCTTACCGGGCAGCAGTTCGTAGACTAGTGCCAGGTCATTCAAATGATGTTTTATCTGTTTAATTCGCTAGAAAGCGTTTAAATTCCGGCTCTAACGAAAATTTCATCGGGAGGCACTTCGTAGAGTAGTGCCAGGTCATTCTAACGAAATTCCACCGGGCAGTAGTTTCGTAGACTTTGTGTCGGATTACTAGTGTGCGAGTAGTAGTCACTAGTACTCGCTCAACATATATTCATATATAATCACTATAGACATGTATAGTCTTGGATTATAGGTTATTGAATGACAGCGATGGGTTCTAATACCTAGTAGCCATTTATATTGTTGAATTCTGTCCAGTCACTTTTGAACTTGACTTAAATTCTATATATATATTTATTATTGAAAATGAATTAAGAATTATCGGTTACGATCAAATTCGCAATTCATTCACTAAGTGTAGAAGATACTTCCAGCTATAATTATATCTCTTTTATTCGCTACAAAGAGATTAACTTCTTACATATTCACCTTATTCGGCTCTAGGGCAAAGGTGAACTATAAAACTATCGTTATTTATAAGAAGAAAAATATACACGAAATATAAAAAATTTTCTTCTTTCCTCCCCTGTTTTTCTTCTACATGCTCCGATATGTAATCAGCATGTAATCTAAGGAGTAAATTGACAAGAAAGTAGCAATCGATCTTTTCTACTTTCTATTAATTTTTCATTCTTAAGGTATCGGAAATTTACACCAACCAGATAAATAAATTAACAGTTTATTTATTTATTCGCTACCTCTCTAGATTACTACGATTTAAAATTCTAGTTGAGGTACATATTTTCCTTTTGCCTTTTCTACATGGAAAATAGTTGATCCGATAAGCTATTATTCTATTTTATACTATCTTTTGATTGATTATATTAGAGTCTAGGTCAGTCGTGCTCTGTCTAAACTCTGCTATAAAATAATAAATAAGAAAAAAATCTTATATTTAGGCATAGATATAATTCGATACGTTCTTTACTTTGCCTGTTTTATTTTTTTCTTCTGGATCATTTAAGACTACGATAGCAATATATCAAATATTTTTGCCTCAGTAAGAATCTATTACGCTGAAGATTCTTCATATTGGAATAATAATTTTATTATGATTATAATTCTAGACCCAATTAATCCTCGTATATTATAGGTCTACTTTATCTTATTGAGGAATAGTTTTGCTTCGACTAGCTCTATACCTCTAATATTTTATTTATAACTAGAGTCCATGTCAATCAAAATTTTCTTGCACTTTGGTATTGACAATGGATACATATTTAGTAAAGGCATTAATTATTCAGTACGTGACAGATTATTATTGCCTAAATTAGATTTTATATACAATACTTTCCTTTTGATATTTTGTTTTATTGACTTTGTAACTATTCAGAAACTGCCAAAGTCAATCATTTCCTTCCTCTAAACTTACCGAAGCTCTAGATTATGTTGATATATATTTTTGATATATGCTTAGAGGTTAATTAACGAGAGTTTACCTCATAATAGCAGATATTATTATAATTATATTAATCAATCTATAGTCTAGGCTTAGACAAAAGGGAAAACATCCTTAATTATTAGTATACGAGCCGGTAAAGAATTAAGACACTCTTAATTATCTCTTTACCCCTCCTTTATGTTTACATTCGTTAAAGGGATCATAGTAATTCTCGCTAAGAGTTCAAGTTCAGTTTGCGAATAATGCAAAGATTAATATCTTGATTTCCAGTCCGCATCAAAAATGGTCTATATATATAGATAAATATCTTTCCGAAACTGGATATTTATTTATTTTTCCACACAATAAGAAATTTCAAGATGTCGATGATTTTGAAATGCACTGCTTCAATTTATAATATAAAATATGTTTATATTAACTTCACAACTTAGTAAGTGCTGCACCTACATTCCTGGTCAGATCTTACTTTTGTGATACGTTTTTGAACATACTGAAAGTTTTCTCCGATTATACATTCGGTAAATAAACTTTCGAGTAGTATTTATGCCTTTAAACATTCAGATTATTTGATAATTGTTGGAGATAATATATTATTCCGATATTTATATATCTATCTTCATTATTTATCTTTCTCATCTTACTTTTAAATTAGATTGACCTTCTCGCTACGTTCCAGGTTTAAATCTAGCTAACATTGTGGAACAGTCACTTTTTTATTTCCTAAACAATATTTTAACATTTTTCTCAGTATTCAGAGCATAACGACTTCATGAATACTTGAAAATAATTCAATTCTACGCTTGTTAAACTAAGCCTAAAACAAGCCCTAGTTTTTTAGAATGGATATTATCCTTCGATTCAGTTCATGGAGATACATCCTTTTAGATCCCATTATCTCTATTTCAATCATTCAAAATTCTAATGACTAAGTACTCCTTTTCTACGTACGAATACAGAATATCGAGTCACTGTTGCTGCATATTGGTTAAAGATTAAACAAATTTTATCTTAAACCTATATGACGTTAAATTAATTATTATCTCTTTCATATACATGTTTTTACCCTTCCGTCAGGGATCGCGGTAATAATATTATTACTCTCTATGGTTTACACATAGATCTCGAGAGTATATATATGTATTTTCTTCCTGAACTCATTTGCGAGTACGTAATTTGATATTTCAGGAATTACCAATTATGCAGACATAGATTTTATTCTATTAATATTCAATTCTAAAAAAATTTGATTGAATGTTTATCTATAAAATTTCCGGGCAGTAATTTTATAGAGAGTTATATGTTTAATAATTCCTTGCTTAAATAATAGTTACGCTTAACCTATGATTTATAGCGGGAATTTTGTTCAGTAGTATAATTTTTATTTAGTATTAATATATTTCTTACTATTCTTAAATATGCGTATAGAATAGTAATACTATCTCTTAACTTTTAAATTAAGTGTTTTTTGAGATTAATAATCAGTATTATTGTATAATCTTTCTTCAGAGATTATCACACTATTACTTTTTCTCTGAGTCCTTCTCTTTTTATGAACATTTTGATTCGTATCAAAGTGGATTTTTAACATTTCTTGATTTCCATGATTATTTACTCAGGAGTACTTTTCATGGCAATCTTCTGGTATAGAAAGATTCTATCCAGCTTATTTATTATTGTTTAATCTTATCAATACGGTAAGATTTAGCCAAACTATGACCGTCATACAGTTTGCTGCGATCAACCTTATTCTTATCTCTCTTATTCTCTGTCAAACTCTTTAGTTATGATGTTGACAGTTTATTCTTTATTTTTTGTCAGGACATCAAACGCTTTTATATGTCTATGACAAAACTAATTATCAATGGTTTAGGTTGTTTTTTCTTCCCAGCAGTTATATGCAAACTCTGTATTATTTTATTGCTTGACTAAAAATTCGTTATACAATTAGTCTAGCAATAGTTTTAACCATTATGTTTGTCTATACTTTTTTTTCTTCTGATGGATAACTTAGTTATAGTTAAGTTAACTCCATCTACTTTTATTATCTCCCCTTCTTTAATTTGATCAAGGGAAATAATTACACATTATGGTTATTTTAAGTCTGTGTCTGTTCATCGGAAACTGTCCTGTCGCTCCAATTAACAGAATTTAATTAGTTTATAATTCTAATAGCTTAGACTATTACAATTACATAGCTTCACATATCTAGAATTTTATCCAAAATATCTACATATGTCAGTTATCTATAGGAAACTCCACCGAGTAGACTTTTCCTTATTTATTCAAGATCCTACATAGACTACTTACAGTGTATGGTCTTGGTTTTTTGTTTTACAAATTTTGTTTTCAAAATTTTCTATATTCCTAGCTTACTTTGCGATGGAATATTTATGTTATGTCTCAATGACTCCCTTTTCTTTTTGAAGCCAATTGTTGTTTCCCAAAATGAAAAAAAGAGGTGGGGGGGGGGCCAATGTTAGGTCTCTGAGACTTAAGAACTGGCTTCCTCTAGAGTCTACTAATATATATAAGGTTGTTAGATCATAACACCTTAAAGCTATTTTGTGAATCTAGACCATTCTTTCTATTAAATATAGAATTAGAATGTATCTGATTCCTTTGAGTTTCCTGAGTCTTAACCAGAAGTGGTGAGATATTATTGGTGTTAGAATTAGGAGAGCACCTCCCTCCTATTCTGCAAATTCTAGCACATTATCTATAGGTTAATGTATTATGAAGTTAAAATGAAGTTTTTTAAAAGTAAAACATATTTTAACGAGTAATACTTAACCTATAGATAATCAATTATCTCCCTCCGCCCACCCTCGCTTATCTCTCCTAATTGTGTCTATTGTTTTACACATAAAAGAAACTGACACGTGGTCAATTGAGCGGGAAGAGTTACGTCACACAGGTAACTGCCTAAGGGACCTTCTGGTTTAAGACTTTAATTAACGACTGAAAGGTCGTTTTTTCTGTGGAAGGTGTGAAAACAGAATAGAATAGCACATTATCTATAGGTTAAGTATTACTCGTTAAAATATGTTTTACTTTTAAAAAACTTCATTTTTATGGAGAATTGGAGAAAAATATCTCCTAATTATCATCTAATACTCTTCCTTAACAATTCCTCTTGGATACCCCTTCTTATCTGGTGCTATGGTAAAATAAAAAAAAGGTTTAAGCTTTTTTTAAAAAATTGTCAGCTTTGTATACATAGAGGATATTTACTCTTTTGCTATGAATACCATAAATATTATCATCGAGTGTAATGAAAACATTAGTACACGTATTTTCACGAGTGCGATGCACAAGTGAAAATTTTAATGTTTTCATTACACAAGATAAAAATGGTTATGGTATTCACTGAAAAAGAGTAAATTTTCTTTTTATTTTATTGTTTACACGACAATGCGTGCTTCTGATGTCATAACTAACGTCACCAAAACAAAACATAACGTTCAGTGCTTAACTTGTGAAGCACTGGAGAGACAAAAACAAAAAGTTTCGGCAAATCAAAATAATCTTGATACCAAAATGTTCCTTACATTCTAACTAAGAAAATGTATACCGACACTTGATAGTTAAATTTAGAAACAAAGGTGTTAAAAAATCTGAAGTGGCGGTAACATCCACTTCTGAAACAAAGAAAACCGAAGTCGTCCAAAGTGAGGAGTGAAAATATAAATCGTATCAGTCACAAGTGAAATGATACGATATCATTTCACTTGTGATTGATACCACTTTTATTTTCACCAGATATACACTGATTTCACCGCTAACAATAAAATAGAAGGTTCTTACCCGAAGTAATTAGACACCTTATCTCCTTACCATACTTATCCTAAAATTTAAAAAAGTTCACTTGTTCACTTAATGATCTGTCTAAAAACAGATGGATGTCTGGCAAACAGTGTCTACCCAGATCAGATGCTGCATTCTGTGCTATCTGATTAATTAGAGTAAATTCTGTATTATGTATAATGTTGTATTTTCAGGTGCTCAACGAGACTGGTTTATACAGCAAATAAATGCTGATGTTAATTTTCTACGCAATCTTGGTGTTCAGGACTACAGTTTACTGTTAGGGAAACATCCTATTTATGCAGGAGACAAGAAGGAATCTGTCAAGAACCTTGTTGTCAGGATGAAAAAGTAGGTACAGTGAACCCTCGTGACAATGACAGCATTTATTCCCGAAGATGTTATTAAAATGAATTTACTGTTGTACAGAATACTTAATGAGCAGATTGATATGTAAGAAAGGTCATGTTTCATTCTTATTCCACATAGAACATATGTTTTGGATATTTGTTAGTATCCCGCAACTGAGCCAATTCTATCAAATATCCAAAACATATGTTTCTTTAAAATATTAAATACAATATTCTTGCATAATTTGTGACTAATTGTTTCCTTTTAAGCAAAGGTTTTGTGACAATCAAATTGTCATTATAACGAATTTTGTTGTTGAATCGAGTGTCGGTTTAAAGAGGGTTGTCTGTATAAGTTTACAGTAATATCTGAGATGATGATGATATGATGATGATGGTGATGATGTTGATGATGATGATGATTGTTATTTTACATATTTGACATCTGTGAGCAATCAGTATAGATAAAGATACACTTATAGATTTTCTCTCTTTTTACAAGAGATAACTTTTGTGCCTTTCTGTTTCCTTTTTTGCACACCAAAATCCTTCAGCTTTTAGAGTAATGCCTTTTCTGGAGGGAGGCAAAATGATTTTGACAGAGTTACATCCCTTTAAAGTGTATCTATTCCCCTTATGGCTAATTACAATACATGTACATATAACGAAACAAGGCTTCCCTTGTCCACATATGCTTAAAGACACTTTTTTTTTTTTTTTTTTTTATTTGGAATGGATGATGTATGACCAGGTATACAGCATTAAGTGGACTAGTCAAAATTTTAGGATAGGTATGCTAAAATATCAAATGTCAAATAGTGTTCCGGATAATTATTTTCCCAATGAGTGTCGTACATGTCAAATTTAAGGCCAGTCAGTAATGGCAAACACACGGATTTTGGAATCAGTATCCATGCTGTGCACATTCTTAGTTATATTCCTTGGCCCAGGGGCTGGTGTGGAGGGGGGTGCACTGTCTTTTAATGCTTTGATTTTTGTTTGTGTCTCCTTCTGTATATCTCCATTAATTTTTATGCAGCACAATATGGCTGCTCATTTTTCTGTTTTATCTCTTTCGTAACTAAACAATAAAAGTTCTGAAATAGGTGCTATCTGCCACATCCCCTTATTCAGGGAACCCCTTTTTAATAACTGAAACAATCACCTTATCTAGTATTTGAGTGATCCTTTGGATTTTTTTTTTTTGTTCACCTGCTCTGGCAACCATCAATGAAAGGTACTTAGCTTTCCAGTACGGAATTCTTATCAGTGATTCTTAAACCCACATGTTGTGAGCTACTTTCACTTCAGATGCTGTTTACACAGATCCGTCATGATCGCAGATGCCATTCTGTATGCATTCATCGCATGCATTGATGACTTCATCAGTTGTGTAATTAAAGACACTGGATCAAATGACAATGACTGGCTAAAATTCCCCATGATTTTATTTGATGACGTTTTGCAATCTCTTTCCTCATTCCACATTTTCTGGAGGCCATGTTTCTGCAATCTTGGAAAACCCAAATGCTGAATGGTTAGCTGTGATTCTTTGTCGTTAACACCTATCTAGACAATGATGCAGAGAACCAGTCACTCTTATGCGCAGAAATAATGCACAGATATTTAGCCTGGGAAATAATCACACTGTGTATCAGGGTGAACGTTACACGGTGTACAAAGTGGGAATACACTTACAAAAATTATCTTTTTGCATACAACTTTGCTTTACATTGTGATGCGCTTCAAATTGATTTTAATTGTTTTCTTTATTAAATATATTGGGGTATTTACGGAAAATCTTTGCTTATCTAAGGCACTGAACCTCTTCTGATTCAGGCTAGTTTAAAAACAGACACGATGTTGCACTCTTAGGGGTTACCGCAGAAGCCGCACCATATCGGTAAAATTTAGAGGGATTGCAGAGAGTGGATGTTCTCATGATAGACATACCTGGAGATCTGGTGTGAGATCTGCCATGCGTGCAGCAAGCCAGCTATCTGGAAGGGTGCCCACTGGTGTGGATGTTTCCCCTGTACCTGCACGTTAATCAAAAATCTGATTATGAAATGATGATGATGATGTATTCCATACTGGCTATTTTTCAAATTGACCCATATTTGGTGGAAAATGATCCGTAATTTAAGGGTGTACAGATGCTATATGACTGAGTCAAAAGAGTTTGCCTCCTTTCTATAAGCGATCTACTTTAAAAGGAAAGAATTTACTCCCGGAGAAGCACGTTACAGTAAATGTCCTAAAATTCCGTACACCAGATTTGCTGAAAAAATGGCATATGCAAACAGTGCAGACCCAGATCAGACTGCTCCTGAGCAGTCTGATCAGGGTCTACAGTGTTTGCCATTCCAAAAAGTATTTTAAGAAAGAATACGTGAAAAGCAAAATTTAGGCCAAAAAAGTAAGGAATAAAGTGTTCGAAAATTTAGGACATTTACCATTGTTCTTTATAGAAAAGACCCCTTTCAAGAAGGCTCTTGTTGTGCAGTGAAGCTACAGAAAATCACAAAATGTTTTTTGTCTCCCTTGTACAATATGTAGAAAGTCTGCCTAGTGTGTTGAGCCCATTTAACCTATTTTACTGGAAACCCCCAAAAGGGTAATTGGCAAACAATGCAGTCATTACAAAAAAAAAACCTATTCAAATATATAGAAAATTTCACCTCCAAAAACTGAAAATTTTCAGATAAAAAAACTCTGATATTTTTCATATTTCTGCACAAAACATAGATTGTGGCATCCGATCTGGGCATCACCTAAACATACCTGTATAATTTCGACCCCCTTAAACCCCACTTCTATATAGTAAAACTGGGGTTTACAGGGTTATACATTATTTTTCTTATTTCTGCTCAAAAACATAGATTGTGGGTACTCATTAGAAGTGCCTCATTGAGACAGTTCTAATGAGTACCCACAATCTATGTTTTGAGCAGAAATATGAAAAATATTAGTTTTTTTTTCTGAAATTTTTCAATTTTTGGAAGTGAAATTTTCTATATATTTGAATAGGTGTGTTTTCTTAATACATACATGGTGCACTACTGCAGAGCTCCAGATAATGCATATTTTTCAACAATCAGTACCCATAACATATTTATTTGTGGAGAAATAAGAAAAATATTAAGTGGATACCCCTCTTATCTGGGCCTATAATTCTTGAATAATATTTGTTTTGTTATACTTTTCAGGTCTTTTGGACAAACCAAATCAGATCCAGATACTCCTAATTTAGAAACAATAGAAAAAGATGAAGATTCTGTAATCTCTGTAAAACAAGTGCAATCTACAATTAACTCCCATCTTACACAGAACTCTTCTATAGGAGAGCGGAAAGAGTCCAGTGTAACTGAGACAATGGACATTAAGGCGGAGACAAATACATGCAATTCTTCGAATCATGCATATTTAGCGAATATGAAAAGCTCGCCAAAACCAATAGTTTTGCAATCACTCAGTGATTCTGATTATTTGGATTCAACTGGAAGGATATTTAGAAACAGAAGACTACTACTTAATTGTAAGAACAATTTACATATTATAGATGGGGAGAATTATAGATATTACATAGGAATCATTGACTTTTTCACGTTGTTCCGTCTGCGGCAGAAAGCAGGGAAGCTCTTTAAAGATCTGAAGACTTGTTGTGGCTCTCACTCCACTGAACCACCAGAAGTTTATGGCCAAAGATTTGTGGAATTTATAACAGAAAGGACAACTTAGTCTAATAGTCTTACACCACTGAATTTCTGAAGTGAACTCTTTCATCTTTGAGTTTGGATACAACTGCTGTTGCAATTCGGGAAGTCATTCATAACCCTTGTCATGCTGAATAAATTAAGATGCCACACCCACTTCTAATTTTCAGCCAATCAGATTACTTGATCTGGATTGTTGCTATAAATTCTAATACTTAATGGCAAACAGTGCAGATCCAGATCAGTTGGCTTCTTCAGAAGCCAACTGATCTGGATCTACACTGTTTGCTAAGACAGGGCATGTCGTGTTCAGCAAGAGAGGGGTTAAGAACAGAATGGCATTGTAGATCCTGATGAGATGGCTGTTTACAAACTTGTTAGGATTTACTCTGTTTGTATAGGTATCTGTTTTGTTCTACAGGGCTGAAAGGATAAAAAAGTGTATTTTTGTCACACCTGCATTAGCATGGACGATTTGGTATACAAGTTTCCATCCATTCATTTGTCCGTCTACTTACGTCCACCCTAGCGTCCTCCCAAGCTTTCATGCTAAATGAAGTATACAAACTGTAAAATGTTACAGTCAGTTTCACTTCACTGATTGTTTTATCTCACTGAGCTAAGCAAGGAGGACAAGTCCTATTCTTCTGGTGCTTGTTGCCACATTTTACTATGCAGGTGCGACATTAACATCAACGAAGTAGTTCTTTCGATTTTTCTTATTCTGTTAACATGAACCATTATGTACTATTATATTTGTGATTAATGCTCATGGTTGTTCCAGCAAAATTATTTGTGGGGTATTTGACGGAAAACACTACGTTTTCGTAGGGGTAGTGGGGGCTGGTTGTATTCGAATCCTGTGGATGGTGGGTTTTCGTACAAATGTAATCCTGTAGGTGGCTGTTTTTAAAATTTCAGTTCTGTGGATTGTTGTCCTTTTGGCTTAACCCAGAAGAATGAAAAAATGTGTTCTGGTTGTCTCATAGTAGATAAAAATATAGAAGTATAAATGAGGTGCGCTTGAAAGTGAAAGGCAAGCCGGGTACCAATATGGAAATCTGCATCTTTCAGAGAACTGAAGTGGCCTGCAATTTCTGCAGTTAAGCATCCCCAGGAATGGCTGAAAGTGGTGGTGCTTCAGAGCATGCTTTCATTATAACTAACAGAGCCATTGAACCATGCTAACACTGCACATTTTTAATTATCAGGACCCTAAGCACCAAGTTAATAAGCAAAGTTATAGCTCCGTATGTTGTAAGCCAACGAAAACACTTGTTACAAGCAGAATTGGAAAATGTACATTCTCTTTTGGAAAAAAATCAAATTCAGTTGCACTGTTTTCTATGTGGTTTTGATAACTGAAAAATAATGGAAAATACTACAACAGGCCAACCTGAGTGGCTGAACAACAGAAATTCTGAGGATTCAGATTTCTCTGGCTACTCATCAGATGCAAGATGGGAGCAAGACTGCACATCTCCAGTTTTTGTTGTTTTTTTTTTAATTATGAGCAATAGCGTTATTTATTCTTGTGGGAAGGGGTCCTCTTCAGAGTTATTCTTCAGGGGGTCCTATGAAAACTATTCCAGTCCTATAGGTGGTGGGGTCTGAAAAAAATTGAGTTCTGTTGGTGGTGTGGTTTGCTGATAATTTGATCTTTGGGGTAGTGCGGCTAACAGTAAATTGAATCTCATAGGTGGTGGGGGTAAAAAGAAAGTGCCGTTAAAGACAACCCCCACTTTTTTTTTTCTGGAACAGCTCTCATTTACTTGTTGCCATATCATATTCAACCCTTAGAATGATAATTACAGCTGCAGCAGGTGACATTTTGATATTTTTTTTATTATTTTTTTTTTTTCAGACAGAATAAAACTTGACATTCCATGTGAATCATCTGCCTGGCAGATGATTCACATGAAAAGCCAAGTTTTTTTACCAAAAAATACAAAAAGATAAAACAAAATGTTGTCTGCTGCAAGTTTGCTGTTGCTTTAAGGGCTAGTAATGTGCCTTATTGTAGTTGTGGATTTTCATAAATCCAAACGGTTGTTATTTATAATCAAACATTCCATATAATCAGGGTTTTAGATTACAAGGAAAGGATACAGTTTCAAGGGAGGCAGTTCTATCCTTCTGAAAGGGGTCTACTTTGAAAGGAAAGAATTTGCTTCTACAGGGAGCAAAGTCTTTCCATTTAGAGTAGACCCCCTTTTAGTAGGAGCATTGTGAGCAGGAGACCAAACAGGAAGTCACAAAAATTGCCTCCCTTGTAAAAAATGAGTAGACAATTGACCAAGTGTATCCTGATTCCTTAACTTCGAGATAAGACCACCAGAGCTCAAGATAAAAGAGACAGAGAAATTAATAGCTTATCTTATTTCTCCATGAAAACATACATTGTGCATCACAAAAAAAGCCTATATAATTTTGACCCACTTAAACCCCTTTTTATATAGTAAAACTGGGTTTACAGGGGTATACATTATTTTTCTTATTTTTGCTCCAAACATAGATTGTGGGTACTGGTTAAAACTGCCTTGTGCAGGCAGTTCTAACGAGTACCAACAATCTATGTTTTGAGCAGAAATGTGAAAAATATCAGATTTTTTTTGTCTAAACATTTTCAGTTTTTGGAGGTGAAATTTTCTATATACTTGGGGTACATGTTAGAAACACCTTGCTGCATCATGGTGAAGGGACTTACAAAATCACTTCTAATGAGTAGCCACAACATTTGTTTTTTTGGAAGTGAGGTGCTTCTAATGAGCATCCACACCATGTTTCCATGGAAACATAAGAAAAGTAACCATCACGAAAACACGCCAATATAATTTTGATCCCATTAAACCCCACTTTTATATTGTAAAACTGGGGTTTACAGGGGTATACATTATGTTTCTTATTTATGCTCAAAAACATAGATTGTGGGTACCCATTAAAACTGCCTCTGTGAGGCAGCTCTAACGAGTACCCTTAATCTATATTTTGAGCGGAAATATGAATAATACCAGAATTTTTTATCTGAAAATTTTCTTTTTTTTTTGCGCTAAAATTTTCAGTATATTTGAATAGGCATGCTTTCGTAATGAATACTCATTATTGAAATTGCCTTATTCAGAGCAGTGGTATGTCTGTATCTTTTTCCTTTGGGACTTTCTGGTCTTTGTTATTATATACAGTATAATTTATAATTATTATTCTAGTTTTACAATTGTTTGATATTTGGGTTGTGCTCTGTGAAAACATGTCCTTGAGCATATGCAGACAGTGAAGGCCCAGATCAGACTGTGCATCAGCGCAGTCTGATCAGGACCTTCCCTGTCTGCCTATAGACTGATTGGGTACTTAGAACATGACAAAGTATAACAAAATTCCTGATCAGACTGTATATCTCTGCTGGTTGATCTAGATCTATACTGTTTGTAATTACTGCAAAGACATCTTTTCTCATGTTTTATCTCATTTATTGGTTTAATCAGCAAGCTTGGCCTTTCACATGTTTCATTGACTATGAGTTCTCTGACAGCTGTCTGTTTTTATTGCCTGTAAAGCTTAATTTGATTAAATTTAATACTTTTTATTATAACATATCAATTGTATCATTAGGATGTTTTGACATGTACTTTACATGTTTTGCTGGTCCTGAAAGTTACAGTGTATATCTGTATTATACCACTGACTGATTTTCATAAGAAAAGTCAAGTTTACATTGATAAATTCTGATGCATACTAGAATCTCAAAGGTTTTGTATGGTAAGTCCACTTGCCCTGTTGTTACTTCAATAATTTGCACCTTTCCTTCCAACCTATCTTTAGTTATCATTTCTCAGCAACTGTATAGGTTATATAGCTCCAGATAAGACACTTTATCATACAATTACTAGAAAATATGTTCATTATGCCCCGCCACCAAAAAAGTGGCGGGGTATTATGTTATACCCTCTGAAATTTTGAGTGTCCATCCGTCCGTTAGCGCCCCCACCATTTGTGTGCCTGCAACTCCTCCTACAGTTTTAGGCCAATCCTTTTCAAACTTTACAGGCACTTTTAGGATGGTCTGATGATATGCATATGGTTTTTTCAGAATCCTGAAATTATTTTTTATTACATATTTTTTGCATTTTTAACTTAGACTTTTTTCGAGCCCTAATGCTACAGAAATGTATAGGGAGTATGTACCTTGTATGCACAGCTCCTCCTACAGTTTTAGGCCAATCCTTTTCAAACTTTACAGACGCTTTTAGGATGGGGTGAAGATATGCATATTGTTTTTTCAGAATCCTGAAATTATTTTTTTTTTTATATTTTGTTGCATTTTTAACTTAGACTTTTTTCGAGCCCTAATACTACAGAAATGTATAGGGAGTATGTACCTTGTACGCACAACTCCTCCCACAAGTAATTCAGACGAGATCGTACACATTTACAAACTATCTATTAGGTGAGAAAACTGTTAAAAGACTTGAGAGCAGCATGTAATTCTCCTTTTTGAGAAAAACTACCCCCTAAAAACATGTTCTTTCGACAAGTGACTGACCTACCTCTTTTGCTTACCTCTTTTAGCCGCACGTGCTCCGGAAGACGCACACAACATTTGCTTATTGGAGTCGTTGGCTCCGATTATGAACTTCCTGACCGTGAGTTTGATGATACTTTTTTTTTTTTACCTAGACCTGCTTTTCAAGATTGCCCAACTGATAATTTTACATCTTCTTTGTTGATTTGGTCCTTTTCTCGGGAACTATAAATTCAGATACTAATCAAATTGGATATGTCTTGTGAAAGGGAATAGATATACTCTCAGGGGAGGTAACTCTGTCAGATTGTTTTTGCCTCCCTTGTTTTTGCCTCCCTTTTGAATAGGATCTACATTGAAAGGAAAGAATGTTTTTGCCTCCCTTGTTTTTGCCTCCCTTTTGAATAGGATCTACATGGAAAGGAAAGAATTTGCTCCCCTTCTTTCCTTTCAGAGTAGATCCATTTTTAGTATGAGCTTGGTGTGTAGGAATACAAAGAGGAAGTCATCATTACGAAAACATGCCTATTCAAATATATTGAAAATTTCACCACCAAAAAATGAAAGTTTCAGAAAAACATTTCGATGTTTTCATATTTCTGCATAAAACATAGATTGTGGATACTCATTAGATCTGTCTCACTGAGGCAGTTCTAACAAGTACCCACAATCTATGTTTTTGAGCAGAAATAAGAAAAATAATGTATACCCCTGTTAACCTCAGTTTTACTATATAAAAATGGGCTTTAAGGGGGGTCAAAATTATATAGGTATGATTTTTTGATGACAGAATTTGACTCCTATTAAAAAGAAAAGGCAGAAAATCAAACAAGTGTATCAAGTCTGTTTAATCTTTGTTTCCTGGTTGATTATTTGCAATTAAACTACAACCTCATTATAACATGTTTTTGCATATAACACAGTTCAAAGATGGATCCCAAAAATGTATAGCTTATATTGAAAAATGGCCATAAATGGTCATTTTTCAATATAATCTATACATTTTTGTTTGGATATAACACAATTATTTAACTAACATGGTTTGTGCTATGGACCCCAATAATAGTGTTATAAAGAGGTTGTGGTGTATATATAAATGCAGTGGCAGCCATGATATTAGCTTTCATTTGATGAATAACGATTTGTTGGTCAAGAAATGTAACTTTTGTCTACATCAAGAAAACATGCCTATATAATTTTGACCCCCTTAAACCCCACTTTTATATAGTAAAACTGGGGTTTACAGGGGTATACATTATTTTTCTTATTTCTGCTCAAAACCTAGATTGTGGGTACTCATTAGAACTGCCTCATCGAGGCAGTTCTAACGAGTACCCGCAATGTAGGTTTTGAGCAGAAATAAGAAAAATATCAGAATTTTTTATCTCAAAATTTTCATTTTTTATTGGTAAAAATTTCAGTATAAATTTGAATAGGCGTGTTTTCGTATTGAATATATAATATATTGGCAACATGGAAAAACTGCGATAGCAAATTTGCTTTTTAATTTATCTGTGTATTTACTATATTTACTCTGAGGCATGTAAGTCAGTATAGTATTTTTACTCATTAGAATTTGCCTGACAGTGAGTACTCACAACATGTCTTTTAAGGAGAAATATAAAAAAAGTTCTCTTATTAATGTGAGCTTAGTGAGAGATATGACTGCTGCATTTTTGCACATCACAGCTCAGTATTTTACATTCCATTTCTCTGCAAAGTAGACACATGGTAGACAATGGCATTAGTCTTTTCACCTCTGTTAAGTAGACTTTTCCATATTTGGACATGTCCATTATTGAAATTTAGGATGTCATTTAAAACTCAAAAGCAGAATGTAGACCCAGATGTGATGGCCTGTTAGCTGTTTCATGTGGCTCTATATGGTTTGCAGAGGTATCTGTTTTGGTTTGCAGGGCTGAAAGGGTTAGAATTGAGATTCGCCGTGAGAAAACACATTCCTTTTGTGAACATTGAAGATCCAGACTAGCCTGCCTACACATGCCACAATGAAAACATGCCTATTCAAATATATATTAAAAATTTTATCTCCAAAAACTGAAAATTTTCAGATAAAAAACTCTGATGTTTTTCATATTACTGCTAAAAACATAGATTTGGGTACTCGTTAGAACTGCCTCAGCGAGGCAGTTCTAATGAGCACCAACAATATTTGTTTTTGAGCAGAAATAAGAAAAATAATGTATACCCCTGTAAGCCACAGTTTTACTATACAAAAATGGGGTTTAAGCGGGTCAAAATTATATAGGCATGTTTTCGTGATGCAATCTGGTTGGTCTGTACTATTCAATGAGCACTGGATATTGGTGTTGCTGACACTAAGCATACTGGGACAGATTTTAACAAACAACATTTTGAAACATAGTTTGGAGAGAACAGGTTTTGAAAAATCATGTATATTGTGACTTTAGGAGACAGTTTGGATGAAATGTCAGACCTTGTTTTGTCTGGAAAAACAAATATTTTTATTTTCATTTTTTTGGAAGCTTCCACATTTCATGCAAGTTGTCTCCTTAGGATGAATTGTGGAAGCCTCCAAAAGATAAGAAAATATAACGTCGGTTTGTTGTCAGCTGAATTTATCTCGAGAGGACAAAGTTTTAAGGTCCTATAATTTAGAGCCATGATCTTGGCTGTTGTGATTTATAGTTTGTCTGTACAATTTTTGTTGTTGCTGTTTTATTATATTGTTTTTCTTTTTGAGGTCTTGAGAAATCAAAAAAAGTAATAATAACAGCATTCTGTATATGTCTATTTTAAGTTGTGAAAAACAAAATAAGAATTCCTGTTGTTGTATTGTTTAGATGATCTTGTTCAGTTTTTCTACTTTTTATTTATCTTATAAATGCCATTAAATGGTTGTATGTATTTTTGTGTACAAAGCAGTGAAGGGTTTTCATATTGTATATTTATTACGGTATGATAATACATTATATACTGAAGTGAAAAAGAAATGCGGGGTACAGTTTGTTCTGATTTTAAGCAATTTATAAGATCTTTCCTACCAACAATCATATTATTGTACAGATTACTGATGAGTTTTTAGTTACAAACAAATGAAATTTTGGAATTCGATCAATAAAAGCATTGCTTTAAAACCATATGATACTGTTTTGATGCCTTTAAAACAGTATTTTACTTCAGCATAAAGGTTTACCCTGCATTTCTCTTTCACCTCGTGATATATAATAATCATTGAAAAACTGTGTTAAGGTTGTAAACATGTCCATTAATGACAGATTATTTTCTATACATAATCCAAAATGGCACTGTACATATCAATGAATGAACTTTCATACATACCAGTGAATATGTATTTGGTTGTTAGAACCATTTTAATGTTTCATAATCAAAATATGTTCTCTTGTCTGAGATCAAAATGTTTTCTTTGTATTTAGTTATCCTTTATCATTTTAATATATGCATCTGAAGTGCTTTCTGCAGTTGAGATTTGTTAAGATGCCATACCCACTTCTAGTTGTCAGCCAAAAATCAGATTGCTTGATCCAGGTTGTTGATATAAATTCACATATTGAATTACAAACACTGCAGATCTACACTGTTTGCAAAAGCAGGGCATATCCAGGTTCAGCAGGACCAGGGTCAATCTTCAACAATGGGCTTAGTCAGCAGATGACTAACTGATGGGGTAGCGGGCCCCCTAGCCTAGTGGATAAGAGAGCTGACTCTTAATCTATTAAGTTTCTCACCACTGTGGTTTGAGCCTCGCTCAGGTCACATGTGGGAAAGCCAAGCTTTCTTATGGATGGTCAGGCAGTTTTCCTGGGGTTCTCCAGTTTTCGCCCACCTTTGATGAACGATCGGCTCGATATAAGTGAAATATTCTTGAAAGGGCCGTAAAACCCAAATCCAAAAAAAAAAAACAAAAAAAAACTGATGGGGTTTATTTTCCAGAAAATAAACATTTCATACACATTTACTGTTAAGAAAACATACTGCATGAAATGATAGCTCTATTATCTTGGAAAAAAAGAGAAAAAAATATTTAAAACAAGTCTGCTGAAAGTTTACCAAGTGTGTGCTGTGTGGCAGCCGTAAAAAGTCTCCCCATACATCATCATAGTGCAGGTTATATTTTATTTCCTTTGGGATCATTGAGCACGTCCTGATTATTTTGAAAATTGAATACTGCTTAAGCCGGCGCTAGAGGGCGTATGCAGCCTCACAAACTACAGTGTTGCATATGAAGAGACTCAATCAGATCGAGTCTCTGATTTTCTTGATTTTGTGTGTTCTTTGTTTCCAAAGGCAATCCATTTTGTCTTTTAGTACAGTATATTTAGGATTGGAGTCGATCATGAAATTAGTTGCTCTTTGAGAAAACCCGGCTTCAGGGCATATGCAACAAAAGCTAAGATCTGTCTGCTCGTGATCACAGCCTTTGTTGATAGTGGATATAACCAGATATATCCAAACAGGAGCAGATTCTGAGAAGGGTTTGTTGGGTTCATTGAAACCCCACTTGACCCAGAATTTCATTTTCATCACAAATTTTGGATAAATTTAGGATACCATATTTACCCTAAATATTTGCATCCCTTACATTTTACCTAATATTGAACCCTCCAAATGGAAATCAACCGTATGACATACATGACCAGCATAGACCCAGATCAGACAATGCACCCAAAGGCTTGATGACTCATAGTGTTGACTTTTCACCCGACCATCATCCATCCACATTTTCAAATGACTTCTCAGAAGCTACTGGGCCAATCTTTATCAAATTTCATTTGGCACCTCATTGGGTAGGAAAATAAACAATACGCTAAAATGGTCACAGTCCATTGATAAAGATGGCCACCATGGTTGATGCCCATGTATAATAAAGTCATTAAAAAACATTATTCTTCAGAGAACCAAGAAAGCTTTGTAGATGAATTTTGGTGTAGAGTGTGGAAGGTGTACCTAGTTTACTCAAATGATGAGTAGAACTTTAACCTATTTAAAAGTCAGCTTTCCTAAAGCAAAATTGCTTGGATGCTGAATCTTTTCATGTAGCATGGGGTTTGGTGTTCAACAAATATTTGCTAAAAAATGTAAACCAAGTTTGACCTTTTTACATTTTTATGGCAAGATCAAATTTTGAAAAGTGATTTCTGAAATTGTATTTAAAAAATAAGGTTGAAACGTGCAGTATATGTTGGAGGAAGCAAAACCTTTCAGTTACAATCAAAATATTATCCAGACGGAGGTTGGGGGTGGTGAACCTTATCTGGCCTTGCTCCAGGGCTATATATGTGTCTAAAATCATGATATTGTTACTCATATTCTTCTAAGAACTGCAGGGCAAGTCATCTAAATATCCAGAAATTGGATTAAATGCCTCAATAACATTGGCGTCAAATTCTGCACAGAGAGACATGAAGACTCATAATGAAACAGAAACAAATCAGCAACAAGCTGTGCAGAATTAATTCCCTTAAGAATACCCACAATTTGCCTAAATAGTTTAGTATAAATCTAATATAGATATTATCTAAAATTATCTAGATCGTTTATCAAAAACCTCACTGGAAATGTTATTTAATCAAAAGTTTCAGATGTACGCATTTGTTGAAAAAACTGATTTACCAAAATCTTATATTATTATCAGCCTATATATACATATATTGTGTTTTTCTTTTGTGAAAAATGATATGTGGAAAATTTTGGAATTGTGAGTTAAGTATTTTTGCTGTTTACTTTTCTAGTATTGGTTCTAAATCGTGATATTTTATGTTGTTACACTAATGTCTTTCATACTTCCATAGACACTGGGTGTTCTTAAACATATTCACGAGGTTTTTTTTTCGTCTTTTTTTTTTTTTAATTATTTTTAACATTTGTGTGGATGTCATTTTGGTGTATGTATATCATATTTTCTCTTTTGAGTTATCTGGTCCACATTTATTTTCCAACTACCAGGTTTATTTATTTATTTATTTGAGCGAAATGCTCCAATAAGCCATAGTCTGTCCAATTTTTTGAACTAGTGCTATTCTATACATCAGTTATAACATATATTTATAATACTTCTATGATATACGGCATATTTATCTTATTGGGGCATTTCCAGGTTGTTTGTATAGCTAAAAGTAACAATCAAAGCTTAAATTTAAGAACTTAACTATTAGGATATTTTTAATTCTTAAAGCACCAGTGACAACTGTAGCAGATGACATTCTGATTTTTTTTTATCATTGTTATTATTTTTCAGAGAAAATAAGACTTGACATTTCATGTGAATCATCTGCCTAGCAGATGATTCACATGAAATGTCAGGTCTTATTTTTCCTGAAAAATAATAGAAAATGATAATGTCATCTGCGGCAAATTTGCATGGTACTTTATAAGGGTTAAGCATAGTCGTTTATTGAAGTTTTATAACTATAGCATGAAATGTGGTGTCAAGCAAGACAATGTCTGTGGAGCATATATGGTCATCAAAAGACCAAGGCCCAGTTGTTCAAAACTAATGATGTCGTTAGTTAACATATTGTTAAAACTTTGATCATTAAATATGGCATATGCTAATATTTTTGCTGAAAAAATGTGAGTAGCAAAAGCTACTCACAAATTTTTTCAGCAAAAATACCTGTGAATTAGATATTGTACTTACCAGAACAGTTAACATTTTGACCACTAACGAGCTTGTTAAGCTGTCAATGCTTTGAACAACTGGGCCAAGATCATCCTGCACAAGTTTGCAGTCTGAACAGGGCCTTCACTGTCTAACTACAGAATCAATTGATACTGCAGGCTTTCAAGTGGACCCTGCTTTTCCCTACTTCTTTCTGTGCCTATTTTCCGTACTTTTTTCTGAAAATGCCCTTTCCCCATTTTTTAGTTAAAAAATGTTTGAAGTGACCAAAAATTGTAATTGTGTCCTCGCTTGCTTCGCTCGCTTGGAATTATAAAAATCAGTCAACTCAATCTGGGTAGCCGCGGTGCAAAAGATTATAAAATGTTTTTACTTCAGTTGTAACTCCTTTTTTGTTGGAATGTTTATTTTGGTATTTCCTTTCCATGGTAAGGTAGTTTTATTGTTCAGAGAAAACCATGTATGCTGATTATTATGTTTTTATAAGTCCGAAAATTCTCAGAGTGACCCTACTATCTCTACGTTTCATTATTGAAATTCCTACTTTTGCCTTTTTCAAAATTTTGAGCCCTACTTTATCCCTATATTTTCGTTGGAGTGCACTTGAAAGCCTGTGAAGAATGTATCAAGGTAGAGTAATTTACTCATGAGACTGTGCTAGTGCACCAGATGGGCAGCACCATAAGAAAATGTGTCTTTAGGCATATGCAAACAGAGAAGTCACAGATCAGCATGGTCATCTGCACAGTCAGATCAGGGCTCGCACTGTCTGCTAACGGAATCATTGGATAGTAAAAATGTACGAATGAGAGCTAAGGCCCTGATGATATTTTGTGCATGCATGTGATGATTTGAATCAGCACTTTTTGCAAATGTTCGAAATCACTTTTTCGCTTCACATGGCCTAGATGATCTGAATCTGTACATTAACCCATTTAAGCCTAGGGTCCCATAAAAGGGACATTGGCAAACAGTATAGACCCAGATCAGATGCCGCAGAATGCGACGTCTGATCTGTGTCTACACTGTTTGCATTAAATTCAGACATTTCTACAAAACCTGATAATAATAAAAACTAACCAGACACCCCTATATAGGAAATGGACCTGTCAGAAGAGTTTAGGTAGAAGAGTCCACTCAGCATAAATGGGTTAAGCATATGTTCAAGGATTTACTCACTTGGAGTGCTTTGCTGCAAACATTTTTACAGTATTAACCTGTGTCATGTTGAATAAATTAAGATGCCACGTCCACTTCTAATTTTCAGCCAGTCAGATTACTTTATCCAGATTGTTGATATAAATTTACATACTCAATGGCAAAAACTGCAGAACCAGATCAGTTGGCTTCTGAAGAAGCCTACTGATCTGGATCTACACTTTTTGCAAAGGCAGGGTATATCCGGGTTCAGCTCCATTATTATATGAACCACGTCAAGGGAAAAAGTACCTCTGAATATGTGCAAAATGCACGGCTTCAGATCTTCCTGCACATGCGAAAGTATTATCCGGGACTTTGCTTTCCATTCATACATTCTGTAGTATCCAATGATTCTGTTAGCAGACAGTGAAGACCCTGATCAGACTGTGTGTATGCGCAGACTGATCTTGGCCTTCGCTGTCTGCATATGCCCAGAGATAAGATTTTGCATGACGCAGCCCAAATGGCTTTAAATGATATACTTGTTCAGTTAAAAAAACTGATAGGCTCCATGCTGACAATGACAGCTCAGATGAGCCTGCGCATTCTCAGTCTGGGCACAGTTATTCAAAGCATCGTTAGCTTAACGAACTCGTTGCTGGTCAAAATGTTAATTGTTCTAGTAAGTACAATATCTAATTCTCAGGTATTTTTGCTGAAAAAATGTGAGTAGCTTTGCAAAAGCTACTCACATTTTTTCAGCAAAAATATTAGCGTATACGCCATATTTAATGATCAAAGGTTTTATGATACGTTAACTAACATCGTTAGTTTTGAACAACTAGGCCCTGATCATAGCCCTCATTAAATTATACCTGCTGTCTGAATTAATGGTTACTGTAAATAAATGCTGACCAAAAGACAAGGGATTTATCAGACTAAGTAGTAGCTGAGACTGGTCAGGACTTTTCCTGTAGGCACATATGGCATTAGGGCATTCTCCTTCCTTGCATATCATATCATTAGTTTTGTGAAACTGATCTGATGACGTGTATTCATCAAAGACCCGGAACACGCTAATTTGGTCAGGGTGTATTCTTGGCTTATACACATTTCAAGGGAGCTTACTCTATCAAATTTGTTTTGTTTACCTTTTGAATAAGGGTCTTCTCTGAAATGAAAGAATTTGCTTCCTTTGGGAGCAAATTCTTTCCTCTTAGAGTATACCCCTTTTTAGATGGGACTTGGTGTGCAGGAGTGTTCACATGAAGTCACAAAAGTTGTCTCCATTGTCAAAATGGCAGAGGATCTACCAGGTGTACCCAGTCCTCTTAAAGTCTAGACATTTTTTAGTGTTTTGTTCAGACCCCTTACCAGACCAGGACACATAGACTCATCAATGTCAATGCTGCATGCGTGTCATAAGATCAAAGTTTTCATGAAAGGCTTGTTTGTCTTGCTTTCTAGCGTATTGTAATCGTTATATGATACTTGTGATTGTGAAACATATTTGCAAATATTTTAAGATTGCTTTTCTGTTGTTACACATTTCTTTTTCACTATTATTAAAATACTATTTTAACAAAAGGTCTCTGATTCTTTAACCCCATTGTTGTATAAAGTGCATGTATAGTCGGGTGCGTTCAATGCTAATGCGGGCAGTGAAGGCCCAGATCAGACTGCGCATTCGCGCAGTCTGATCAGGACCTTCTTTGTCCGCTAAGAAAATCATTTGACTTTAATGATAAGCACCAAAGGACCTGATCATATATACAGATAAATCTGTAAAGTTTGCCTTGAAAAAAAAAAAGAGAGCAAAAATCGGAGTCTTGGTTTCTTTGGTACTCTTCATTTGTCAGCAATGTACAGTCGAGCTTCAGTTGCTCGAAAATCGTTGGGATCATGGAAATGTGTTCTAGATATGGGTAGTTTGAGCCACTGAGGGTTAATCATAGCGCCAGGTTTGGAGACAAATGGGAATAATATAGGGATGACTTTTCGATCTATGAAATAATAAACTCGATGAGGCGATTCTAATGAGTAAACCAAACATACATTTTCACGATAAAATATGTAAAATTCCTAAAATATCCCTAACTATTTGTTTTCATCAGCCGTCGGAAGAATTCCCTAGGGACTCAAAACGAGTTCGAATTAGCCACAGTAAACGAGTCATTGGTGTTCGAGTCATTGAGGTTTTACTGTAATTAATAGTGCTGCATGCCCCCCCCCCCCCCCCCCCACACCCCTCACAAACTCCCAATTCCCACCCCTAACACCGGCTTCAGCAGAATATGATCGACCAAGATGCCAGAATGGGCTCAAAGATCCCAAGGAAAATCAAGATAAAAAAAACTTCACTACGGTGAAGTACGGAGAGACCTTTTATGCCCGCCGAAGCAAACGGAAAATGAGCCCGCGATCGAACTACGGCAGCAAAAGTCACGGAAGTTATCATTCTTCCGGATTAGGTGACAGATGAGGAAGATGGAATCATCGAGAAGCCTCTGGGTATTTGTTCTGATCTGTAAATGGCGTTTCAGTGGGCACGCACATAGCGTTTAGACACAATACAAGATAGGCAAGAAATATTTTGATTCTGGATATGTACGTACAAAGCGGGCACATGAAGTTTATACAACGTCGCATTAACGTCGATGCAACGCCACGTTGCATCGACGTTAATTCGACGTTGTATAAACGTCAGGTGCCCGCTAGGATGTGCTAATTATATGAATAAGATATTCCTGAACACGTGGAAATGGTGATATAAAACAAGAAAAAATGTATTTGAACAGCGCCATATGAAAATGTGATTTCGAGGCATGTACGGACAGCGATGGTCTAGATAATCAACTTGCAGGGGCGGGTTCAGAGAGGGTTCATGGGTTTCAGTCGAACCCGCTTTCAAAATTTCATTTTCATGGGAAATTTTGGATAAACTGGATAAATTTGGGGTACCGTATTTACCCTAAATGTTCATGTCCCTTTCTCTTTACCTTATACTTCTATTAAACAAGTCAATTTTACTACAGTCAACCCTCATTATACCGACCTTCGATACAACGACAAATTTCGTTATACTGACAATGTGACTAGCACGGAAACCCACTCTCAAAAGGTGACAGTTAATCAGAAATTATGCAGTAGCATTATTATTCAATATTTCTAGCAATATATGTTTTGGATATTTGTTAGAATCGCCTCGGTGAGGCGATTCTAACAAATATCCAAAACATATGGCTTATAAAGAAATTAAATTTAACATGGCATTCGTTGAATATCATTATACTCATTGAGAATGCTTTATAACAGCAAATTCATTTTAATGGCAATATCTTTGGGAACAAATGCTGTCGTTGTAACGAGGGTTCACTGTACTTATGAATGTGTGTAAAATTGCTGGATGAGTGGCACACAGTGTAACCCCTGATCTGGGTCTACACTGTTTGCTCAAGCCTGTCTTTCCGAATACGTAGAGTAAGTACGGTTGTTTGATCAACTCGATTTTCCTCAGAAATCATCCTGGGTCCGCCCCGGACTTGCACTTCCGCACTGTCTGAACAGAGCCTTAGCTCTCAGCTTACAGAATATGTACGTTTTCTTTAAATTACAGACAATCCTCTTTATCGATATCTCTATCGATACTCGATACAACGACAAAACTTGTTATAATGACAATTTGACTGTCACGAAACCTTCGCTTGTTTTGGTTGTCAATGCAGCATTGTCGAGAAGTCGCCACGGGAAAAGTCAAAAATGGTTATCGTGTGTGCGTGATGATATGCTGAACGTAAATTAAACAAAGGTCAATAAACACCACGAATTTCCACGTGTTTTCTATGGCTTTCGGTACACCTTCAGCCCACGAAAATTAATTCAGCCAATTTGCGTGAAGTAGGTGGTCTGAGATTTACTCCACAGACTCCAATATCAATGGGCTGTTGAATGTTATTCACCTTTATTTATTTATGTATTTATTTACTTATTTATTTATTTATTATGTCCCCCACCATTGGGGGGGGGGGGGGGGGGGGGGGGGGGGGGGGGGGCATATTGTTTTTTAGTGCGAATCCCGTCGGCGTTGGCGTAGCCACTTGTCTGCACTCTATCTCCTTATTGAATGGACAAATTTTGGCCAAACTTACACAAATATATCATTGGGCGGTGAAAAATGCTGATTAGATTTTGGTTACCTTGACTCCATTTTCAAGGTCACAGGAGGGCTTAGATCGTTGAAAAATTGCGTAGCATCTTGTTTGCACACTAACTCCTTATTGAAGGGACATATTTTAGCCAAACTTACACAAATCTATCATTGGGAGGGAGAAAAATGCTGATTAGATTTTCGTGACCTTGACCCCATTTTCAAGGTCACAGGATGGCTTAGATGGTTGGAAAATGGCTTGTCTGCATCCTATCTCTTGAAGGAATGAATAGATTTTAACCAAACTTGCACATCTACATTGCTGGGACATGTAAAAAGAACTGATTAGATTTTGGTGGCCTTGACCCCATTTTCAAGGTCATAAGAGGGCTTAGATTGTTTGAAAATGGCTTGCCTGCACCCTATCTCTTGTAGGAATGAATAGATTTTGACCAAACTTGCACATGTACAATGCTGGGACTTGTAAAAGAACTGATTAGACTTTGGTGACCTTGACCCATTTTCAAGGTCACAGGAGGGCTTAGATTTGTTTGAAAATTGGTTTGTTTGCACCCTATCTCTTGAATGAATCAATGGATTTTGACCAAACTTGTACAGCTATATTGTTGAGACATGGTAAAGAACTGATTAGATTTTGGTGACCTTCACCCCATTTTCAAGGTCACAGTAAGGCTTAAATTGTTGGAAAATTGCTTGTCTGCACCCTATCTCCTAATCGAATGAAAGGATTTTGACCAAACTTCTACATCTTAATTGTTGAGACATGAAAAAGAACTGATTAGATTTTGATGACCTTGATCCCATTTTCAAGGCCACACTAAGGCTCAGATTGGTGGAAAATGGCTTGTCTGCACCTTGTCTCCTGAAGGAATGAGTAGATTTCGACCAGACTTGCACAGCTATATTTTTGGGACATGCATCGGAACTGATTATATTTTGGTGACCTTCACCTCGTATTCAAGGTCAGACTTGGCCTTAGAGTGTTGGTAAATGGCTTGTCTGACCCCTGTCTCCTAAAGGAATGGATTGATTTTGACCTAACTTGTACATCTATATTGTTGTGACATGGAAAAGAACTGATTAGATTTTGAGATTTTGATTAGATTTTGGTGACCTTGACCCCATTTTCAAGGTCACACTAGGACTTAGATTGTTGGAAAATGGCTTGTCTGCACTGTATCTCTTGAAGGAATGGATTGATTTTAACTAAACGTGCACAGTCAAATTGTTGTGGCATGGAAAATAACTAATTTTATTTTGGTGACCTTCACCCCATTTTTAAGGACGCAGGAGGGCTCAGATTGTTGGATAATGGCTTGTCTGCACGCTATCTGTTGAATGAATGGATGGATTTTGACCAAACTTGCACAGCTATATTGTTGAGACAGAGACAAGAACTGATTAGATTTTTTGTGTCCTTGATCCCATTTTCAAGATTACACAAGGGCTATGATTTTAGAAAATAGCTTGTCAGCACCCTATCTCATTGAGGAATGGATGAATTTTGACCAAACTTACATATAGGTATATTGTGACCTTGAGTTTATTATAGATACAATCTATTTTAACACTATGTCTGTTTAAACTGGTGGAGGATATACGTTTTCCTCCGAAAACACTTTTCTAGTTTATTTATTTATTTATTTTATTTTATTTTATTATTATTTTTTAAATAATTTCCTCAAAACATTTATATCGCTCATGAAACACAGAAAATGCAAAGTTTGTTTACCTTTTTAGAGACATCAAATTCCTAACATGATGTCGCTTTAATTGTTTCACGTTCTTAACCGATGGTTATGCATTCTTTCGTTTGGTAGGCGTGAAGAAGGAAAGTCTGGTTTAAAAATAAAATCACAGAATACTAAACAACTATGAAACAAATACATACAGATTTCATTGTCATACTTTGTTTCAGTCAAAAACTCAGTTTCCAAAATCTTAACCCTTGACGATCTTTTGATTTAGAGTGTCTTTAACGTTTACCATTCTCTGAGCTGGTTCAACAGACGACTATATATTAGTGTTTTTTTGATTTTCATAGAAAATAGGCTTTAACATTTGATGCAAATGGTCTCCTCTATTTTCTAGGTAAAATAAGAAAAAGATGATTCAAAATGTCCTTTACTGATTTTTTACCCAGCATGCTAAACGGTAAGAGAAGCCTCGTTTGAGAGCGGTGGTATCTACCTGGGCCCAGTCGTCAAAGCTAACGACGTCGTTAGTTAACGATTCGTTAAAATTTACATCGAGTGATACGCAAATATGCTGAAATTTTTTGCTGAAAAAATGTGAGTAGCTTTTGCAATGCAAAAGCTACTCACATTTTTTTCAGCAAAAAATATCAGAATATTGTGTATTGAGTCTGCTAAAACAGTTAACGAAATGACCCTTAACGAGCTCGTTAAGCTAACGACGCTTTGAACAACTGGATCCTGGTCAAATACAATCTCCTTTGGAAGTGTATCGTATTTTAGGAAGCAATGTAGACCCAGATAAGACGCAGTGTACTGCACTGTAGCATCTGATCAGGGTCTACAGTGTTTGTCACTTATCCAACAGTTTTAGATACGCACTTTTTTTTTCCAATTTTAGGACGTATAAGGCGTCAGGATGTTCGAATATTTACTGCAAACACTGTATCCAGATTTATTGTCGATGTTTATTGACAACATATGGCATATGCGGATTAGAATTACTTCGTCTTTTAATTTGTTGTTCTTTTTTATATAATATAGCCTAAAGACAGAGACGGTATATTTGACCGTTACCACCCTCTGAGCTAATTCGGCAGATGACAAATTAATGAATTAATGATTTTTGTTTCTTATTATTTTATTTTATTTATTTTTTTTCAGAAAAGAGAATAGGATTTGACATTTCATGCAAATTGAAAACAATGTGCATGAAATGTCAAAATCTGATACCTCGGGGAAAATAAGGAAACCATTTCAATGTCTGCTGAAACTTTTGCCCAGGATGCTAAGCGTTAATAAGTTGTTGTTTGTTTGTTGTTTATTTTTTTTTATTATTTTATTTTTTTTTTTTTTTTTTTTTTTGTCTATTTCTACCCTCTTCTTACACAAATTTGTCGACAAACAAATAATACTATTTTGGCCTAAACTGGCTAACAATGTCTTTGGTGAATGTGGTACATTAGTCTCAATAACCAATTTGCAACATTTGCAATACGCATATTGCGAATGATCGCGGCTTTGTGTAAAGTACCTTTTCAACTTCCATAACATTTGCCCACAGTAAAAAGTGAAACAGGGAGATAAATATAGTTACAGATTCCACTACAGTAATGTTGTGCAATGCGAAACACTGGGAGAACTACAATTTAATAAATAAATAAATTAAATAAATAAATAAATAAATAACACAGTTTTAGAAACGACCAGATAATAAAGAATCGCCCAGTTTTGTTAACCCCTGCATACGGTTTTCGCTATATATCATACTCATTACATGGAATTGTTAAAGTAATACGCTAATAAAATTTTAATTTATTTTAATTTTCTTAATGAATATTAGACTTCTTTGCACGATAACAAGCATGTTGACTCGATTTAGCAGTAAATCATGCTTTAGTTATTTGATCTGAAATGCTAATGCGATATACAAATTTTACAAATCATGCACTAGGTACCAAGCCTTTGTAGCCAGCTGATCTACAAGTGTATTATTGCATTAAATGTCTTTGAAAACCGGCGTAAACATTTTAAGTGATCATACATCATATGTTAAAATTACACTGGAATATACCAATTTAAGAAGGTTTACATAATTATTTATTACCTTAACTATATAATTGTACTATCCACACTGTCAACACTAACCATGCTATGGGCAAATTCAGCAGACGACAAAATGATAAGTTTAGTTTCTTTTCTTATTTTTTTCCTAGAAAATAGAAATTGACACTTCATGCTAATTGTCTCCTAGGAGACAATTAGCATAAAGTGTCAAATCGTATTTTCTGGATAAAAAAAAAAGAAACATTTCAAAATGTCGTCTACTGAAATTTTTACTCAGCATGCAAAGTGTTAATGTTATGTAATACCGATCTAATGAAAGATCGGTTTAATAAAATTTAGTTTATTATTTTAAATTTATTGTGCATTTTCATATACGAACTACCGAATTTATCCAAAGTATTCGGCCAGACAGGCTCGAGCAAACATTGTAGACCTCGATCAGACGCACCGTTTGATCTGGGTCTACACTGTTTGCAAGTCATCCAGCCGTTTTTAGACAAATAAACAAGTAGATTAGACATAGAAATTTTAGGAAAACTATGGTAAAGGCGTCAAGTTGTCCGAATATTTTTGGGTAGATACAGTAGTCCCACATTTATGACCTTGGGTGTGCCACGGGAAAAGGAACAGTATCTCGTAAAGGAGTAGGAATATCAAAAACAACCAGCGCAACGAGTCTCGCCTTGAGAAAATGTGTTATCGGACTTTTGTAGACGGTGGAGGCTTATATCAGTCTAAGTGTGATCACGGCTTTCGCTGTCCGATAATAGAATTGCTGGGCTCGGTTGTTCAAAGCGTCGTTAGCTTAACGAGCTCGTTAAGGGTCATTTCGTTAACTGTTTTAGCGGATTCAATATACAATACTCTGATATTTTTTGCTGAAAAAATGTGAGTAGCTTTTGCATTGCAAAAGCTACTCACATTTTTTCAGCAAAAAATATCAGCATATTTGCATAGCAATCGATGTAAATTTTCACGAATCGTTAACTAACGACATCGTTAGTTTGAACCGTTTGAACTGGGCCCTGGTTGCTGTAGACTATTTCAACAGACATCCAAGACCCTGTCGAGACTGCACGGGTGAGGGGGGGGGGGGGGGGGGTAGACTGATCTGGGCCTTTGCTGCTCGCATATGCTCAGAAGTCCCAATCTTAATGTTTAGCATACTGAATAAATATTACAGCAGACGATATTTTGAAATATCTTTTTTTTTTACTCTCTAAGAAACAGGCTTTGACATTCCAATTTGCAGAAACAGGCTTTGACATTCCATGCAAATTGTTCATGGAAATATCAAAGCCTGTTGTCTGGGAAAAATAAGAAAAAAATTCATCAATTTGTCGTCTTCTGAATTAGCCCGGAGACTGGTAAAACTTAAGTGATTTTCACCTATGTAGAACGTAGACACTGAACGATGAAGGGACTAACTAGACTGCGGTCTCCACTGTTACTCAACGTAAGACTGACTATATCCTTCACCAGTACAAAAGATGCTTTTCACCTGCTTATCGCTGTAACCCTTAAAGCACTAAGCAAACTTGTAGCGGGCGATATTCTAAAGTTGATGTTGAGATATATTTTAGAGAAAAAAAAAATCCATGTCTAGCAGATGAGTCACATGAAATATAAAGCCTTATTTCTGTGAAAAATAATAAAAAGATAGTTCAAAGTGTTGTCTGCTGTAGTTATGATTAGCACTTTAAGGATTAATGGGTGGCTGACAAAATAATATCAGAACCTACTTGTTCTTTCCTGAATCCATGTTTGTTTGCAAATATCTTCTTTGAGTCCGGGAGGTTGTGAGTTCAGTCCCCGACTAGGTTATATCAGACTTTAAAAATGATATTAGCTGACCTTTTGCTTAGCGCTCCGCATTAGGAGACAACTAGGAGCATTGTCGCGGTAAGATCTAGTGTTCTTTTTCCTTAACAGTAACACTGAAACAACTGTTTGATCAGCAAACTATTTCTGCATTGGTGTGTTGGAGAGCAAACGGAAACCATAGAAATTTACCCTTTGTACAGTTTGGCGGAAAATCTAGTTAGTACCTGGCAGGTACACAACTTTGAAACAACGCTGACGCGTCGCCGTAAAACGAAATTTCCGACCGTAAAACCGCCGATTTACCTCCCCAAATGACAAATTTGAATGCAGTTATCCCCAAATTGATTCAACGTCGTTGAATCGACGTTTTTTTTAAACGTTATGTGCCTGCTGGGTACCTAGTCCATTAAAGTAAAAATCTTAGCAAGCAGTTGGCCGCACAGTAAAAAATAGGCGTAATTGAGACTCGCGAGTTGTCAGTCCAACCGAAATGACAACGGAGGGACAGAGATTTATTAACAGTAAACTAGTGCAAAGATTAGCTTCTTATATAATAAATCTGAGTGTGATTGGTTTAAATGAGTCTCAGTAAAGTAAAAATAATCATTATGTAATTAGGGCTTCGAACAAAACCTCTCATGAGTCTCGCCATGGGGAAAGGTGTCATATGCAGACAGCGAAGGTCCAGATTAGCCTGCGCAACAATGCAGTCTGATCAGAACCATCACTGTCCTCTTACGAAATACTGCACTGTAGAATATGAATATATTGTTGTATAGAAGAAAAAAAAACTTATCAGACTGTCCGTCTTCCCTGGGTGATCATTATCTATACTGCCAGTATATACCCTGAAGTCACATTTTCTTAAGTTGCGACACTTCTCTGGTTTATATTGAGAGAATAACGTTATGCAATTCAATTCACGCTTGTCTCCCGACTATGATAGTCGAGATGTACCATGTGTACGTCTTTCTTTGAAGTTTGAGAAAATGCGACTGTTTCCACAAGACTTGGTGTTGCTGCTGCTGCTAATGTGCGGCGCATGCGCGCTATATTTTGAAGACGGATTTGACCATCACTATACATATTCTTCAGAGTCTGATATTCTTGGGTTTCATAATGTCACGACAGTTGTAAAGGTAAGTGTTTATTACTTCACATTACGTTCCACATAAAAAATAAGAGGCTCAGCTGGTGTTAGGTGCTATGTGGCGACCGTAAAACTTCTCCCCGTATTGCTTCATAGTGCAGATTATTTTTATTTCCTCTGGAAAAAAAATGAGATAATTCTAGTTACTTTAAAAATCGAATACCGCTTAAGCCGGTACTGGGGGCGTATGCAGTCTTGCAAACTACATATCTGCATATCAGGAGACTTAGAAAGAGACTTGTTAAAACCGAGTCTCCAATTTTCATTCTTGTCAAGAAACCATGTCTATACAATTTTGACCCCCTTAAACCCCACTTTATATAGTAAAACTGGGGTTTACAGGGATACACATTAGTTTTCTTATTTCTGCTCAAAACATAGATTGTGGTACTCGTTAGTACCGCCTCGGCGAGGCGGTTCTAACGAGTACCCACACTATGTTTTGCGAGGCGGTTCTAACGAGTACCCACAATCTATGTTTTGAGCAGAAATATGAAAAATTTAAAGAAATTTATATCTGAAAATTTTCATTTTTTGGTGGTAAATGTTTTTTGTTTTTTTTTTTTCCAAAGGCAACCTTTTAGATTTTTATTCAACTCAAGTGCAGACGGTGAAGGTCAATATCAACCTGCATCCGCGAAGATTACGGTATAATTTGACAGGTCAAAATTAAACTTAAATATGACATTTTAGTCATTCGAAATCTATCTACTGCCACACGCCCTCGCGGGAATCCTAGGCAAAAATCAGGGAACTAGAACACACAACGCTGTAGATACATAAATCTCATTGAAACGTCACAAAACACTACGAAGCCTTGGTCAGGATTAACAAATGCATCTGATCAGGGTCTTTGATCGTTTTTTTGCATACAGATGTTCCCATTAATGTTAAAATAACTTAAAATAAGCATCATCTAAGGGAAACACGCGTCCAGAAGGGACTCCCAAGGATATACAAACAATAAATTACGAATTAGCGCCCATACTCTTCCAATTGAAACTGGGAGATATTCAAAAAGTAAAAAAATATTGCAAATTAAAAAATTACCGAACATATCACGTGACCTCATTTGTCTCCGGCGCGTGAGGCCAACTATTTGTAAACAAGCTGCTGTCAAATCTAATACATATCAGAAAAAATAGTTGGCTGAGTGTGTTTGCATCAAAGGCAACGCCTTTATTTCATATTAAGGGAATGTGCTCTACTTCGATATGCTTACAATATTTAAGGGAATTGGACACACTTGGTAGATTTTGCCAGTTTGTACATAGGAGACAGTTTTTGTGATTTCCTCTGCTTTCATGTGCATCAAAACTCCTTCCTTTTAGTGTAGAATCCTTTACAGAAGGAAGGTAAAACAACTTTGATAGAGCTGTCAACTCTGAAAGTGTATCCGTTCCTCTTAAAGATTCCACGAGCGCAAAGTCTGATCCGGGTTTCGCTGCCCGGGTATTCATAGAGGGTTCATTTTATTTCAGTTCCGAATTCGACCATTGAATTCTTCCTCTGATGGAGGTTCGCTCAACATGCTGATTGTGGACAGTTTTGTACAACACTCTGATAAAGGATACGGTAAGTTCAATTTTCAGTGACAGGGCGAGGAGAGATGTAGCGGACCGGAAAGCCTTCTTTCAGAAGCGTGTAAATGGAAACTTCTACAGTCCTTAAACATTACGAAAACATTCCTATATAATTTTAACCTCAGAGATTTTGACCCCCTCAAACCCCACTTTTACATAGTAAAACCGGGGTTTACAGGGGTATACATTATTTTTCTTATTTCTGCTCAAAAACATAGATTGTGGGTACTCGTTAGAACCGCCTCGGCGAGGTGGTTCTAACAAGTACACACAATCTACGTTTTCGGCAGAAATATGAAAAATATCAGATTTTTTTTTCTGAAAACTTTCAGTTTTTGGTGGTGAAATTTTCAATACAATCGAATAGGCGTGTTTTCGTACTGAAACATTGCAATATTAAGTTACTGATAAAATTAATCATTTGTTCTATATATATAATTCACATTACGTGCCAGATTTGGCGCTTTCTTGTGAACCTCTGATAATTGTGATCCTTAAGAAACACAGAACAAATCAAAAGCAAAAAATAGCAGAAACGGTTTGATTGAGCCTGTCTGTTAGGAATAATGAAAACTTGAACAGCCTTCACACTTCCCGCCCCACCAGCAGCTTTGAGCGTAACTCTGTTTTCACATATTAAATTTGTATGCCCAATAATCATACAGGACCAGATAATTTTTAATAATATAAGCACTATATCAAATACATGTCAAACGGTAAGAATTAGGAATTTCGTTATTGTCCAATAGTAACAAATATCTTGGGTCTCATTTCAGCAGTGCATGTAAAGAAGGCAGAGAGAGAGAGAGAGAGAGAGAGAGAGAGAGAGAGAGAGAGAGAGAGAGAGAGAGAGGGAGAGACTAAGATGGCGGGGATTGCGAGAGGGAGACAGACAGACAGACAGACAGACAGAGACATAGACAGAGACATATAGAGACTAAAGTGGCGGGGATTGTGAGAGAGGCATACAGAGACTAAGATGGCGGGGACTGAGAGAGAGAGAGAGAGAGAGAGAGAGAGAGAGAGAGAGAGAGAGCGGGGATTTTCTTTATGTCTAAATTATGATTTTTTTCTTAATACTTGCAGTTGCTGATAATCCTCTGAAGTGGAACCTTGACAGGATGTGAGTATAGGATAAGTATTGTTTTGATATTTGGGCAATGTCAAACGAAAAGGTACCTTTAAACATGCGGAAAAATGAGCAGATTCAGAATATTCGGACCATTTCTCTCCATTCATACATTCTAATGTAGCCAATTATTTTGTTAGCGGAGAGCGAAGGCCCTGGTCACACTGCGCGGATGCGCAGGCTGATCTGGGCCTTCGCTGTTCGCATATGCCCAAAGACACGCCCATTTGAGCCACGCTATTAAACGCGGCTTTCGTTTATAAACAAAAAAATGTCCCTTAGATTAATTTGAAACAAGCATATGGACAAGTTGAAAAAAGAAGAGGAAATAATGCTTGAAAAGTTCACAGTATGTACACGAGTCAGTATAACATGTTTGTCAGTATAGAATGTGGAAATCCCCAGAAAGTGACATTCATTAAACACAGCCATCCACAGGTATTAAGCAACAAAAGGAAGAATTTAGGAAGGCCGAAAAAAAAATCACACAATATTTTTTTACCCTTGCAATGGTCAAAAGTAGTTGACAGGGAGACTTATCAGAGACTTAGACAAGTCAAAGAAATGAACAGGACCGGGGGCGGGTAGGGGTGGGTGTACATCCTGAGCAACATCTACAGGCCTTTGTTTACCACTAGTAACTAGTCTAGACGCAAGCAGTCCAAGCCCCGTGACATCACGGGGTCAAGGTCACAGTCCTAATTCTGGTCCTCGATGAGAACCGAAACTGTGACAATAAGTAAAAATATATTATTCATACATGACCAAAAGAATTTTTTGGATTAACATACATTCTGTTTTGAAATAATAACCTCTCAAACCTGAGTACCTGAAACAGACCGTTCCATCTACAGTCGAACTTCAATGGCTCGAACATCTTTGGGACCATCGAAAATTGTTCGAGACATGGGTAGTTCGAGCCACTGAGAGTTAATCATGATGCCAGGTCAGGAAGCAAATAGCGATAATTTAGGGATTTTTTTTGTTTATTTCCCTCACAATAATTGCATGTTGAGTGTACTCATTAGAATCGCCTCGATGCGGCGATTCTAATGAGTACACACAACATACAATTTCATGATAAAATAAGAAAATTTCCCTAAATATTTTCTTTTTCTTAAGCTAGCGGAAGAATTTCGTAGGGACTCAAAAATGAGTTCGAATTAGCCATGGAAAACGAGCCATCGGTGTTCGAGCTATTGAGGTTCGACTGTATGCATGTGGATACATACATTGCTGCCAAAAGGGTGGCACTTGTAGATCAATAAAAGAATGGCAAACAGTGTAGATCCTTATGAGACGGCTCATTATGAGCAGTTTCAGCTGGTTTGTCTTGGTCTACAGGGCTGAAAGGTTTAAATTGCATCTAGGTTTTTTTTTTAGATAGACCTATGGCCATTTATACTTTTGTGTTCAGGTTTCTGTTCTCCATTGGTCCGGATGGACTTGTCACTATGGTTTATCATCATCACGAAGATGAGCATGAGGTTCTCTCACTGAAAAAGGTTCTGGCTAGTACCCTCTCAGCAAAAGTGACGGTAAGCAATCAGAGACCTACACATGGTACGGTAATTAAGGTACGGTATTTACCCTTAATATTCAGACAGACAGTCCTCAGCAAACATTGTAGACCGTGATCAAACGGCTCCTTACGTTTGATCATGGCCTACAGCGTTTGCCATTCTCAAAACATTTATGTAGATACATCATCAGTTGACAAAATATTTAATATGTATTGTAAGGAGTTTAAGTAATTAGGCTAAAGTGGTATTTGGCAAATAGCGCTGCCAGCACAAGATCTGTTTCAAGCGACAGATACAAACTGCTTATTCCAAGACCACGTTGCTCCTTTGTAGGAAATTTCAATGAAACATGGGTCTGTTTACAACAGCAATAACAGCAATACTACTACTACTACTACTACTACTACTACTACTACTAATAATAATAATAATAATAATGATAATAATGATTATAATTTTTAAAGTCTACTCATTTTAAATGCAGCCAATTTAAAGGACACTTTTCAAATATATCAGGCTGAAACGTTAATGCAGACTTTCTTTTAGGAGTGTTTAATGTCTTTTAAGTCATTCATTAACAAAACATACAATGATTCATGTTAACCCATTTATGTTTGACTAACACGGCGTCTGATCAGGATCCACACTCTATGCATTAAATAAATTTCTATTAAACGTGGTAATAATAAATACTAAGCAGACACCCCTTTTATTGGCAATGCACTGGTACAATATTTATGGTAGAAGGGTCCATTCGGCATAAATGGGTCAATTCCTGCACACACTGGTCTGAAGTGCTCCTTTCTCCCTCACCTGTATGGGAACATTTTTCTACTGTGGGTACAAAATTGAATATTAGCCAATTAACTCTTTCCCCTCTTTTGGCGACTTTTGTCGTCCGCTTATGACCTTGCAAACAGTTTAGACTCAGGTCATGCCCGATAAAACGTCGAGTCTGATCTGGATTCAAACTGTTTGACACTCTGATGGTATTTCTGAAAGACTGTTTTAAAAAAAAAAAGTCAAATTAAAAAAATCCACAGACGACAAAAAACAACAACAAATTACCTAGCATGCAGAGTTAATGACTAAAGGTCTCCTCTACCTTTCTCTTTGGGGAAGTCCATATCAAGTTGAAGGTATGTCTGATTTGCTTTTTATTATTATCATTTATTATCAAAATTCCTGTACTGAATACAAACAGTGTAGACCTGATCAGACGCCGCAATCTGCTTTATCTGATCTGGGTCTACACTATTTGCCAATGTCCCTTTTGTATTGGGCGCCAGACATATATGCTCGTAGTGGGGGGGGGGGGGGGGGTAACTTAGGGGTAATTTTGGTACCAGTATTCCAAAACCTACCCCATTCATATACCTGGCCTTCGAAAAAACGGACCCTTTCATATACTTGATCATCCAAAATGTTTACCTATTCATATACTGCCCTTTGATTTTTTTAACCCATTTTTTGCTGGTTATTACACAAATATCAGAGTCAATTCATGTAATACCAAGAGGATAAGCAGCCTAGAAAAATCTCTGAGCGAAAAATATGTGCATATACCAGGATGTCAGAAAAATGAGTCCTTTCATATAGAAATCAAGAAAAATCGAGCCATTCATATACTTTTTGTTGAAAAAAGGGGGCAAATCATATCCTGGCAACGCTGAAAAAGGGGGCTATTCGGCACGCACATCCGTACTATGCCATATATAGGAAGTTACCCCGCCCCCCCCCCCCCCCCCCCCCACCCCGAGCATAAATGGGTAAACGTTTTACTCTAATCATGAGACCACTTGAAAGGGAATAACTCTGGCATAAATATTTACAAACTTTATTTGCCTGAATATTTTTTTAAAAACGTAACTATGGCATATATATTTTACAGATACGGAATGAACCCGCTTGGTACTTCACGTCCGAAGAACTTGACCATACAGGTAATACACGTTTTATAGGGAACGATTATATTTTCTGTGGGGTGGAGACAGAGATAGCTCTGTCAAAATAGTTTGTTTCTCTCCTGAAAAAAAAGAAAACTTCTAGAAAGAATGGGACTACGCTGAAAGGAAAGAATTTGCTCCATTCGGAGCAAATTTTTTCCTTTCAGAGAAGTCCCATTGATGAGCTGGAAAGAAAAGGAGGTCACAACGGTTTGTTAGTTATAAAATGTAGAGAAAATCTGCCAAGAATATTGTTTCCTTGCAACTGCATTGCATTGGAGTCTCGTCAAGAGGCGCGTGCGACTTTATAGAATTCTGCACCTGCGCAGTTCGTTTCTTGAAATATACAGGTTCCAAATATAGCCTGGAACAACTGCGTATGCCTTGACAGATTGGTGCGCTTGCATTCTGGCTTCAGCTTAGCAGTCTTATTATAGGCTTGTTCTCAGCTGTGTATTTTAATATGTGTGCATAGAATATCTATTTATACAAATAAAACATGTTTTTTTATGGTTAACGAAGCGTCATTCCACAATGGTAACTTCAGTCGACAAGAAGATATGAAAATAATAGGCTTCATTTATACATTCATGTTTTTAGAAAAGAAATTTAAATAACACACGAGTCATGTCATTACGTATCAATAAGAGCATTTTGAGTTATGTGTAATATGCCATTTATGAAACATTGTCATCTCCATATTTCAAATCAACATGGAACGTTTGATTGCTTAAATTAATTTGATTACTTTGATTTCTTAAATGTTTATGTCTTTACTTTTTTTTCCATGTTTTGTTTGAGTGTGTTTATAGTAAATGAATTATATTAATCGATATGTCGTCTTTGTGAATGTTGCTAATTATAAGCTCGAAAAGGCCCATAATTGTGTAAAATAAACTATTCTATTATGTTCTATTTTATGATTATTCCCAGTTCCTCGTCTCTTCCAGCTTTGAATTTGGGCACATCCAATGTTAAAAATAGGTATATCGGTCAAAAACCAAAACCAGAATGGCAAACAAAAATGGTAGATTCAAATGAGACGGCTCATGATGATACGTCACATTTGGATCTTCACAGATTAAAAAAGTATATACAGTATAACCTCAATGACTCGAACCCGGATGGCTCGTTTACCCTGGATGATTCGAACTCTTTTATCAGTCCCTACAAAATCCTTCCAATAGCTCAAGAAAACAAATATTTAGAGATTTTTTCTTATTCTATCATGGAATTGTATGTTGTGTGTACTCATTAAAATCGCCTCATCGAGACGATTCTAATGAGTACACTCAACATACAATCATTGTGTAGAAAATCGAAAAGATTATCGCTATTTGCTTCCTGAACTGGTGCCATGATTAACCCTCAGTGGCTCGAACTACCCATGTCTCGAACAGTTTTCTGTGGTCCCAAAGATGTTCGAGCCATTGAAGTTCGACTGTATTATGATTGCAGGTACATTTAAACACGAGTATAAAGGGGAGAAAACCAGCAATGGCCAAAAGTTCATTCGTACTCATCAAAGTTCCTCAAACGTCCACAGACTTCACAATAAGGTCAGTTAAATATATACAGTTGTTGAGCCACATACTAATAAAAGTAACGAACAGTAATGACTTGGATCAGCCGTGCTTCCGCGTAGTCTGGCAAGGAAATTTGTTGTTCGTCAACGTATTCTACAATATACATTAAATGAAATAAGTAGCATTTAGGAGACAGTGGAGGTCCTGATTAGAGTGCCTAGTTGCACAGGCAAATTTAAGTTTAGCTATCCATAGACGACAGTTGCTTCGCATTATTATGACTGGGCCGTGCCATGCGCAAACGTGTCTTCGGGGATATGCGGACATTAAAGGCCCAGATCAGGGCCTTCTCTATCTGCTAACCGAGTCATTGGATACTACAGAAGGTATGAATGGAGAGCAAAAGCCCGGATGATACTTTGCGTATGCACAAGACGATTTAAAGGCACTTTTTCGTTTCACGCGGTCCATACAACCTAACAGTGATTCTTCATTTCAATTAATTTTTTATTCATTTTGATATATGTATCAGCGGCAGTCGCGAACGTTTCCTAATATTACCTCGGTCTTCCGTGCCAGAGTTTTCTATCAAACAAACTAGGTTGAGTAATACACATGCGCAGTTCTGTCATGGCATATGGAATGCATTTATTTAAGAACTTTAGATCGCAAGCTCATCTGGGGCAATGCGTTTGCTAGGACAAGACTCTGTGTGTGCATACACAGAGTGAGCATGCGCTATTATTATATGAACGGAAGTCTAGTGTTAGGCCCATTGATTATCTGGACAAAAATGCGTTTACTAATACAAGACTATGTGTGCACGGTCAGACTGAACACGTGCATTTTCCAAATGCTCGGAAGACAAGATCCTGTTATGAAATACTTCGCACCGTATTTGCCTTAAGTATTCGGACAGACAGACCTGAGCAAACAGTATAGGCCCAGATCAAACGCGGCTTCTGATCTGGGTCTGCACTGTTTGTCTATCATCCAGTACAGATAGGGAATAAAACTGGCTTTTTTCAAATTTTAGGGAAAGTATGATTGTGAATTAAAATAATCAAGTATATCAGTAAGCACGGGATACAGATACGCAGACGCATCTCCTTTTACTCTCATTTTACCGTTGACTTTTTGTCTTTATGCTTTACTCTTCTTGTGCGAATATACATGTATCTACCAAGCATGCAATAAATACACACATAATAATAATAATAATAATTATAATAATAATAATAATAATAATAATAATCGCGTATCAGTAGTCTCTTTTGTGATAAGCTTTGTGAAAATATGCTGTTTACGAAATAATGAGTCGTCAAGGGAGAAAATGTTCTTTTGGACATGGGGACCAAGGCTTAGACTGGGTTGCACTTTCGAGCTATCTATCTGTCGATCGACTTGATCATTTACGATCGTTATGACAATAAAGATAACTAGTCTGGTTGATATAATCAGAAGATTCGATCAGATTGTGAGGATGCGCAGACTGATCTGAATCCTTGCTAGACAAATATGTTCGAAGGCACAGTCTCTCACACAGCTTTTATGATTTCTCTTTCAGACTTTACATTTGGATCACAAAGGCACCCCAGTGCATGTCGAAGCTGTAGATAATATCACACTTCACTCACAAGATGCTTCAACTATCAAAAGGTGACAGAACCTTTATTAAAAAAACACAAAAACACTTGTATTGTATGTCAATACATGTCTGTTGTGCCAGGTATTCTATTTATCTCTTAACTATTTCAGCCTTTGCAGACCAAACTACCTTTTCATATCAAAATGTCATTCAACGAGGATGTCACGACATCTTCCAGACAAACATACAGTCAAACCTCGATAGCTCGAACACCGATGGCTCGTTTACCATGGCTAATTCAAACTTGTTTTTGAGTCCCTACGAAATTCTTCTGATAGCGCAAAATATTTAGGGAAATTTCTTATTTTATCACGAAAAATGTTGTGTGTACACATTAGAATCGCCTCGTAGAAGCAATTCTAATGAGTACACTCTTTATACAATACAATCATTGTGTAGAAAATCGAAAAGATTACCCTAAATTATCGCTATTTGCTTCCTGAACTGGTGCCATGATTAACCCTCAGTGGCTCGAACAACCCATATCTCGAACGAATTTCCATGGTCCCAAAGATGTTCGAGCCATTGAAGTTCGACTGTATTAAGGTTGAATACGCACTTTACCAGCAAACATTGGAGCAGGCTCAGTCCGCAAAGCATCATGGTATCCCCATCACGGATGATCTTGATTGGAGTCAGTATATTTCAGAGTTTACATCTAGGTGTCTTTCGGCGCAAATGGGCTTTTGCACCCAGGCAGATAAAGGCTGTTGCATTAAAACATTGGCTAAACATCATCTAGAGAATGCATCTACTGTTTGGTATCCATATGTTAAAACTCGTATTCACTGAGCAGGGTGAGAGGGTGCAGAGAGCAGCTGCTAGATGGACTTGCAGGCGATGGCGGAACACAAGTAGCGTCGGTGACATTCTTAATGAATTAGAGTGGCCCGTCGTGAGACTATTCCTCCATAACCTTCTTTTATAAGATACACTCCGGTACAGTCTCATCACAAAAATAAATATTTGACCCCGGTAAAAGGCATCAAAAACAAACAACACACAGTATCTTAGGTTTATAGTGATGCCTTAAAGAATTCGTTTTCCTCAAGAACTATTCCACATTAGAGTAGTCTCCCCTCTTCCGTGGTGGAGGCCAATATCGCAGAGGAGTTCAAGGCCCTGATCTAGAAGTTTCTGATTTCATACTGGGATCCTAATTGGTAACAGTGGACATGGCCCGTCCAGTGATATTTATTTATAATGGTCCGTCCAGTGATATTTATTTATCTATTTTCCCTTCAAAATAGCTAAACTTTAAATTAAGCAATCCACCCAACTGAGGTAATAGTCATAGTTTCAGAATATGGAGATAACGAGCCGTCTCACAAGGATCTGGAAAGGTCGACTTCAGAAACCTAGGAATGGAAAGGTTAAGGTCCACACATTGAATACTTTAAACAGTGTAGACGGATGAGGTTGCAAAAAGCACAGTGTCTGATGGATATGCATAGTTTGTTTAATGTAACCTATTATTTATATTACTTCGATTACACAGAAAGCTCGGCGAACTTATATTTGGTTTAATTATTGTTTTTATCAGCACCATACGCCCCCTCCTCCGCTCCCAACCCGCCCTCCACCACACCCCCCCGGCCACATTCCATACATGTAAAAATACACGGGCTAGCCCAGCTTCCAATAATCGTATGTGCAGATGGTCCCGTATAATTGGGAAAAACGCCAGAGGCATCTTTAGAAGTTTCTTTACTGTGCAAATGTTTGTTTTCTCTAAACATAATCTCATACAAAAGTCTTCAAAGATAATTTTTAAATTATTAATTCTACTAGAATATATTTTGAAATTTCTTTCAAATCTGTAGAGGATCTGAACAAACGCTTTAGTGATTTTTTTTACGTTCGGAGACAAATTAATTGTAACTTGCCGTCTGCTGATTTAGTTGACTGAGCATTCACGGTAATAGATTGAAATACAATTTCAGAAAACCGATGGAAGGCGAGGCTGAAATAATTGACGAACAGTCTGGTCGTAAGTATCTTGTTATTACTTTAACATGCTGAATAAAACTTAAAGCCGACATTTATTATTGTCTTAATTCCCCAGCCAAAATAGTTTCAGAAGTGTAACTATATTATGCTTTGCTTTACTTTTTTTCTCTTTTTTTTGTTTGTAAACTTGTTAGTTGTCCGTCGAAGTTGGTTAATTCTTCCTCTTGAAGTCATTCACTGTGGCTCTGTTTTATCCTCCTTTTCATCACGAAAACATGCATGAATGAGCAAACCCAACAATTATTTGTAGCTGAAACTGTATCGGGACTAAGGGCGAGGTTTCGGTATTCCTACAAACTAAGGCTGGCTAATCAGAGCTGAAAAAATAATCGATTATCAGCCATGTCATTGTGATCGATAATCGATTAGTAATCATTGAAGATTTGGTCGTAATTTTACCTGTCTACCTGAGCATGACTCTTACCATATATTATACTTTACTGTATGTATTTGGTCAGACAAGCCTGAGCAAACTGTGTAGGCCCAGATGATACGCCGCAAACGCGGCATCTCATCTGGGTCTACACTGTTTGCCACCGTTCCAATGTTGTTCCTCTGTTGCAGTTCTTTGTTGTTTTTTTTTGCGTCTGTGATTTCCTTACTTGCGTCTGTGGTGTCCTTATTTGTTCATCTCTCCTTCCTGTGGTTCCTCGAGAGGGCTGCGCTTCGTGATTGTGTGGGTTTCCTAGGTATCTTCATTTATATTTCTGCCTTCGTTTGGCTTGTTTTGGTTAGGCCACATATGTTCGCTATGATTATCCCTATTAACCTTCCAGATCCACCCATATGTCTAAGCAACCTAACGAGCCGTTAGGTTATACACTGTTTGCCATTATCTTTTTTTAGTTAAATCAAACAATATTTATTTCTCTCTAAGAAGCATAAGGCCATGCATTTGTGTTATATACTCGTACATACAATAATGGAATGAGGATCTGGACGGAAGCTTTAAGCGTATCGAATCCGTTTTTGAGTTAAGACTGGTACTCCTATTTCAACAATGCACCTGTCGGATTGTTTTATTATTATTATTATTATTATTATTATTATTATTATTATTATTATTATTATTAATACTGATGAAAATCTTTGCCCTAGAAAAAGAAATAAAACAACGAAAGAGTGAGCGTTACATTTTAATGCTCGTCATGGTACTTCCTTTATATTTTGTATTATTTTCTTATTTTTAGCATTTCCTAAGATTGGAAGTATTTCAAAGAGCAAACTGAAACTGACAGCTAAAAGGTAGGTAACAATTATGATTGAAAATGACCAGTTTATTCCAAGCAGAAGTAAGGTATATATGTTTGTTTGGATTCAGTTAATGTTATTTGTCATTGTTGGTTTTTATTTAATAGTGTTTGTTTGTGTTTGTTTTTCTATTCTTCGTTGTTTTGTTTTCGCTTAAACAAATACAAATCGTATTTTAATCATTTCCTAACAGAGTGGTAAGCCTGTGTGCATACAAATAAGGAAACATATTGTTCCTTACGTTGATCAAACGTTTTCATAGTGAAAATAACGAAACAAAATAGATATTGACTAGAAGACTTAGACCGTTTTAAGTCTGAAACAAAATAAATGTGTATTTTAGGTAACATGTGTAAGTAGTGTATCCAGAGATACAGACATAAATAAAACTCAAGAGACGACAGACATCTTTGAATTATGACCAATATATGCCTACTGAGAGACACAATTTAAAAAGCGATCTTCATTTGATTTGATTTTGTTTTAAATATACTGGGAACAAAATTAGAATTGAACATATCATTTTCACACAGAATGTTACGTGGGTCAGTTTGTTGGTCCGTCCGTCCGAGTTTGTGAAGCGAACTACTTGTATACCTTTTCATTTTATCTAACATCTAACTTCTCAGAAATGTTTACCATAATAAGTAATAGCTCGTCGGGGTAACACATCTTCAACCAAGGGTTATCTTAATCTTTGTAGAATTGTTTATCATTCCGTCTGCTTTTTCTAGACACATCGTCAGATAGCCAAAATGAACGCGTTTAGGGTTTAAGGTAAGTATGGCATTGCATTATACGTAATTATCCAATGAGAACATTTCCGGTGCCTTCCCGATACCAACTTTTAAATTTCAAAAGCGCTCCTGATGTGGTTAAAGGTGACTGGCAAAGTTTGAAGGAGGAGATAACTCAGTCAAGTTGTATTGTCTCTCCTGAGAGTAAATTCTTTCCTCTTTGAGTAGACCGCTTTTAAGAAGGGACGACTGTTTGTACAGAAAAGCAAACAGGAAGTCAGAAAAGTTGGTATATTGTAACAAAATGGCAGAACATTTACCAAGTGTATCCAGTTCCCTTTTATTGAATATTTTATTGAAAAAAGAAAAATTAGCCGGCGCACGACAAACCTACAATAAGACCTGTGTGACCAGCAAAGACTCAGATCAGCCTGTGCATCCACCCAGTATAGCAAGAGTTCTCGTTTATCCCTCTTTGAATAGCCCGCCGGAGGCTGTAGAAGACACATGCGATCAGTGAAGACTCTGATCAGACTGCGCGGATGCGCAGGCTGATCTGTCCTCGCTGATTGCAAAAGTCTTATTGCAAGTTTTGTCGTCCATTGGCTCAAATATGTACTAAATGTCGATTCTTTTCCAAAAATGAATGGCTCTGCATTTTAGAATAATCGTAATATTGAAATATGTTTATATTATGTGCATATAAGCGATATATGTACTCAAAGAAGACTTCCAGTCCAGCAGGAAAAAATATGTATCTTCTGAACAGAGTTGTTTGATATTCGTTAGATAAATTTGATGGAAACATTTGTAGTAATGGGTGCCACTCAATAGTACTAACATTACAGTGTTTACGTTTTCTGCAGTATATTTTAGTTATTGTCTGATGTTTGTTTTGTAGGGCCCATAACGAAAATATCCATCACACTCTCAGAAATTTGACGAGAGATACTGTTTTTGTAAAACAGGTATGATCCCATAATAATACGAACGGCTACCCTTTATATGAACAACCTGCTACAATATACCTCTTTTCTTAATTGGAACTACTCTGAAAAGAAACGCATAGCTTCTTCTGAGAGCGAGTTCTTTCCCTATTGTTATGCAGATAACTTTCTGTCTCCATAATTATGCTCGCTCTGCAAATTGGTGGCAAAACCATTCAGGTGTATTCAGTCATCATGCTAGTTTCCGTTTTTACACACTGTGTATTTCTAGTCCCACATTGTCAAAATAGTGTACACTTTACAACAAATAAATATGGGAACACCCGGAAAAGGCACAGTTACGAAAACCGCCCCCTCAAGTCATCGGATACGGAATTAATGACATTCATATTACATTACAAAATAACACTGCAATGAACAAATTAACGAAGAGGCAATGAAACAAAGAACCACCGCCATAGAAGATTAACAGTCAGACTGTTGGAGGCGCTAAAACCTGGTTTCACATGCACTCGAATACATAAGTGCATACCCAGGAAATGCAGCAATCACGAAGCACGGCCTTACCACGGCAGCGAAAGGAGAGATTAGGAGCAAAGGAGAACAAAACAAACGCCACATATGAAGCCATAGACACACAAATAAACATTGCAACAAAGGACCTGCCTTGGAACGGCCAGTAGGAAAACTGGGTGTGGTGGTGGTGATGATGGAGGGACTTAAACTAGTTTAACTCGCGTGAAACCTCAAACTTATGTCTGATGCAGATTCAAATTACAAATATATGTTCGGTTCGCACAGGGTCTTCTACTTCATCTGTTGAACCCTCGCACATAATCCAGATACCGTTTCAGTTATGCATAAGTGTTCGGTCAAAGAAAGGGTTCGTAACATTAGTGGAGCAACACAGAGTAAAAACATATTCATTGTATATTGATTTCTGACCACTATGATTAAATAAAGATCAGGATGAGTTTGTGCATTACTTAATCGTCTATGATACTTGTGATTTTGCTCTGACTTTCAATTTAGTCGAACTACATCCGTAAGTATAGCGATACCAAGTAACGGCCACGGTTGCGGAATACAGCCCATCCGTGTCACCATGAAATAAAAGAAAAATGACATGACTGTTTCATCATAGGCCGCAGTCACGACAGTGAGCCCTCCTAAGGCAGCGGATAAGGACTGAATAAACTTTAATGATATAGCAAACAGCAATCTAAAAAAAAAAGAAAAGAAAATAGAAATAAGAGGCCTGCAACAGAAATATCGCCTTGATACTGTCACTAATTTAACTGTTGGGGGTTAAACTTCAGGTCTTTGGGCGCTCCGTCCTTTTCCTTAATCCTGATATGGTTGCAGCTACCCTAACGGATTTTCGTAATTTATCAGTTGATCACTGCAGAAAAAAAACATATAAAGTAACTTCTCAACACTATGATGAAATTCATTTGAGAGGTCGACTACAAATGAAAAGTCTGAAAACAGAAGCTCCTAAGAGAAACACCCGAGTACACAAGACCATAGGGAAGTAATGTCAGCCACAAAACTACAAATGAATATTCCCCGGTAATGCAACAGTCACGAAAGCCTTCACGGGGAACCGAAAGAAGACAAGATGAGGAATAAACAATCAAACAGATGCCACATATGAAAACAACACAAGCCATCTATGACAAAGTTTCAGAACTGAGCAGTCATTAAGTCTTTGGCAGTTGAGCAATTAAGGAAGACATCAGAGTTAATACCTTGATCGCTAATTGGCTTTATATGAGGATCACTGATCAGGCGTAATTGGCCGAAACTTATATGTCTTGCCCCCCAAACGTAATACTACAACTATTGCCAGTCTTATGAGAGTGTTCATTGCTCTCAAGGGTCATTCTTTTTCGAATGTATTAATCAATAAACTATGTTGGAAGCATTTCCTTATACATTTATACATACCCCTAAGCACGTCGACAATTACAATAGATGAGATCTTTAACGTTTTATTCTACTTAAAGTATGAAACAAGCTATTAAAATAAATACAATGTAGTTTTAATATAGTATGTGTGTGTATGATTAATTCTGTATAATTATTGGCGACTGCTCTATTGTTTACTATTACAGAGAGAAACAGAGGAAGTATCTCTGGATACTCTTGAGGCTGAAATAGTCAAGACTATAGACTGTGTTCATCATTATACAAATAAATGTAAGTAGTGACGAAGGTAGTGATGAAGGTAATCAATCTCTTGTTTTTATTATGCTTTGATTATGTCACTAAAACTGATGATATGCTCAGTGAATTGACGGTGCATATTATGCATGTAGAATGCAATTGTAATGCAGAACTTTCGCCTCTGTTTTTCGCATGAAGAAACTTTGCATACTTGGATATACAAATGTCCCAGTAAAGATACTGATCAGACTGCGCGAATGCGCAGGTTGATTTGAATCATCGCTGGGAGAACATGTCGAAAGGTACCTTTTCTGATGTTGTGGCTCAAATGTTCCTTAGTAATATCATTCCAGATGACAAGAACAGAACAGAATGTGTCAACACATTACGTAAGCTGTTACTGTCGGTAACAAAAGAAGACTTTCTCCACCTTGCTGAGAAAAAAATTAACAAAACATGCAGTGCAGGCGACACCATTTGCATCGACGAAAGGAATCTGTTTATTGATATGATAGGTGCAGATGGCAGTCACGACGCACAGAAACTATTGGTAGAGCTTGTTATTCTTCAACCGAACGTCACGGAAGCAGATACAGCTAGGTTTCTTGTCCATTGCATCACACTGCAAGAACCTCTTCAGGTAAGCAGGAACACAGCTTTCTCACTTATTAGGGTTTAAGAAAAAGGATGATTTTAAACTACCTTACCTAATGATTTTATCTTAGTTGAATAAGTATTACAGGTAATAATGTTGCAGCTCGCTGTTTAACGTATAACCTCGATGGATCGAACACGATGGCTCGTTTACCGTGGATGATTCGAAATCGATTTTGAGTCCCTTGGAAATTCTTCCGATAGCTCAACAAAACAAATATTTAGTGATATTTTGGAAATTTTCCTATTTTATCATACTATTATTTTATGGAAGATGGAAAAGACATTCTTAAACCATTCCCATTTGCCTTCTGACCTGGCGCTATGATTAACCTCAGTGGCTTGATTAATCCATGTCTCGAACAAATTTCAATGGACCCCAAAATGTTCGAGTCATTGCAGTTCGACTGTATATTGTCTGTTATTGCAGTTGTGCTGTTGTGTTTTTTCCATTGTTTTTTGCGGGTCACTGCTGAGATAATTGACCGAAACTGGCTAGTCTTGGCACCAGTTATTCTAATTCTTCAATGTGTGTATTCATTGCTCTCCAGTGTCATTACTGTAAGGAAATATTATTACTCTCTTCGTCTTCTTTCGGTGCCTCTGGAAGGCTGTAGTCGTTCCTGGGTATCAGACTGCGTCAATTTGTAGATTAATCTCGATGTTTTGGTTTCCTACAAGGCATTTTGGCTTATTTCGCTTATTTATACACTAATGTTATTTTCTTGTTTTACCTTTTGCAGGAGCTAGTAGATGTCGTCGAAGACATGTGTCATAAAGGATTAGAAACTATAGATGGTAAATAATTTAAAGATTACAGATACACTAACCAAAAGATAGTAGTTTGTAAAGTTTTCTTACAATAGTATGGAACACAATGTAAGAGAATGACCCTTGTCACATATTCCTGCAACGAATGCCCAGATCAGGTCTTAACTGGTTTTGTGGATGTGTACTTGGCCAAATCATGATAAAATCAGTCGGTCAACATTAATTTATTGCATAAAAAGCAGAGTTGCACGTTATAAACAGCCGTGCATTAACCGGCGAAAAGCCGTGTATTACCAACTTGAAGGCAATTCACGCGCTGTTAATGCATGGCTACGCAACTTTCAATATGCTCGTACCGGGGCCACAGATTTGCCGTTACGAAATGTGTGCTGCCTGGCCCTAGAACGAGTATAATCAGTGGAAATTACGTTCGCGAGACATCGGTGAAAAGGCAAAACAAAAAGTGCATGAAATAACCTGAAATATAGCAAATGTTTTCAGTTTTTTATACAATAACAGCGACCGAACATGGTGCTTCAATGCATTAACATTCGCCAGGTCCCTTGGGAGGTGTTGAAAACCGCCCACGGGACCTGGCGAATGTTAATATATGAAAAACCCTGTTTGATCCCTATAATGAAGATACCCAGGAAAGGCCATAGTCGCTAAACACAACCGCCACCACCCCGCCCCCAAAGCAAGAAATAAGCGTTCAGTTACATGCAATGAATATACAAAACAACACTCCATCGAAGGCAGAAGGAAAATAGGACGAACAATCAAAGAGGAGCTCAAACGGAAGTACCGTCGGACTGTCCGCGCTTAAACTGTTTATATGATCGATAAGTGTTCATAATAATCCCTTATAGCTAAATATACAGTTTATGTCTGATTTGGTGATACAGTCACTTTTATTATTTTTTTTCTGGTGTTCCAACGGTGGAAAAGGCAGATTGTTTATTTCATGCGAATTATGAAATTTCATGTCTTAATTTCTGGAAAACAGAGAGCTTTATTTTATAATACATCTTACCAGTATACTACTGTTAAGTACACTTGTTCGGTTTGTTGTCTTATAACATAATAGAATCGTATTCTGGATTTAGGTTTGCTGGGATTTATTTATACTTATACTGTTAGTTTAGCAGTTCGCTCGCAAATAGTGAAATGGACAAAAACTAGAGGTTAATAGAAATGGGAGTAGGGTCACAGTCATGAAACACAGCCTTAGATAAGGGTTATAATAACACAAAGCAAGACTTCCTGACACCAAAATGAACCAACAAAGAGGAATTGCAACCGTAATACAGCCTCATAATGTTATACAACAAAATTATTGGGAACTTAAAATTGATTTTATGGATATAAAATCATATCCCTTATCCGCTGGTCGTCCTTTGATAGAACATCAGATAGGAAGGTTGTGGATTCGATTCCAAGCCGGGTCATAGGTTGAAGCCCGAATCATGTCACCTCACACCAAAATAGTTTTCTTCTGACCGTTCCAATGCGTTTTCTCTGTTGCCGTTCTCTTTTGTTTGTGCGCCGCTGATTACATATATGGCGTTTGTTTCGTCTTTCCAATGTTTTTCTTTTTCTCATCTCTCCTTCTTTTGATGCATCGGAAAGGCCGTGCTTCAAGATTGTAGCATTTCCTGTATAACTTCCCTTATATGTTTGGTACTAGCTGTTCATTCGCTTAGCTTCATCATTAAGAAGAAGAGATAGCGCGGATCGAATCGATGTCAGTATAATGGGACCAGTGGCAGCACAGCGTCTGTGTGCCCGATCGACATACTCCAGCGAGATAGGATTTTAAAGGGTCATCTGTTACCACCTCCTTATCCAAAATTGCTAAAGAGTGGCTAAACAAATGTTAACAGTGACAGTACAAAACAAATATACAAATTAACATCGTTTAATAAAAATTAATTTAAAATGAATGTATTCTTGTTATGTAATTTATTTCTATAAAGGGGTAACATCGATGACCAGAACAGGAAGACGAGCCTGCCTTTCTTTGGGGGCAATGGCAAAGACTTTACACGAAATTAACCTACCAGAATCGGACCGTATAGTAGAAAGACTGGAAGCATGGTTAGAGCCTCATAATCAGAGTAAGTTACTCCAATATCTTATACATACAGTTAGTGGGTCAAACCATTCGAAGGCGCCTCCTCGGGGCATATACAAGTAACCAAGGTCCTGATGAGTCTGCGCATCTACATAATCTGATCATGGAATTGATGACATAGGGTCTCACAGTCTCTGCCTATTGCAAGGTTGGTGTAGACATTTGCTGTCTGCATGTGCCCTGGCAATCGGCAATTCCCGTAGGATTCCGTGACCAGCAGGTGTATTGAAGTTGGGAGATATGCCGGTAAATGCTCTGCATGTCTGTTTGCAAATAGCGGTGCTCAAATATGGTGTAACGTGGGAAAATATACCTTATGCATACAGCGAAGGCTCAGATAAGCCTGAGCATCTGCACAGTCGGATTAGAGTTTCTGATGACAACCTAAAGCAGGTTGGATCCTTGGCGATCTAAAAAATACCTCCGAGTGCTCAGATAAGTAGACTTTTCGGAGTCTTCATAAGGCGGCGAATGTGTCTCATCTAATGGTAACACGTGTAAAGTTCTAAAACGTATTATGGAATTTCAACATATAAGCCTGCCACATTTTAGTATATGATGAAGTTACTAGCGTTTCTGCTTTACACTTCATGGGCCCCACAAGTTTAAAATTAATAGACTCAAAAAAGCACGACCATTGAGAGCAATGAATATACTCACAAAACAGAAATCAAGCTGTAGTGTTTAGTTTTCTAAGCCAGAGAAGCAAGTTTCGGAGAGTGCAAGATAAGGTAGTCTAAAATGAGGAAACCAAAAGCTTCGAAGAAAACGTTAATGTATGAACATATCTGCTTAGCATGTATCTGTTTAAGACGAATGTCAAGCTGAACTTTTCCCATGAGTGGAGGCATACGGGCGTCAGTCTATCCGCTCGTCCGTCAGTCACTCCATCCGTCATCCAGTAACTTTTCGTTTGATATCGCATTTCCTCCAAAACCACTTGGGGATTTTTTAAACTTGCTAGGGATGCTCCTTTCAAGGTTTAGTTGTGCCTAAACGAAAATGTTTTCAGTTCCGTTGACAAGTATTTGTTTTTTCTTTTCATGGTCATTTGGTTTGCATACAGCTTATTTCTGTCGACAGATCGAAACAGTCGTATAGCGACCATTCTTAAATTCAAAATTGTCTAGTTGCCATCTACTGTTACAATCTCTTTCTTGCATCAACCTCGAAAAAAAAACGAGCGGATTGTTTTCAAAATATGCCAGGAACGTTCCACTTGGGGTCCAGTTTTATCTAAACGAAAATAATTCCGGTCCCCAAACGATATGGACACCGGCAGCCATATTTCTTTTTCTTATTATTAATCTCATTTTCAGATGCATTCCTTGCATTCTGCATTTGTTTCCTAACAAAGCCCGCTTGGTCGCTCGCCCTATTTGCCCATTTTGTGGACAGCTTGAAAATTGCAATGTCGTCATCTCATCTCTATTGAGAATTGCGTGGGAGCGTTTCCTCGAGAAATTCCAGGGCTGTTCCACTCTGCGTCTAGTGGTGTTTCTACAAAAATGGTTCTGTCTCGCAGACCAATATGTATACTGGCGTTTTCTTTTTCTCGTTATCGTATATACTAAATATTTTCAAAGAACTGCCACGTAAGTGATCAAAGCTATTGTAGAGAAACAGTAAATGACTTGAACGGGACTCATCTGCACTTAGTGCCGACCCCTGCACTTCGCTCCGGCCCTCTACCAAAACAGCACCGATCCCACTGCCCAAAGGGAAGTAGAGGTCAGCCGCGAAACCTAACTATGTTAAGTATCAAACGGAAGCTGTTGTCAAGAATATTAACAATTACAGACTTAAATGGGCCTCACTAATACCTTTTACCGATCCTATTCTAAAACGTGGTCAATATGTATCAAATATTCAATGTATTGATAACTATAGATATGGGTTCCGACTGACCGTCCGTCCGTCTCTGTATCCGTTCTCCTTATGTGCTCCATAACACATTTGAAATCTACAGGGTGTAGAATATTGTTTTATTGGATTTTCTAAAGCTCAAAACGGACTGTGCGCATATAATTTGAAACAGGAGTTTTTGCGGCTGACCAGACTCAGTTTAAAAATGGACTTCACACATTATATTTACATATGAATCTGTCGTTGTTTCATAATGTTCATTGTGTCGTGACATAGCTCAGACCTCAGAGCTGGTCAACACCAGACGACCACGATCCGTATTAGAGTACGATCGAGAATCACGGAAGCATATCGAGACAAAGATGATACTGCTGCAGAGCCTTGGTAATGCCGGGAAACAGCGGTCATTGAACCACATTAAGTCATACTTGGAACCGGAAGTCGATGTTTCTGTCTGGAGACGAGTTGCAGTTCACAGTCTTAGACATTTTTCATGTTATGAGGTAAGTTTAAAGAAACAGGGGGTCGAATTTTTCCCTGTTTTTACAGGGGAGACAACTTTGTTTTTTGTTTGTTTTCACGAGCATCATACCCTTTTTAAAAAGTTGTGTATTCTGATTTATTGTTGAGAAAAAGAGTTTGCTCCAAACGGAAGCAAATTCTTTTCTTTAAGAAGAGTATTTTTCAGAAGGAATGTAAATTAACCCTTTCAGCTTTGTAGACCAAGGCAGATACTGTTGCAAGCAGTGTAGATCTACACAAGATGGCTCATAATGAGCTGTCACATCTGAATCTACACTCTTTTCCATACTGTTTTTGATTTACAACCGCCTCCTTTTGCCATTACTGGGTATGTTTAAATCCAGAGATGGACAAGTCTGTTTCAGAAACTCAGGGTTGCAAGAGTTAATTTTGACAGCGTTAGCTTACCTGGAAATGTATCCAATTCATTAAAAGTATTTGTTGACTTCTTTGACATCAGTTGTACTATATTCCAGTGTTTGTTTAAAATCTTCCTGTGCGCATGCTCAATGCTTGATTTGCGATAAACAATTAAATAATGCCTCGTTGACATAATCATGATACGGTATTAAAAAAGTTATGTAGGTACAGGTTTCAGTGCTCCTAGTAAAGTTACTGGAAAAGCTCTTTAAGTGGGAACAACAATTGGATCATGCGCAGTGAGCATCTATATTGATACCATTGATAGGCTATGTTCAGTGATTGTGTCTCTTCCTGGACACCTTCTACACTATTTTTAAGGCTGACACAATTCATCGGATAATCAATTAATTGATCGATAAATTCCACAAAAATGTTTATCTTTACAGATGTGCTAATAATCGCTCATTTGATTTTTGTGTCTGTTACTTTACCGTATTTACCCTTAGTATTCAGACACCTTAATATCTTACCATACTTTATCTAAAATTTGTACAAATATAATTTACTACCCAATGTTGTGTCTAAAATAGCTTGATGAGTGGCAAACAATGTAAACCCTGATGAGGCGCCGCGTTTTGCAGCGTCTCATCTGGGTCTACACTGTTTGCATAGGCCTGTCTGACCAAATACAAATAGCAAAGTATAACATATGGTAAGAGTCATGCTCAGACAGACAGGTAAATTATAACCAAATCTTTAGTGATTACTAATCGAGTATCGATCACAATGTCAGGACTGATAATCGATTACTTTTTCAGCCCTGGTTAGCCAGCCTCTCTATTTTTTCTCATTAATTGGATAGACTGGGAGTAATTGATGTTCTCAATTTTAGAGTGCAATGGCTTTGCTGACTGCTGCGGTCAGTGATGATAGTGAAGTTGTTCGACAAACAGCGGCCAAGGTTTTTGAGAAACATCCTAGAAGTAAAAATATAACAAAAGAGAAAGAAAATGACGTCCTGAGGTAAGAATTAGAAACAGAAAGCGCGGTCTCTGAATGGTGAACTAAATTTAATAAATTGTAAACTATGTGGCTTCATAATAATCTACACCGCAACTCAGCAAGATTGTTTCTACCCTCGACACACAGAGACTTAACTCTCGTCCTGCTGAAACCGGAAATGCCTCCTTTGCAAACAGTATAGATACAGATCAGTTGGTTTCTTCAGAAGCCAGCCGATCTGGATCTGAACTGTTTATCATTCAGTATGTGATTTCGTCAACCTTGATCAAGTAATCTTATTCGCTTACAATTAGAAATGGGTATATTAATTCATTCAGCATAACCAGGGTTAAAATAAAGTATAACCGCACCGAGTCACACATTACATTCCTACATAAACAAAATTTTGGATGATACATTTTATTTCTCAAGCTGAATTTCGAAATTCATCGTAGTGTGTTGAAACTGTGATACAGTATTTGCTGCTAACCCAGTATGTTTATATACAACGACGTTATCAAATGGACTTTTAAACCATTACGAAGGCTAAACAAGCATTACGAAAACACGCCTATTCAAACATATTGCAAAATAACCAAAAAAGGAAAATTTTCAGATAAAAGCTTCTGGTAGTGTTCATACTTCTGCTCAAAACATAGATTGTGAGTACTCGTTAGAACCGCCTCGCGGAGGCGGTTCTAACGAGTACTCACAATCCATGTTTTGTTTAGCAAAATAAGAAAAATAATGCATACCCCGTTAAACACCAGTTTTACTATATGAAAGTGGGGTTTGAGGGGATCAAAATTATATAGGCGTGTTCTCGTGATGCTCAGAAGCTGCGTTCTGTGGCATCTACTGTATTATTTACTGAGGCCTTTTTCCTTATAGTCGAACATCAATAGCTCGAACACCGATGGCTCGTTTACCATGGCTTATTGGAACTCGTTTTTGAGTCCCAACGAAATTCTTCGATAGCTCCACAAAACAAATATTTAGGGAAATTTTCTTATTTTATCATGAAATGGTATGTTGCGTTTACTAATTAGAATTGCCTCACCAAGGCGATTCTAATGAGTACACTCAGCATACTATTATTGTGTAGAAGATTGAAAAGATTTCCCTTAATAATTGTTATTTGCTTCCTAACCTGGCGCCATGGTTAACCCTTATTGGCCCGAACTATCCATATCTCGAACAAAATTCCACGGTCCCAAAGATGTTCGTACCATTGAAGTTCGACTGTACTTAGGTACAGTAGGTAACCAATGAAACCGCTGAGAATTTTGTTTTCATTTCTAGCAAGAACTATACGTATCTGGCTGTTGCACGAGTTCGTCGTAATGCCGCCATCGACTTCCTCTGGGAAGGAAAAGAATTCACGCTAGCCGCTCCTGGTATTGACTGGGAAAAGAGCATTGGTACAAAAGAGATTGGAGCATCCTTGGGTCTTCTTGTCAGAAATGTGCTGCAGTTTAACATATGTAATTAAAAATTTTATCATATTCTGTCAAATGCAGGCACAGTTTCAGCGGTTTAACGTTCAACGTGCCGAATACAATTACCATGGCATTTTGAAATTATTCGTTTATTTTTTTTTCCAGAAATATAGGCTTGCACATTTTATGCAAATTGTCTCCTAAATTTTGAAATATGTGTCTTATTTTTTAAAGGCTCTGGCATTTCATGCAAATTGCCTCCTATGTAAACAATTTGCATGAAATGTCCAAATCTATTTTCTAGGAAAAAAAAAAAAAAAAAAAAAACAAATATGCAAAACGTTAGCGCCATACGCTAATGCATTGTCGGCCTATAGTTTTTGTCTGACTCTTACATAAGTCATTAACTTGCATGCAATACACAATCTTAAGTTGTCCGTGGTAAAATGAGGGCTTTTGAAAAGAAATATTTCTATGTCTGTATACAGTAAAACTTCCGTGACTCGAACACTGATGTCTCGTTTATCGCGGCTGATTCGAACTTGTCATTATTTGTTCCTCATCTCTCATTCTTTTCATGCTTCGTGACTGTGGCATTTCCTGAGAATCTTATTTGTTTTTGTTTTTGAGTCCCTAGGAAAATCTTCGACAGCTCAAACGAATATTTAGAGATGTTTTAAGAACGTTTTTTTATTATATCATGTAAATTTATGTTGAGTGTACTCATTAGAATCGCCTCTATGAGGAACGGTTTTTTATTTTATCATGTAAATTTATGTTGAGTGCACTCATTAGAATCGTCTCTAAGAGGCGATTCTAATGTGCTCTCAACATACATTATTTTATAGAAGATCGGAAAGATTTTTCTAAATTACCCCTAATTGCCTCTTGACCCGGCGTTATGATTGCTCGACTTACCCGTGTCTAGAACAAACTTGCATGGTCCCAAAGATGTTCGAGACATTGAAGTTCAAACATATATTGTTTTGCAAAATTGTGCTTTGTTAGGTTTTTAGTAAAGAAATCACATATCTTTACATTATATGGTTAGATACTATCCGTTTTAGATATTCAGCAAAAGGCCAGGCATATAGTTAATAGCTAATAGCGAGAAACTGCCTATATTGGTGTTAGTTTTGAGTTCTCCAAAGACCATTGATAGTATTTTGTACAATATCTCGTTCAGATGGCTCTACTGAGGCAGTGCAGCATATTATTTCTTGAAGTGGGATTTCGCATATGACCAGTGAGAGCTTTTTTCACTCATGAATATGTTTTACTCTACAGTTTCATAGGAGGCAACTATGACTATTATTTACATCCGTTTGAAAAGTAGCCTACTCGAAAAGGGGAGTAATTTACTCCCTTTTGGCTTGTGGAAACATGAAAAAACAAAACAGAGAATTACAAAAATCGTCTCACTTATTATAATCAAAGCACTGACAGCACTGGTTGGTCGATTAGCTCTGAGTGCAGACTGGGAAAGTGAATGGTCCTGAACGGGGACTTAAGACTGTTTGATTTAACCCTTAACTTCCTTTAATTTAAGCAAACAGTACAGACACTGATCAGACGCCGCGTTCTACACTGTTTGTCAATGTCCCAGTCCAGGTTTTACAGATTTACACGGCACGGTGATGTCACAGTTGCAAAATACCGCGGCTTCAAACAAACGTTACCTGGATTTCGTACAAAAGTGTGGGTGTATTTCATTAGTTTATTTTAATCAGGTGGACAAAAAAACCTTAATTTTAGTGTATGTATACTTTAGCACGATTGTAAACAGTCGACCCCAAAACGGTAGAAAAACTACCAAGTGTATCCAGTCCCACTTCTGTTAAACCCTATTTGATTTAAATACTGGCTGATGACATTCCAAAACATGTATGTTTTCTTTCTTTATTATCATTCATTGTGTCGGTAGATTAAAGCTTTAACGCTTAGCATGCTAGGTAAAATTTTCAGCATAGAACATTTTGATATATATTTCTTATTTCTCTCCGGAGATCATTTGCATGAAACAGCAATGCATATTTTTTGGGAAAATAAGAAAACCTGATCTCGAAATTTCAAATCCTGTTTTCTGGGAGAAATAAGAAAATGTTTAATATGTCGTATGCAGCAATTTTCGCCAGCTTGCTAAGCATTAAGAAAAGTTGATGTGAGTTACTTTTACCTTATCTTTTCTTCAGCTCTACAGAGTTGTTACTTTATGCTGGACACGTATGACAGCGCTTATGCTGAGGCGCATGTTGGTCTGCTAGACCTAGAAGTGGATATTATCAAAGCTTTCGTCTGCTTCAAAGGACATATACACTACGAATTAAATATTCTGAAGGTATGCCATGAGGAATACGGTATTAACCCTAAATCTTGAAATGCCTTATTTTCTTATCGTACTTGTCTTTGAAGGTGTGCCACGAGAGTTACCGTATTTATCCTAAATATTGTGGCACCTTATCTTCTTACTATACATGTCCTAAATTGAACGGGTTCGTTTTACAATACTTGTTTATTTGTCTAAAACCTGTAGGATTTGACCAAAATGAAGTCGGTGCTGATCATACGCCGCGTTCTGCAGGGCCTGCTGTGGGTTTATACTGGTTGTTTGGACATGTCGTCTAAAATATCGTAGGGTATATACGGTATTTTAAATATACATTGTATATAATGACCCATTGTGCAATTAAGATTCTTCGTTCTATTTCTTTAATACGTTTGTCCATTTCTTTAGCTACAGATAATTACAGGGGATACTGATCCGCAATGTTTCTTTTTTATTGACTCTATATAATACATACAATTATTTATTATGTCTCCCCGCTTTAGGGTTGGGAGACATATTGTTTTCTGTCTGTCTGTCTGTCTATCTGTCACACTCTTGTCCGCTCTATAACTGAAAACCGTTCAAGCTCTCTTCACGAACTTCACATAAATATCAATCAACATTAGCCGACGTGCAGAGCGCAAGAAGCATAACTTTTGCATTTATACTTTGTAAGTTATTTCCCTGGGACTCTGTCACAAAATCGTGTCCGCTCTATACCTTGAAAACCGTTTAAGCCATATTCATGAAACTTCATATAAATATCAATCAACATTAGACGACGCGCAGAGCGCAAGAATCATAACCCTTACATTTATGCTTTTTGAGTTTTTTTCCTTGGACTGTCACAAAATCGTGTCCGCTCTATAACTTGAGTACCGTTCAAGCTATCTTCACGAAACTTGATATAAATATCAATCAACATTAGACGACGTGAAGAGCATAAGAACCATAGCTCTTGCATTTATATTGTTTTGAATTATTCCCTTGGACTCTGTCACAAAATCGTGTCCGCTCTATAACTTGAGAACCGTTCAAGCTATCTTCACGAACCTTGATCAATCAACACTAGACGACGTGCAGAGCGTAAGTACCATAACTCTTGCATTTATACTTTTTTAATCATTTCCCTTGGAGTCTGTCACAAAATCATGTCCGCTCTATAACTTGAAAACCGTTCAAGCTATCTTCACGAAACATTCAACGAAGTGAAAAGCGCAAGTGACATAACTCTTGCACTTATACTTTTTTGGTTATTTCCCTTGGAATCTCATTAGATAATATAAATGTTCTCTGAATGTACAATATAATATGACCCCCAAAAAAGCGGGGAAACTATCTATGTTTTTGTAAAAAAACTAAATCTAGTCTAAACTCTGAAATATAGGCACACGGCACGCTCGAATTCACCCAGTCACGTTATACTGAAACCGACCAGATCTGATTTCTAACTTTGAAAAAGAGCACCTAGTGCCATTCCTGAACTCTTTTAGGTCGGCAGACCAAAACAGATAATTTTGCCAGATGAGACGGCTCGTTACGAGCCGTCTTATCTTGATCTCCATTGTGTTCCTATCTGTTCTTGATTTATGACAGACACCTCTATTCGTAACAATGGATGTGTTTAAAATCAAAGACGGAATAGTCCACTTCAGAAACTCAGGATTGAAAGGGTTAAAAATTATCATGACTCGAATGCAAAATTAGACACTCTCCCAACTGTGCTATCATAGAGGACAGTTGATAATCAGATGCAAACAGACAGCTTACTGGTCATACATTCCTGCTTACGATAGGTGTGTGTGTGTGTGTGTGTGTATGTATGTGTTTGTGTGTGTCTGTGTGTGTGCGTGCGTGCGTGTATGCGTGCGTATGTGTGTGTGTGTGCGTACGTGTGTGTATGTGTGTGCGTGTTATTTGGTCGATCGAATAATTACCCATTAACTTTCGATTAATCCACGGAATGGAAAATAAAAGCATACAATTCGCAAAAGTAGGGAGCGGAAGTAACCACTCTTTCAAAGTAAAACATTTGAATTTCTGTACTTATGAGGAAATATTTTGTCTCAGGTAACTGGGAGAAGTAAAATGTTGCAAAAATGGCGGTTAATTAAACAGCCTCTAAAGTCAAATATATTTACTACCCACACGTGGCAATCGTCATTTTCACTTGCATTATTATACTTTTATTCTCCGGATATTTGGAACATTATAATGTGGTATAACTTACTTTAAAGCAGACACAGCAGAGATGCAACTACCCAGATCAAACTGCTCCAGAACAAGCAGTTCGTGATCTACACTTCTTGTCGTTCTGGCAACACTTTTTAGAAAATGGGCAGGTAGTCAAATGGGAATTTTCTAATTTCTGGGTACGCTCGTATGTTCGGTAAGGTGAAGATATCTTATTGTGTGCTATTTCTAATAATGCACTCTTTCAACAGGACTTTGGAATCAACAGCAAGCAAGACCTGGTGAACATATATGACACAATAATAGACAAGGTTGTCAATCCTGTCAAGGAGGCCATAAAGAGTTTCAATGATATCATAAACCTGTTCCGGAGTGGAAGCATAACTGAAATTTTTCAGAACATGATAAGAACATTGCAGAAATTTCCTAGTGCTATAGGGAGCACTACAAGATGGTTTAAAGTTTTGTTTAAGCTCATTCTCAGGGCCGATGTTTCAGCAGTGATAGATACAGTTAAGAACATTATTCAACAGTTTAGACAATTATTTAATGACATTGAACAAGATGTTGGCAACTTCTACCATGTAAGTACTCACATAATAATAATAATAATAATAATAATAATAATACCAATAATAATAATAATGATAATAATGATAATACCATATTCTACCTAATTAGCGCACCGTGTGTGTGTGGTAACTGAAAAGTGCTGGAAAAATGCAGTAAAATATCCACATAAGGGCACATTTACAAGAAAGCTCAGCAGGTGACTTCGTGAAGATAGTATTTAATGATGGCTTTGCTATATTCTTTCTAATTTCCTTTATAAAAGCATATGTTTTGGTATAATTGAGAATCGCCCCAACTTGTCGAGAAGATTTCAACGAGTACTCATAGCCTATGTTTATAGAGAACTGAATAGAAGTACAGAAACTGTAAAATGCTTGACGGTACACTTATAGGGACATGTGCGTTAATTACGTCGAATACCGTAATAACCCTAAATATTGGGACAAACAGGCCTGAGCAAACAGTGTAGACCCAGATCAGACGCCGCAGAATGCGGCGTCTGATCAGGATCTTCACTGTTTGCCACTAATCCAGCAATATTTTAGACACATCAAAAGGTAGTAAAATAGACTTTTTTCAAACTTTAGGGGATAATGTGTCTCAATACTTAGGTGAAATACGTAATAATAGGACACTGTTTTTTGTTCCCATTGTCAGTGTCCTTTCTTCGTTCTCTACTAGTATTCTTCTAATTTGGATTTGGCGATTAAAAGCGAATACACACTACTGGCTGGCTTGGCGGATGAATGGGTATGTGGAAGGTTGGTTGGGTTGCTGGATAGATGGGTTGGTTAATGGAAATAGGTGGGTTAACTGGGTTCGTGGACGCGGACGGACAGACAGACAAGCAGACAGACAGAAATGCTATCATGTTTTAGTTGTAGCAACTTTGCAGCAATGTTTACAGGGTTAAATCTGATGAAAAAAATAAATTAAAAAAAAAAACAAAAAAAAAAAAAAAAAAAAAAAAAAAAAAAAAAAAAAAAAAAGCAATAAATATGAAAATATCCAGGAAATGCCAGAACCGCGGAGCACAGCCCGCAAAAGATGTTTTCAGAATTTTCACAATTTTAATCATAACTGTAACTACTTGCAGAGTGTGGTGGACACTGTCACATCGACGCTTCCGTACGTAGGTAAGAAGATAAAGGAGGCATTCTTGTTAATTGTGGAAGGTTTCCAGAATATGATAGACGCCCCAGTACAGGCTTTTGCTATCATGAAGAGAGGTGCAAGTCAGTAAGTACATGTATTACCAGGGATGGATTCAGAGGGGGTTCGGAGGTTCAGTCGAACACCCCCCCCCCCACCCGTTTGACTCAATATTTCATTTTCATAGGAAAACTGTGCATATATTTTATAATTTTGGGTATGACTAGAGATATCAGATTTGTTTAGCGTTAAATGTGCTGTGAAATTTGTCACTCTGACCAATGAATATCCTCTGAAATATTTCTAATCCCATTCATGCCAAGTGGCCTCTTCTACCCCAACTGTTTTGAACAGTTTGTTTTCAACATTATGTGTATTTGGTCAGTTGTTTTATTAATACCATGTTTTATAGCATTCCTATATTAAATACAAATACTGCGCAAAGCACGATAAAGACCCTTATACGTTTATGCGGACAACGTAGGCCCAGATCACCGTGCGCATCTCTGCAGTCTGATTTGAGCATTCTCTGTTCGTCGACATATACTATAGTATCCATTGATTCTGTAAGCGGACAGCAAAGGTCTTGATCAGCCTGCGCTTATGAGCAGGCTAATCTGGGCCTGCGTTGTCCGCAAATTACTCTAGGACCCTTTTCATGCATTTAGCATCAAACAGTGTAGACCCTGATCTGATATCGCAATCTGCGGTGTCGGGTCTCTGTGTACAATGTTTGCTGATGTTTCATTTTGGGACTCAAGGCAAAAAAGAATTAAAGATTACATCAATGGCTCGAACCAAATGTTGGGAATGTCTAGTTAGCTATGGCGAGCAGCTGATTGTGCTGGAAATACTTTTTGTAATGAATTTTGGTGCATAAGTATGTTTGTTAGTCTATGTTTACAACTCCAGATAAAAGGAGTATCTGGATTTTTTTTATTTTCCATGAAAATATATGTTCTGAGTACTCATTAAAAGCGCCTTGCTGGGTGCTTCTTATGGGTACCCACATCATATATTTTCCTTGAGACATTAGAAAATGTTTACAACTCCAGATAAAAGGAATATCAGGCAAATATGTTTTTGATTTCTCCATGAAAATATATGTTGTGGGTACTCATTAGAAGTGCCTTGCATAGGCGGTGCTCCTGGGTACCCATGACATATTTCTGTGGAGACATAAAAAAGTTATCAATGTTCTTTGGCTAAAAAGCATGCCTTATCTGGAGTTATTGATGTTTTTCTAACATGAACAATTCTTCTTGTTCTCAGCCTAACAACAGCTATAGCTATGGTTGGTGAGGCTAAAGATGAAATTGCTAACGCCTGCATGTTATTCAGCGGTAAGGTTAAAACTAGGATTGACATTTGGCATGCTCATAATAAGTTCAGGACATGACAGTGTGGTGATGATTTTCTTAAACGTTTCAGAACATTGGATTTGGCAATAAAAAGGTTGCCTATTGGAAGTTAACCTAGCATGCTAAACAATTATCCTGTGTTATCTAATACCACACAGCCGGTAAAATAGAAATGTAAAATATTTAGGACCCTTGCTTATCTTTTGCTTTGACAGTTCATATTGTTAAAGCTTTTCAGTTGTATGAACATTTAAGAACAGTTCAACCAGAATTTAAGGTAACTGGTTTACAGCATTCTCTTCGTACTGATGGTTCTCTTGGCAATGCAAGGGTGTGCTTGATCAATTTTTCCCTTTGCTTGTTATCAACCCTTCTCGGTGGCTAAAACGTATGCATCCAGGTTTTAACAGCTGTTAAATAACCCGGCTATAAAGTTTTCATACTTTTTTTTCAAAAGTCCCCGAAAATATTTTAGGTGTTGTTTCTTTAGCTTCTCAGTGTACAAATGACGTATTTATCTTGAAAAAATCTTTCCCATGTGCAAATGCTGTTTTGGAATCATTTGCGTACTGCCTTTTGATAAGTCAATACTACCGGCTTTAACTTCTACCGACAATCGGGCATCCTGTTCCAACAGTGACTTTACAGCAGCAATGATTACCGTGGTTTTAGTTTTTAGTCCACCAAGACGGGTATTATGTACGACAGACAATTTTCCAGGTTTGAAAGCATTAATCCATCTATAAACTGTGCACATACAAATGGACTCCGGTCCATAGATTTCACACACTTCATCTAATACCTGCTTTGTATATATATCAAACATATAAATGAAACTACCCAGATAAGGCCACAATCATGAAGCACAGCCTTTCCGAGGAAGAAGATAATTTAGCCAGCGCATGACAAAACCAACAGTGCATGTGCACCCAGCGAAGACTCAGATCAGCCGGGGCATCCGCCCAGTCTGGTTAGAGTCCTCCCTGTCCGCTTGAAGACAGACAGCTTGGGTCCTTAGCTACCCATAAATCGCACGGCGAAGACTCAAATCAGAATGGGCGGATGCCGGTCCGCATGAAGAAAGCTTGGGTCCTTGGCTACCTATTTAGCGCAACACAAAGACTCAAATCAGACTGGGCGGATACCCAGGCTGATATGAGTCTTCGCTGGGCGCACATGCCATTTTGTTCGGTTTGTTCGTTTTGTCATGCGGTGGCTAAATGATAAGGAACAATGACTTAGAAGACACAGCGACACAATTGCAATAACCAACATACAAACAAAGAAGAACTGCAACAGGAACCAGAGGAGCCACCTTGGAAAAGGTGAGCAGAAACATCTACAGTCGAACTTCAATAGCTCAAACACAGATAGCTCCTTTACCATGGCTAATTCAAACTCGTTTTTGAGTCCCTACGACATTCCTCCGAAAGCCCGAGAAAACAAATATTTAGGGAATGTTTCTTATTTTATCATGAAATTGTATATTCTGTGTACTCATTAGAATCGCCTCATCGAGGCGATTCTAATAAGTACACTCAGCATACCTTTATTTTGTAGAAGAGAAGATAGAAAAGATTTACCTAAATAATCGCTTTTTGCTTCCTGACCTGGCTCTATGATTAACCTTCAGTTGCTCCATACCCATATCTCGAACAAATTTCCATGGTCCAAAAATGGTCGAGCCACTGAAATTCGACGATACTGTGGCTAAAACTAGTTTTACTCGACCGAAACCTAGCCCTTAGTTCTAAAGCGGCTCAAATTACAAACACATGTGTTTGGTCCTCGTAGGATCCTCTACCAAATCTATGAAATACCATAGTAAAACAATAAATAACCACAAAGACGCATTAAAAGAGGCATATAGGCCATAATGACATTCTGAAGCCAGTACATAAGAAAATCACTAGTTGGACTACGTTGAGCCCGATCACATACAGTAATCAGGCCTTTTGAAAAAGATTGAAGGAGCCTCTATTCAGTTTGAGGGCAGACTCACCGTCCTGCTATTTAAAAAGGAAGCAGGTATCAATCATAACTGGTTAACATCAATATAGGGATCAAACACGGTTTTTTATGCATTAACATTCGCCATATCCCGAGGAAGGTGTTAAAAACCGAGGCCGGAGACCGCGGTTTTCAACACCTCCCTACGGACCTGGCGAATGTTAATGCATTGAAAAACCATGTTCCATAAAAACTAAAATCATTTGCTACAGTTTGCGTTATTTCTTGCACTATTTTGTTTCGCCTTTTCACCGATGTCTCGCGAACGCATTCTCCACGGACTGTGCTCGTTCTAAGGCCGGGCAGTACACATCTCGTAACGGCAGCAAATCTGTGGCCCCGGTATGATCATATTGAAAGTTGCGTAGCCGTGCATTAACAGCGCGTGAATTGCCTTGTTAATACACGGTTTTTCGCCGGTTAATGCACGGCTGTTAATAACGTGCGACATTGCTTTTTATGCAATAATTTATTTAATAACTATACACAAACAAATTTCAGCAATTTTGTCATGTTATAAGGTCACTTTTAAAATAGTTGGTGTGACTGCATATATTTCAAACTTGAATATCGATCACTTAAAATACATTTAAACGAAATAAACGAGTTTCATTTGTTATTGAGAATAGACCTGAAGTGCAGGGAAGCGTTTTAAAAAATATACTTTGGATAAAACTACTGAATCTAATCAGTGACAAAATGTTTTGCAGAACCCTCGTAAAACCGCTGCATAAGTGGCAAACAGTGTTGGCTCTGGTCGGGAGCCACTTTCTGTTGCGTCTTATCTTGTTCTATACTGTTTAATCAGGATTGTTTGCCCGACCAAATACCAAGGATAAATACGGGACAGCAAATGAAACTGAACCAAAGCCTAAATCAGTATGTGGAATGTTTTCAGACCAATCCAGATATGACAGGTTTTTATTTTAGATTCAATGCCACATATAGCCACCCTCTAAATCTTTCAGGTCGTGTGAGCGAATGGTTTAATTTAGGCAGTTCAACTATTATGCATGCAGTCGACAAAATGCGGCAAGCCATTGACAGCATCCTTGAACCGGGGTCAGCAACTAACGGTACATCGACACCGCTGGTAAGCGTGCTTCTTTTACACAAGTTATTATTTATAAGGTTGGCATTTGACCATTTTAAGCACAATACTTTTATTCAGAAATGCAAAGATCACGAAGGGCAGCCTTCGCTTGACATCAAAAGATGAAGAGATGAGGAACAAACAAGGACACTAAGATAAAACAATGACAAACCATTATTTCCATTTACCTCATCCTCGCTGAATCCCAGTGATTTAATTTAATATACATGTTGTTTTGTGTATGCTTTGTAGCTCTTTGTAGCTTTGTGGTTCCCGCATTGCTTTCTGTTTTTCTATATTCTAGCATTGTGGTCACCGTCTTCAATAGCCGTCCACTTTGCTTTCCGTTTTACTAGTTGTGTTGTGATGCTAGCATTTTGGTCACCTTCAACAGCTGCCCATTTTGCTTTCTGTTTTACGAGTTGTGATTACGAGTGACATCGGGACCCAGGGTGAAGTTAGTCGGCTGTAAAATCTATTTTAAACCCTCACCCCACCCCGTCCGGTGGTTTATTCTACTGACGATTCTAAGGCAGTGGTCCCGGTGTTAGTCTTACTCTTTGTTGCTTTATGGTTTATTCTTCGAGACGATTTGTTTTAAGTCTAGCCTTGTGTTATTTTGTTCTTGTGTTTTTCAGTCTTTCTTTTAGCATTGCGATTACCTCGTTTGGGGAAGAGAGAGCTAATCTTAGTGTTTTTCGTACGTTTTCTTCGACTTGCGCTTGTTTGGTTTTGTCTGTTTCCTCTTCCTCTTGGTGTCTTGGAAGGACTGCGGCTTGTAATTGTGGCACTCCCTGGACTTTTCTCTTACCTTTTCTTAGACGTTTCACTGGATGCGTTAGAGAGCCGCTATGCGAGTTAAACATTCATGAGTGTTAGAATAATTGTTTTATGTCAGTAAAATCGATTTAAACTGTAGATTTTACAAATGCCGCTCTCAGACGGTGATTTTAGTGTGGGTTGTTTTTTGTGATGCATTGTGCTGCTCACTGCGGTGCTTTCCATGTGCTTTGTCCTGTTAGTTGTCTGATTACTGTGTTTTGTCATGTTTGGGATATCGTTTAGGAAAAGGCAGCTGGTTGGTTTACTTTTGTTTGGTTTGCAATGTGTGTGCGGTTTGTCGTGGTTTATTTACTCTTCTTCCTGGTGTCATTGGTAGGCTATATTCTGTAAGTTGGCTTTTCTCGGACATCTTCCGTACAAATTTAGATGACCCGTTGCTTACCAACACTTGATTACCTGTGCAGCACCTTGGGCCACGATTGCTTGAGAGTTTGTCATGGTTAATGATACAGACGTTCAATTTCATTAACTACTCTGTTATATATTTGTCCACATCATGCATATGCTGCTAGAATGTGATAAAAATATAAGACCAGATACCCAAACAATGTCATGATCACGACGCTAGGCCTTCCCAAGGCACCAAAAGAAGGAAAGATGAGGAAAAAATAATTATTAATCAAACGTCATATATGAAACCACCGACTAACAAACACAGACGAATTGGAACAGAGGAACATTTTTGGAACGGTCAGTAGGACAACTACTTGGGGATTAAACCAGTTAAATTCTAAGGTAAATTAATGCTAATAGAGAGGCATTTAAAAGTGGAAAAATGTACATTTTGACAAGAAAATGGCACACATGTTGGGTATTATTGTAATTATTCATTAACATTTCTAAAGTGCTGGTTTCAAACTTTTCAACTGAAATAACTGGATACATCATAGGAATTAGGACAATGCAAAAGAGATACATTTCTTCAATTGCACTTAGTTACAGAAATACATACACTGCCAGCGTTCCTTTCACGTTTAGAAATAAAGTTTGTGTCTTGAAAATATTGTACTAAATTTTTGATATACTTTTGATATTTTTATTTTTATATAAACTATCATTATGGAAATACCCAAGGAAGACCGCAAAAAAAAAAACGGAATACAACACTCCTATGGCATCGAACTAAGGCTGAATTAATTAAACGTTATAAAACAGCATTTTGTCGAAACAGAACGAACACAGAGAGAGCAAATGCTAAATAAATACCATTTTAAAACCGTCAATAAGTAAACCGTTGGAAAAAAATAAGTGAAGATGTCCAGGAAATGCCACACTTTACCCGAGGCTATTGAAATGAGAAAGGAAGGCAATGATAAGGAATCGATACAATTACCTAACACTTCCGTCCAAAACACCAAAGGGAAAAAAAGAGCACACTTAAAGCAATGGCAGCATAACAGAAAGCCAAAAAGACAGTTTCTTTCCTAAATAATTGGCCAAACGGCTATCCAAAATAAACTGTTTACCAGGACATACATGCAAAGACATACAATGGCAGAAATAGTAAATCACAGCAGAAGCACCACCTTTCCATGGTATACACATGACATTTTTAGTTTAATCCGGGTGAAGGGTTTCTAACTCATCAGTGCAACATCTCCAAGAACATAAATATCAAACGAATACAGTGATGAAATAACAATGAGGACTGGACAGCAAAAAATAATTGAAATGCTGAAACAAAAGAAAACTAACAGTTTGACTCCGGTGTGCCTGACCAGAGACCAAACATCACACCAACCGACTTACTTAAAAGTCTTTAGGTCGGAGCCGTCATAGAGTATGAGGCCCGACCCGCCGGCGTGCAACCAAAGAAGGAAAAGTTATTAACCGTTATTGGGTTAACCACCATGCATGCAGTCTATGCTATTTCATTTATGTTGTACCCAATCTTTATATATCGAAGAATTATTTTACGAAATTGAGTGCTAAAATCATTGTAAGTACAGTCGAACTATCAATGGCTCGAACAACTTTGGGACCATAGAAAATTGATCAAGATGGGTAGTTCGAGCCAGTTCCATGATGGTACGCTTGCAAGGGTCCAAAATGATGGCGAGTTTTCTGATCGATTTCCTGTGACAAATGGAGTTAAGCAAGGCTGTGTACTAGCTTCAACACTGTTCAGCATGATGTCTTCTGCCATGCTTACAGATGCTTTCCAGGTATACCTATTAGGTATCGCTTTGATGGGAAACTTTTCAACCTAAGAAGGTTGCAAGCTAAATCTAAGGTGTAGACAGAGGTGCTAGACGAGTTCCTCTTTGCTGATGACTGGCAAAGGGTGCTCCAACAGAAGAGAAAATGCAAAAATGTGTGGATCAAGTATCTGATTCATGTGACAGCTATGATCTCACAATCAGCATCAAAAAGACTGAGGTAGTATATCAGCCAGCACCCGGAAAGCCTAACAAGGAGCCTACCATCACAGTGAAAGGTCAACGACTGCAAGTGGTAGACCAGTTCACCTACCTTGGAAGCACATTGTCTAGAGTTGTGCACATTGATGATGAAGTCAATGCTAGAATTGCCAAAGCTAGTGCAGCATTTGGCCGGCTATATGGAAGTATTTGGGACCGAAGTGAAAGCAGACTTGGCACAAAGCTGAAAGTATATAGATCGGTAGTGCTGTCAACACTATTATACGCATGCGAAACTTGGACAGTTTACCAACGACATGCCAAAAGACTGAACCACTTCCATACAAGCTGTCTTAGAAAACTTCTAAAGATCAAGTGGCAAGACAAGATTCCAGACACAGAAGTCCTGAAAAGGGCAGGGCTGCAGAGTGTACATACTCTTCTGAAATTAGCACAGTTAAGATGGACAGGCCATGTTACCAGAATGCCTGATGAACGTTTGCCAAAGAAAATCCTCTATGGAGAACTTCAAGTAGGAAAACACTCCTATGGTGGTCAGAAGAAGCGATACAAGGACACCCTCAAAGCCTTCCTTAAAGACTTCAACATACCAACAGAGTCATGGGAACAGATTGCACAGGATCGTACAAAGTGACGAGGCCTCATAAAAAGGGGAGCTGGTGAATACGAAGCAAACAGAATCAGCGAAGCCGAGCAGAAACGTGCACAGCGGAAAGCCAGAGCTAAGGCATCACCAACAGAGCTTTCTTCCTCAGACCTCTCTTGTTCTATCTGCAACAGGCAGTTTAGAGCTAAGATTGGTCTCATCAGCCATCTTAGAACACACAAATAATAACACATCACACAGTTGATTAGGATTGGTCATTGTCAGTAATGACAGACGAACAAACTTTGAGCCACTATGGGTTAATCATGGCACCAATTCAAGAAGCAAATAGCGATAATTTAGGGAAATCTTTTCGATTTTCTACACAATGATTGTATGTTGAGTGTACTCATTGGAATCGCCTTGATGAGGCGATTCTATTGGGTACACACAACATACAATTCCATGATTAAATAAGAAAAATCCCTAAATATTTGTTTTCTTGAGCTATTGGAAGGATTTTGTAGGGACGGAAAAAAGAGTTCGAATTATCCAGGGTAAACGAGCCATCCGGGTTCGAGCCATTGAGGTTATACTGTATATATATTTTTTGAATTTATATACTAAGTCACCATAACATTCAGGTTCCGATAGGACTTGTTGCAAAAAAGATTTTATGTCTAACATTGAATTTTGAAACTAAATCGAAGTAGCGTCAATAAAATTTAGAAAAAGGCTTTGCGGATTTTATAATACCGATGACACTGATTTAAAGGTTTAGCAGTCAATACTTTATTTCGAGTGTTGAAGTCAGTAACATGACCAGACACTCTTGCGAACCGAATTAATTGCGATATATAAAACACCTGGATGCTCGACGAGGAACATTCCCATCCAAGTAAGGAAAGTTAACAATCTCAAAATCAAAATTATCGCGTTTATCATACATTTCGCATGAAAGAAACCTATCCAGAAAAGATAAATGCAAATCCAAAACGGGGCTTCAGTTTCAGAAAAATTTGCTTTATTTAATGGAATCTCTGGAGGATAAATTTTGCTGAAAAAAAAACATCGAAGTAGTCATTGTCAATATTTAATAAATCGTCCAAACATCTAGACGTCGAGCTGAAAACTTCAATAACTTCAGATTGCTTTTCTTCAGAAAGAGACATCATGAAGTCTCCTTCATAACAGAACTAAAACAAATCAGCCACAAGAGGGGCGCGAGTCGTACCCATTGGAATCAACACAATTTGTCTAAATAGCTTAATGCCAAATCTTATATAAACATTGTCAAGTAGAAAGGTGAAGAGCTCACACTTTCTGACACGAGAATAAAGTCTGCCGTTTTGATTTGGCATTGTTTATTTCTTTCCGTCACATCTTCTTTCGGTGCAGAAGGTTAGGTGTCGTTGGTATAGCGTTTCCTAGATAACATAATATGAACATGCGAAAGTATTATCCGGTCCTTTGCTCTCCATTCCTGCATTCTGTAGTATCTAATGTTTCTGTTACCGGATAGTAAAGGCCCGACCAGTCTGCGCGGAAGCGCAGTCAGATCTGGGCCTTCGCTGTCCGCATATTCCCGAAAACACGTTTTTAAATTTACTAACATCGCTTCTAAGTTTGTAAAGTAAAAATACATGTTAAGATATCCAGGAAATGCAACAATCACGAACCAAAGTCCTCCCGAGGCACCAAAAGGAGAGATGAAATACAAATAAGGACAAAACAAACACCACATATGAAAAAAAGTTAAGAGAAAAGTCCAGCGAATGCCGTGCCACAATCACAAACCGCATCCCTTCCCAGACACCAAGAGGAAGAGGAAACTGACAACACCAAACAAGCACAAATAGAACAAACGTACGAAAAGCACTAGATTAGCTCTCTCTCTTCCCCAAGCGAGGTAATTGCAATGCTAAAAGGACTGAAAAACATAAGAATAAAATAACACAAGGTAAGATATAAACCAACGCCTCGTAGAATAAACCACAAAGCAACAAAGAGTAACACTAACACCAGGGTCACCGCCTTAGAACGGTCAGTAGAGTAAACTACCGGTTTGCTAGAGTAAACCGCAGACACACAGACAAAGAAGAACTGCAACAGAGGAACCGCCTTGGAATGGTCAATAGGGATATTACTGGTGGGGTTTAAACCAGTTCTATTCCTGCTTAAACCTCACCCTTAATTCTGATGCAGCTCCAAATTACGAAATTATGTTCGGTCTGCATAGGAGTCTATTAGCTCATCTGTGTAACATCACAATAAAACACATATAATCAAAAACTCTGTGAGGAAACAAAGTAAAGGGCTCAATGTCGATCTGGATCCAGATTACAAGGAAACCACCAGTCCCCATAAAATGGTTCCGATAGATGCTGTTGAACCTGTTATTTTAAGCCAGTGCTATATACAGGGGAAAAGGGGAAAAGTGTTTTGTTTTTATTGCAGAAAGGTGACCTTCAGAAGATAGTGGATGACGTGAATGCTATCTGGAGGGAAATGACTGGTCATTTCGATGACTTGAAGGACTTAGGAAGACCGTTTGTAGAAGAATTCAAAGCTGTTAATGATATTATCAAGGCCGTAAAGATGGGCTATCACTTTCTGAAAATCATGTAAGTTTTTGTTACGTTATTAGTTATTTATCTTACGGTGTATCATAGTTGCTCTCAATATCATTCAGCTAAACTGCTTCTTATTATGAAAAAAGATTCGAAATACAGATGAGGTCTTTGAAATATTGAGCCGGATGGGTTTGCAAGCACCCGGTTTGTCTACATATGATTTTGCCACTCTTTATACTGCTCGTCCTCATAATCTGATCGTAGAAAAGCTAATTCACTTAATTGAATTGACATTTACTTTAGAGGCACTTTTTATCGACTGTAATGAGAACTTTTTTTTTCATTTCCGAGGAGCACAGACGTAAAAGCATATGGTCATGTCTTCACATTCGTGATTCGCTTATTTATCTTTTGCAAATACATGTACTAGACGTGGCACAGAACTTTATAGATAAATTGTAGGTGTTTAAATGGGGACTAATAGTTATGGTAGAAACTTCATTTCTGTCATTGTATGTTTTTGAATATATGCCCTGGCTTTCTGCTTGTAGTATTTTGCTTGTGGCGCCGTTGCTTTAAATGCCTTCTTTCCCTTTAGTGTCTTGGACGGAAGGGGTTAGGTAATTGTATCGATTCCTAATCATTGCCTTCCTTTCTATTTTCATATTATCTCTCCCTGATGAAATTCAAGCTGATATAATCGAAACGTTCAATTCTACTACTTGATATCTAGAAGTTTTGCTTATTATTAAAATATTTATTTTGAAGAAATGGTCGAACAAATGAAGAAATTATTGATCAAGTGTATGTGACTGAATTTCATAAATAAAGTGAATTATTCTGATCCCTCATTTGAATTTGACTTTAATGATATCAAATGGTATGATGCATACAAGCATATACGATCACGAAATGATTTTGACTTTTACATTATTAATTTTCCATTTTTGCTTAGTGATATTCCGCGATCTACCTTGTATGGGGTAGCGGGTTCGACCCCCGCCGTGTCGGCAGCATTCTTTCGTGGAGATTGATCTTGAAATATTTTCTACGGTCATTCTCTCCCTTCCATCGATTCAAGAAGGGCAGGTGTCAGTTTCTGGCGAAAGAATGTGCACAATACGGGTTAAAAGCTTAGAGGACTAAACCTGCACAGTTGAGGTGTCGTTAGGTTAATTGGTCGCGCTCAACATGACCTTAATGTGTTGACTGGGCCAAAAAACCTCAACATAAACAACACAAACGTATATTGTATGGGTTATAAATGTAAAAACTAATTCGCTTCGCAAAAGTGTCTTCTCATGTAAATGATTTTAACTGTTAGAATTAAGTTCCGGCTGCTGAACTTGTTAGTCTATCGGTATCATAAAAACCAATTTTATAAAACGTTTCATCGCCGACTCTATGAATTAGTTGATAAATATAACGCTAGCTTGAATACACTTTAGCAGCAAAGATTATCAAACCCGGAGCTGTACGTTGACCTAGTTTTCAATTTAGCAACATTGTTGGAAAATTCTTTTTTTAAGAACAATTAAAAAAATTAAACAACATTAAAAAGGGAACGGACGGAACGGCTATAGCATGGACGCAATAGACTGTTTGGTTTGTAACCAACCCATTCATGGCTGTTAGCTATCAATTTTTTTCCTTTACCTTATCTCATACTACTACTACTACTATAATAATAATAATAATTATAATAAATAATATAAATAATAATAATAATAATAATAATAATAATAATAAAAACAATATGTACATTTTCAGTATCGACAAAACCGCTTCCTTGGTGCAGAAAGTATTTGGACCAAAGTTTCATCCGGATTTTCCAAAGGAGAGACGAGTCCCGAAAGATGATGGTTGCCCGCCAGGAGTATGGCCGACAACTACAAATGGTCATTATGATACTTTAGGTGTTGACGTTATACTAGATATCGGAAAGCCTGTAAGTTGCATGGAAGTGTGGTAGTTGCCCTAAATATTTTGACACTTAAAATAGATAGATGTATGTTTAAGGTCAATATTGTTTAATCTCCATTTTGAAAAGGAGTCTATTCTAAAAGAAAATACAATGTCTCCAGACGAACTCAAATATTTTTCCTTTTAAGGAAGATTTATTTTCAAAAAGAACTGGTTATGCAGCAATGCAAACAGGAAATCGCAGACATGTCTCCTTGCAAACTATGGTGGACAAACTACCAAATATATCCAGTCCTGTTAACTCTGTAACCGTTTTCACTCTCTGGGTTTATTCAGCAAAGGACAAATTAATGATAACTTTTTTCCCCAGAAAGTAAGTCTTACTCCTTGTTGCTTTGTGGTTTATTCTACGAGGCGATTTGTTGTATGTCTTTTCGTGTGTTATTTTGTTCTTCAGTCCTTTTAGTATTGCGATTACCTCGCTTGGGGAAGAGAGAGCTAATCTTAGTGCTTTTCGTACGTTTGTTCGGTTCGTGCTTGTTTAGATTTGTCGGTTTCCTCTTCCTCTTGGGGTCTGGGAAGGGCTGCGGTTTGTAATTGTGGCACTCCCTGGACTTTTCTCTTACCTTTTTTGAAAAATATAGCGTCAGTCTGAAAACACTTCTGCAACAAGGTATATCGGAACCCGAATTTTACGGTAACTTAGTGTACAGATTTAGAAAAATTGTAGGTAAATCTAACTTTTCGGAGCAATTCAGAAAACTTATTAACCGTTATAAAAGAATTGGCTATAGCCTGGACATTATGTGGCAGACTGCATGCCTAGTTGTCAACCCAATCATTGTTGATGGCTATGCTTCACTCTTTAATTGCACGACGGCGGTTCGGGCCTCAGACTCAATGACGGCCTCTTCGTAAAACTTTAACCAGTGGGTTGGGGCTTGACGATATGTCTTTTGCTTGGCCCGCCGTGGTTCAACTATTGGTTTTCATTTACTCTGGCATGCAGTAGAATTAGCCATGAGTACTCGTCTTTGTTTATTATAGTGAGTAATTTGATTTTTATGTTTTCGCTTTGATGCATTGACTGAGAGCCTTTATGCGAACCGAACTTTTATGTATTTCTGTATTAAGAGTAGCATCAGGACTCAGGGTGAAGTTAGTTAGCTGTAAAAGTGCTTTAAATCCCCCGGTGGTTTGCTCTACCGACCGCTCTAAGGCGGTGGTCCCGGTGTTAGTCTTACTCTTTGTTGCTTTGTGGTTTATTCTACGAGGCGATTTGTTGTATGTCTTTCTGTGTGTCATTTTGTTCTTATGTTTTTCAGTCCTTTTAGTATTGCGACTACCTCGCTTGGGGAAGAGAGAGCTAATCTTAGTGCTTTTCGTACGTTTGTTCGGTTTGTGTTTAGATTTGTCGGTTTCCTCTTCCTCTTGGGGTCTGGGAAGGGCTGCGGTTTGTGATTGTGGCACTCCCTGGACTTTTCTCTTACCTTTTTTGATATTTCATGCAAATTGTCACCTGAGACAATTTGCATCACATCTCAAAGCCTATTTTCATCGATATCCATCGCAGTTTGTTTATGTTTCCTCTTTGTGTTACTGATTGGGTGATTGTGACTCCTTCTGGACACCTTTACTATTTTACGACAGGAATGTAGTAATGCAACGACGAAGCAGTAAATAAAATCCGGATGTCGGAATTAAGTTGGTTTTACGTCGATTGGCCTTACCTCCCTAATCAATACCTTCTGAAAGAAGATCGGTGCATCTTGCCATTTTTGTACTGCATCACTGTTTTGTTTGATGCCTCGTGAAAGCTGTACTTTATTTAACTTTTTTCAGACTGTTGCTGTTTCATAACAGTGTCGAAAAAGTAATTTATATGATTTCTGTGTTGATCCCCTGAATATTTATAGGTGTAATAATATCGATATTAAGAGCTAGACATCAATAAAACCAGGTAACAGCGATCACCATCCTCCCTCCTAAATTAAATAGTGATTCAAGAAATTAAAGCCTATCAATATAGGGATCAAACATGTTTTTTTTTTCATGCATTAACATTCGCCAGGTCCCGTGGGAGGTGTTGGAAAATCAAACATTCACATATAGAGGAAGAGTAAATAAACTACGACGGGCAGCACACAATTGGAAAACCGGAGTAAAGCAAAGCAGCCAGCTCCCGCGTCCTCAAAGAGATGATCACAATACCAGACTGGACCAATTAAAGACGATAATAAGACAATACAAATAACACATCGTGAAGAAGCAAGACAACGATTAGCCACATGGCTCAAAACGAACGGACAACAAGAACACCAGCAGAAGATGGTATAGTAATAGAAACTATTGGCACAGAGGAAAAGTTTAATATTAATTTAATGGCACCAAACCTTCACCCAAGACTCAAATTTTGTGAAAATACATAGTTATTGTTCGACGATCATACAGGCTTCCCAACCAAAACTTCCCCATAGGTTAATTGTTTGACTCGCACAAAGGCTCCCTAACTCAATCGGTCAAACAGCACTGAATAACATGTAAACCAAATCAAATAACTGTGATGAAGCACATGATGGGGGCTCATAACAAACATCTCATACAGCGACAGACAGAGCGATTGAAAACCATTAGGTGAACCACAGAAGGTCCGAACTCAGACATTTACCCTCTAATAATATGTGTGGATCGGAGAGCGATCCGACCTACCATTATGCTGTTGCACTTTCCCATACAGTAATTGTATTGCAGTTTTACATTTGCTGTTTGTTCGTTTATTTGATCAAGTGCTGATTTGTGTAATCCTTTTTTGTGTCATTCGAAACAGTAAATAAAAGGTCCAGGAACAGCCACCATCAGAGACCTTAGCTTACCAGTGACACAAAGGGATAAAGTAAACATAACTACGACGGACAGCACAAACGTAACAAACAAACAAAAAGAAAGTAACTACGTCCCGTTTCCAAAGTGAGTTGATCACTGTGCCAGACAGATCCCACTAAAATAAACTATAAGACAACAAACTGGACGGAACATGATAACAAAAGCCCCGCAGCGGGCAGGCATAAGCCCAAAATGCCCCACAAGCCTTAGTTTGGTGCTTTGGGGTAGCTGAGTTCCTTGGTTGTGTTTTGTTTTCAAGGTATCTCCACATTTGTGTTTGGGTATTTTCGGTATAATGGCCGGTATGGCCGTTGGCCGTTCGATGTGTCTGTATTCATGTAATGACTGTATCAATGACACAAAGTACTGGTTACATAATTTTTATCCATGCACTGGAAAACGTGTTTATCAGCCTGACAGTCTAGTAACTGTACGGAAGCTTCCAACTGAACCGACCGCCTTGTTTCACTTTTTGTTTCAAAGTAATTGAAATTAACAAATCAGTTACTAATAAAAATGACAAAAGAACATTAAAGAACGAAACTCGGAGTCTTGTTATTGACGCTCTTCACACAAGTTATACAGTCGAACCTCAATAGCCCGAACACCGATAAATCGTTTACCATGACAATACGAAATTCTTCCGATAGCTCTAGAAAATAAATATTTCGGGAATTTTTCTTATTTTATCATGAAATTGTATATTGTGTGTATTCATTAGAATCGCTTCATCGATGCGATTCTAATGAGTACGCTAAACATACTATTATTGTACAGAAGGTCGAAAAGACCTAAATTATCACCATTTGCTTCCTGACCTGGCGCCATGATTAACCCTCAGTGGCTCGGACTACCCATGTCTGGAACAAATTTTCATAGTCCCAAAGATGTTCGAGCCATTGAGGTTCGACTGTATTGCAATTCTGTAAAGTGTGTTTTACTTATTACTTAATTTTATATGTACTGCCGCTTTTATGGATTTGCCCGGTCTATGATTCATTCATTCCCTGTTTCAACAATAGTTTATCACTCTACACAAACCTGTCTATCGATCCTTTGATTAAAGGCTGTAGTTTGCCCCATTTTCTGACTTTTTATATCTATTCAAAAATAAAAGTATATCGGGGGATAATCAGGAAAGGCTATATTCACGGAACACAGTTCTCCCAAGGCACCAGATAAGGGTTAAATGACATAAAAGACGAAACAAACAGTATTAGCGAAGATACACAAGAAGCACCACAATCAAATAGCACAGCCTTCGTGAGGCACCAAAAGAAGGTGAGATGAAGAACAATATTGACTCATATGAAACCAACGATGCATAAAGAATGAAAAACCGCAACAGATGAACCGCCTTTGAACGATCAGTAGACACACTACTGAGGGACCTATACTAGTTTTACTCTCTACCTGGTCCTTATCTTAATAAGTCTGCTGCCTACTCATAGCAATGTGATAACTATTGACCCATTTATTCCGAAGTAGGAATCCTTTGGAAATGTGCAACTAATTAGAAAATAGAAAATAAAATAGGCTACCAGACTCGGTACAACTAATGACAATTCTTGAGGAAATCAAATGAATCCTCACAATCCCTAGCAGCTTTGAGCGGAATTATGTTTCACACAGGATCAGTGAGTACAAAATCCCGAAGGGCTACAGCTTTTTTATATCATCGCTACACACACAGTTTCGGGACGATGTTGTACGGCCCCTGAACAAGCCCTTTACGACAGCTAATGTTATCGTAAATTATTCTGAAGTAGAGACATATAAACAATAGCCAGGAAATAGCAGACTCAGTTTAATTGGGGTTCTTCATGAGGACTGATCAAAAAGACCCGCAAAATCCCTTATGCTTTATGCGGAATTATATTGATGTGGAATCCTCTATATCACCCCTTTTAACAGGTCCATTTCTGACAGTAGGGGTGTCCGGTATGTTTTAATAATTACCATGTTTTGAAAAACTTATGTATTTACTACGAATAGTGTAGAAATTGTGGAGAACGTGGTTTCTAATCTGGGTCTACGTTGTTTGCTAATATCCCTATTAATGGACCCTCAACATAAATGGATTACTATTTACAGATTCCTAATCCAGTTGATGGCATTGTTCATGTTCGAGGCGAAACGAAGGTGGTACTACAGCCAACAGATCCACAATTTAATGGTACTGAAGTCGTAATTGAAAACATTATACCAGTTAGTAATGCCGATGGTAGACGTTTCAAATCTGGGGAACACATCGGAGATGCAAGTACAATCGAGCTATGTGAACAGAATTTTATTCATTTGTCTGTGCGCGAAACGCAAGTCGAAGAAGCACCTGACAGGAATTATCAGTACATGGACCCCTCAGTATTTTTGGATGACTTAAATCCTGTTTCAAAGTGGGTCCAGGAATGCATGGATTATGAGTTTAGGTAGGTACTTGTATATGAGAAGGACAACATCTACGGTATTTACAGTAAGCATACTGACAGACAGTCCTGAGCAGACGGCGAGCAAACTGTGTAGACCCAGATCAGACCCTGTGGTAATTCGTTGTCTGATCACGTTCTAGGCTATCTGAATGTTTTAGAGACACCATCGAGTAATCTTACTTTGGCTCAAACTGGTAATTAGTTAATATGTCTGAATATTTATGTAAAATATACTGTGCAAACTAATAATGAAATGCTCACTTGCGTAACAGACCACAGACGCATCAGTGTGGTCTTGACATGTACAAGTCGCACAAGTAATGCTGAGAATGTACAAAAAAGAAATTTAAAAGACAAACTGCATAGTCGTCCGGTTTTCCGTTTGTCTTTTCAACCCGTCCATTTGTCCGTCCGCCAGTCAAACTTTGCGACTACCCTCTATAAAGGCTGCCCTTTATGTAAAATCTATAAAAGGCTGCCTTCAAGCACATTTATGTAAAACTATTACTCTTTTCTCCCTAACAAGGATTCAAACCATGCGGTATCATTTTATGACTTTAATCTATTTGTATAAGTCTAACGACGTTGTCATTTGTTTACGTCAACACTATCGTTTAGCTCCATTTCCGATTAAGTGCAATAGCTATTATAATCTTATTCGGTATGTGGATTCTCTCTTGCGTGGATTCGACACTCTGCACATCCATTTTATGACCTGAACATTATTTCACGGTCGAGACATTTATATAGTTTTACGACAAACCTAGCGTTTAGCTTGATTAACGACAGCTTTCTGAACTTCAAACATCAAAAATGGTATCATAGAAAAAATACCCTTAAACTCAGATCATAGCCTTCCAGTGACAACAAAAAGAAGAGCAACAAACCAAGACAGACAGACATGTAAGGCTTCATTGACCGAAACTACCCAGCCTGGAACAGACGACACCACCTTTTTGCACTTTGTTTGCCTGTGTTAATTGTTGTCAAGGTGCAGGCATTTAAAAAATCTGTTTTCTCTTTTATAAGTATTAAAGTATGTAGCACCTCCCATTCCTGATATCGGTATCGGTATATGCGACAGGTGTTTTGTCTTATGTTGCAGTTTGTTACTCTAGCTATATGGATCATATAAATGTTAAGAGTGATGTTGCATTCTGGAAACTTCTTCAGAACAATAATATCCCAAGTTCCTTTATATCTTTGCGTATGATGGTGCAAACGTCTGTCTGCTTTGAAGTACGTACCTCCCGGTATTTATACTGACCGTTCTAAGGCGATGGTCCTGGTGCTGATCTTACTCTGTGTAGCTTTGTGGTTAATTCTACGATGCGATTTATATTAGTCTTGCCTTGCGTTTTGTCCTTGTGTATTTCAGTGATTTAAGTCACGATTTTATGGAGGCTGTTCATATGGCAGCATTGTAGTATGCAGGTCTGGATACGCCCCCGTCATTCTCGCCCCCTCCTAGTACCGGTTTTAGCAGAACTTGGATTTTCAAGTTTTCAGAATAAGCTCAATATTACAAAACACGTTAAAAACCTGTATTATGATGACACATGGGGAGACCTATTCTGGTCGCCACACGGAACATGACCAGCGACAGTGATATTCAATCTGGTTTATAGTTCGTTTTGTTTTTGCGTTACTTGTCTTATGTGGCATTTGTTTTATCATTGTTCCTCGTCTCTTCTTTAGGCGAAAGCCGTTCTTCTCAATTGTCCCGAGTATTTTTACTAATGTTTTTACTAGTGTTGGGAGTCTGTTAAAATTTCATAGTCGATCATCGGTTTTGTAAAACCGTCTGATTATCGACTAATAATCGACTTGTAGAAAATATATTCACTCTTAATTTAGCCCTCTTCCAGGTACTTATTCTTTGTTTTCTATCAACAATAAGGGTATCCAAATAATATTTTTCTTATTTCTCCATGAAAATATATGTTGTGGGTACTCATTTGAAGCACCTCCGCGAGGCGCTTCTAATGAGTACCCACAACATATTTTTAATGGAGAAATAAGCTAAATATTTACTAGTACTTTTGGGTTAACTTCCTTAAGGCTATTTTTTCTTTTTGTTTTTAATTTTTATTGACATTAATCTAGAATGACCAAAATAGACAGCTTTGAATTTCATTTCTTTATAACTTGCCTATAAAAATAAAACGTGAGAAAAAATGTGTTTCTGAAAATAGAATTTTCTGATTAGTCGACTATAAAAAGCCTTTCTGATCATCAGTCACAAGAGGCTAGGGTGACTGATGTTCGATTATGATCGGTCATCAGTAGCAACACTAGCTTTTTTACAATTTACTGCATGCGAGGTACAATTACCAGAAAATACTATCGTTATGGTTTCGTTTTAGTTCTGGCTGTACAATAATTGATTATTTTGATTTTTACAGAATACTTGGCCAGTCTTTTGACGCAGGGGAGTCAGAGGGTGGTGCAACGTCAATTATTGATAAAGTCAAGAGGACAGTGGAAGACAAACTGAATTCTTCAGGATTATCTGAAGTGGCAGATAAAATAAAAGGGTTGGTCAAGCGTGAAACTACTGAAACAAGCGCACTCACTTCCGTATTAGATAATTTTAAAGATAGTTTTATAGATGACTTCCTGGAAAGACCAGATAGATTTTTTGAAATCTTTCAAACTGCTTTGTTTTCCGAAGATGGGTAAGTAAATTGGCAGATATTAATATGTTCTAACGTTTTTTACGCTAAATCGCAGACCAAATATATTTGTTTGCTTTTTTACCAAACAAAGTGTATGTAAAAATTGTGAAGAGCTTTTTTAAAGAACACGAACCGTGTTTACATCTGTTTATAATATAAATGTACTTGGGGAATATTCATACGGACGTAAAGTAAATAAGTGAACTCAAACACTGAAAATCAGATCAACAACAAGTTCTCAATATCAAAGGGAAAGTCAGACAAATACAATTAAACAGCAATAAAAGGAACATGTGGCAAGCAGAATTAGGAGACCTTTCCCAAAAAATGGAAAACATATTACCCAAATTTAAAAATTTAACTGAATACATCTTTAACAGATAATTGTTAAAAGAAAAAAAAAACATTTTAAAGTGAAACACTGCATAACATTTACCAAAAGGTATGACAATGAAAGTATCGCCTTGGAAGCTAGCCTTACGAGATCCCAACTCTTGCCATTAGCTTCCACTTATGATAAAATGCGAGATATAATTTAGTTAAAACAATACTATAATTTGATTTATGGTCACCGTTCATTTGGAGCTTTCGATTTTTCATATATCTTCATTTTCTTGACTTTGTTTTCTTCCTGATTCCAGGCCATCGATTCCAAATATTCTTGAAATTTTCAACCTGAACTCGATGTCAGTGAGTTCACTGCTGGATAACCTAAAAGGTGGCTCTGACTTCTCCAGCACACTGCTAGGTCTTGTACAATCACTGGCTGAAGGAATGACAGAACTGCCCGCTGATAATCCACTGGCTCTGTCCATGTCCTTTCTGAAAAGATTTTTATCTTCCAACGGTACATCCCCCACTGGAAATATTGATGAATTGGCAACACAGCTTATTGGTTCACCTGAAGAAAGTAAGTACACTACAGATGTTGAATTAATAACACAAAAAGGGATTTCCTGGATGCACTGGCTGACCTGAGTCTCATAGATTGCACTGCATATAATTACGTTGAATATACCCTGCAATAACGCAATTACAAAGCACAACCTTCCTGAGGCAGCAAAAGAAGACGAAATAAGAAATTAACGATGACAAAAGAATCGTGGTATATATCATATCATCGACGCACGAACATAGAAGAAATGCAGCAGATAAACCACCTTAGAACGGCGGTGATAAGAGGCTTAAACTCGGGCGACACCTCACCCTTAATTCTTACGCAGTTCCAAATTGAAAACCATACAGGACCACGAATACACAAGAAACATCATTTATTGCTATACTGTACTTGTGCTTCCGAAGCAAATAGTTTAATTATTTCTATGTAAAATATATGAGATTGATTCCGTGCCTTTGCCTTACATTCAAATATGGTATTTTTTTTCAATAACAGATGTTGATATTTTTTTTTCTTTTTCCAAGAAATATATGTTAAAGTACTCATTAGAAACACCTTGCCAAAGTGGTTATCGGCACTTTGCCAAAAGTTGCCACCTTTTTGGGAAAAGTTGTCAACTCTGCTTGCCAGACGTTCATTTTGTGGCTACTTAGTTGTGTTTGTTTGTTCCCTTTGGTGTTGGGATCTTGATCTGATTGTATCAGTTCCTAAGTTCACTTATTTACTTTCCTTAATGAGTACCATGGAGAAATAAGAAATGCATATATCTGAATATATAGAACAAGGACGGGCAATACATTACACAGACTTATCACGGTGAGGTTAATAAATGCTTGATGAGGCAGTGCAGAAAGCCAACAGAAATAGCACATGAGATGTCAAAGAAGACCCACAATCACAGAAAATATCGTAAACAAAGAGCAAACAGTCCGTAACAGATAGTACAAATGACATAATTCTGAATCTGAGCACTTTCTTCTGCTCAAATCACCGTGTTGCTTGATTCGTGTAAAAAGTCGTTATTTCCGCTGAGACTAAAGGATACGCTTGTTATTTTTGTTCTCGCCATTTTTGTAAGGGAGATAACTTTTGTGGCTTTCTGTTTGATTTACAGTATACTATAAGTACCTTCCTAAAACGGACCTTCTATAAAAGGAGAGATACACAGGGTGTTTTAGAAGGGAAACAAAACCAGTTTTGAGAGAGTTGCCTTCCTTGTAAATGTATTCATGTTTCTTTGGCATTACATTTGTTTTGTAATGATTTTATTTTTCAGAATGTGTCCTGTTTGAAGATGGGATTGCTAAAGATTTGGGTCATCTTTGCATTGCCCACTGTGATTGCCTTGGTCTATCCTGCAGCGTGGCAGTACCTGTTGGGCATTTGATAGAATATATTCAAATAGGGATTTCGTTCAACACTGATAAGGAGCAGCTAGAGATAGATTACAATGGAGAAAACTTTGTACTTATTTCAGACGGTAAATATATAAGAAAATTGAAGGTGCCAGAAGTGGGAGAGCTGAAATATATAGATTACAGTATAAAATGCTTTGATTACTGAGCTATGTCTGGGAGATTTGACAATATATATGAGGGTCACTGATGATTCCCAATTTGGCCGAAACTAATTAGTTTGGCCGAGGAAACTTAATACTTAATCTTTTTTAGTTTCTTAAGTAATTTCGTTGCTGCTAAGGATCATTCCTTTTAGAATCCATTGGTCAGGCGATTCTCTAAAGTTACGGCGACGTTGTTTGGTTTAAACATATTTTATTACAAAATTGATTGTTGTTTGATAAGAGATATAAAGGTAAATCGTTTCGCAATTACCACAAAAGTTTAACACAGTGACGTCTGATCTTTCATGTCCTGAAATTGGAAAACAAAAGAAATAGCTACCAGCTGGTGCTTTTGAAACTTGAACGATAGGCGGAATGGGAAATTGAGCAGACCTGTCCCTTTAAAATCAGTTTGTTCTGGTTATACATTGTCAGCCCAACAAAAGAAGATTAATTGTAGAGTTTTTTGTGGATGTTATCACTAAGGATATATTTTATTTACCCAAAATATTGGGAAACTTTAACTCCTTCCCTACCTTATCCTCATGGAACATGGAACAAAAATATAAGCGAATGAACACAGGAAATGCCACAATCACGAGGCGCAGCCCTCCTGAGGAACAAAAAAGAATGAGAAATGATTTACAAATAAGGACAAAACAAACGCCACAAATGAAATCACAGACGCGGAAAGAAAGTATAACTGCAACAGAAGAGCCGCCTTGGAATGGTCAGTAGGAAAATATTAAGGTGGTTTGGGGGGTCGAGCGGGGGCTTAAATCAGTTTTATTCGCGCGAACCGTCGCCCTGTATTCTGATGCAGTCAGATTTTACTACATATTACTTTCTCTATGCTTGATGAGTGGCAAACTGTATCCGACTAGGTTCTGCGGCGTCCTATATAGGTCTACACTGTTGTCTTAGGCATGTAATAGAATAGTGTAATCTTGATACTAATTAAAATCACATGGACATCATCCTAAGGGCAAAGTGATTCTAATGGTTACCTACTTTATTCAGGTAAAAGAAAATTAGACTAAAACAAAGAATAGTGTAATATTCAGACAGACAGGTTTGAACAAAGGCGACGACCTACATCAAACTCTTTACCACCAATCAAGGACATCTAGAAACGTTAACAGTTAGTCATAAAGACGTGTTCAAATTTGAGGATAAATGTGATAAGAAGTTAAGGTGCCCAAATAATTATGGCAATCAGGCGATCCAGTTTATCGCCAAAATTGTCGCTATTTATAAAAATACTGTAATTAAGTTATCCTAGTACCGCATGCACCAAATAGGTTGGAAAGACAGGCTTGAGAAAACATTGTACACCCAGGTAGAACTACAATTAATCGTTTAGGAAAGGTCTAAAATGCCATTCCGTTAGCACCATTTGACACAGCTCCTTGTAGTCAGTGTGCTGGATACATTTAATTGGGAACTGATACACATTTTAGAAGGGAGGCAGCTCTGTTACAAATGATGTAACCTTCATTCTAAAAAGGGGTCTACTCAAAACGGAAAGAATCTGCTCCCCATAGAGAAGACCCAGTTTCAGAAAAGATTTGATGTGCGGGGGAAATCAGACAGGAGATCACTAGTCGTTTCCCTTGTACAAGATGGCAAAAAATGAATAGTATATCCACGCTTCTTCAGTATCGTAGTTTCTCTAAATATTCGGACTCATTTTCTTATTACTATTCTTACCCTAAATGCAGAACAAAGCAGTTAATTGAACTCAGGAACTGATACAATCAGATCCACACCAAGCCCCCAAAACCAAAGTGAAAGACAGACAAATGCAATTAAGCAGCCACAAAATGAACACATGACAAGCAGAGTTGGCAACACTTTCCCTAAAAGGTGGCAACTGTTACACAAACGTAACTGAACATATCTTAAACTTAAATAATTGTTAAAAGAAAAACATTACAAAGAGGAACACTATATGACAATTTGAAAAAGTACCACAATTTATTGTGGGTTGGGGGGAGTTAAGCTAGCTTTACGGGATCCAAATCCTCGCCCTCAGCTTCCAAACTGGTAGAAACATATATTTGTTTGGTCCTATGGAGGTCTTCTAACATCCATAAATCATTACGGGTAACAATCACAAATGACAAAAAAGAGAGAGAAAGTCCAGGGAGTGCCACAATCACAAACAGCAGTCCTTCCCAAACACTAAGAGGAAGAGGAAACAGACAAAACCAGACAAGCGCAAATCAAACAAACGTACGAAAAGCACCAAGACTAGCTCTCTCTTCCCCAAGCGAGGTAATCGCAATGCTAAAAGGACTGAAAAACACAAGAACAAAATAACACAAGGCTAGACATAAAACAAATCGCCTCGTAGAATGAAGCAACGATTAGGACTCAACAGAAACAACGTCCACTTGTCGTTGTTGTGTCTAAAGTGGTGGATGAGTGGCAAACAGAGTAGACCCTGATCAGACGCCGCATGGCATTTGATCTGGGTCTACACTGTTTGTCCATGTATGTCTGTCTGTCTATACGGTACTGAAAAAGTGTGATGATGATTCGAATATATAAGGAATGTTACGTTCTGATACGTTTAGGTGAAGACCATGATATTGATGTCGGTTATCAATCGTCAGATATGAGTGCCACTCTTCAAGGAAATATACAGCGAAATGAAGACAGCTTTGTTCTACATCTTGAAGCTAAAATGTGCAACGATCTGCAAGCAAATTGTCATCAGTCCGTGAATGTGTTATCTGGAATTAGATTTCCGAGTATCAAACCAGACGGTAAGAAAATATTGTCATTTAAGAATAAGATATGAATCACGATTTTTGCTCTTGGTGTTCGTACAGATTGTCTGAGCAAACAATGTAGACACAGATAAGACGTCACAGAGCACGGAACCTAATCAAGGCCCACAACAAGGTCCACACCGTTTTTCATTGAACTATAATTGTTAGTTTGTAATCATCATGTTGCTAATTAGAAGTTAAAAGGACCGAAGTTTAGGGTAAATACGGTAAGAGAAATACAGTTGACTCTCGTTATCTCGAACTCGCTTATCTCGAATAACCGCTTATCTCGAAGTGAAACTCTTGTCCCTGCCTAAACATGAAAGTCTAACAACAAAAACATTGTGGAAAAAGGAGAAATTGCTCCTAAGGAGCAATTTCTCCTCTTTTCCACAATATTTTCGATATATCTCTTACGTCAAGTCCAATTACATATATTGTTAAATGTGGTTGTTCGAATTACTGTTTCCTCAATTCTGAAAATCTGATATGTCGAGGTACAGATATCTCGAAGTATTTCAGAGAGTCCCTTGGAATTCGAGATAACGAGAGTCGAGTGTATTTTTCATCAGACAAAGAGTAGAGAAGATTTCCAGGAATAGCCACAATCACAGTTCAAGGACTACTAATAACATCAAGATGAACAAGGAAACTATGACAGACAGTATATACCGGGTATGTACTCCTTGGTATTGGACCACAACATGCATGTTTTTGTTTATTTTCATGAAGAGGTAAGAAGAAGAGTTTTTAGTTGGCAAAATGTCTATAGATATAGAACTATGTAATGGTCACCTTGAAATGAACAGAAACGACTTCCGCGGAATGTGGTGGTGCTAGGGTGGGTGTGTGTGTGGGAGGGGAGGGTGGGGAGCTTTGATATGGGCATTTGTTTTATGAAATTGTATCGCCCAGTGTTGCAACTGATGTCTAGAGCTAGCTTTGGTATGCTTTATAACAGTTTTAAAGACTCTTTCAATTTTTATTATAATTTCAAGAGTCTTTAAAATTCTTCAGTGCAGTCAGATTGCATGCTCCATGCTGATATTACACATAAGCCCTTGTGTTGGTGTTTTGGCTAATTGGTTATCTCTTTTCACGCGAGTGGCGACTTTTGTCGTCTGCTGATAAATATTGCAAACAGTTTGCCCCCAGATAAGCCCCATACAAAGCGTCGGGCCTGATCGAGATCCAAACTGTTTGACACTCTGATGGTATTCCTGAAACACTTTTTTTTGAAAAAATTAATTTAAAAAAAATCCACAGACGACAAAAAGCATGCAATATTACCCAGCATGCAAAGAGTTAAACGAGTTATCCGAAACACATTGAGCCGCGGCGTGACAAAACATATTTACTGACATGTCCGCCCAACGAAGACTCAAATCAGCCCGCGCATCCGCGCAGTCTGATCAGAGTCTTCGTTGTCCGCATGAAAGAAATTTCATTCTTTGGCAATTCAAAATGCGCTAAGAGAAGATTCTGATCAGACTGCGCCAATGCGCAGTCTGACTCTTCGCTGGGCGCACATGTCCGAAGGTACCTTTTCTGATGTTTCGGCTCAATCTATTTCAAACAGTTTTAGATGTTGAAGAGACCATGTGCACCACTGACGGGAAGACGGTAGGGACAGCGGGAGTCATCAATGAAATTTTCGCCATGAGTATACCAGTATTCATGAACAAACTAGGAGATTTCGGCAAACTCGGCGAAGTTGCGATCAATCTTATTGGCAAGATACGTGAGCTAACGTCTCTGAATGTAAGTATAAGCGTTACACACAATGTTGAGCGAGACATACCACATCAGGTCCCGAGGTTATAAAACGTTTTTCAAACTCAACTTAATTGAGCTTGAAATTCGCCCTGCTAAGAAATCTCAAATGACTAATAATTTAAATTTCTTTCTTGCTAAACATAGCTCAGCATGATAATTTCTCTGTTGATAAATATGAAACTGCCAACTATTGTTGTCATTTCGATATTTATTAGCAGATAAAATTTCATACTTAACTGAATAAAGCATGAAAAAAAAGGCTTTATAACCTCGGACGGAGTGTAGCTCATCAATTTTAGGGGACGGAATGCACTTGGTATAATGCCTGACGTTTTTGAAGGGGACAACTTTGTGTGATTTTTTTTCTTAAACCAAGCTGAATATAGGTTTATTATAAAAGAAAATACTTCGCCCTCAAAGAGAACAAAATTCCGTTATTAGAATGGAGACCCAAACAGCTTTGACAAAGTTGTTTCCCATAGGTGTGTATCAATTCCACATAAGCGCACAGGGCCCAGTTGTTCAAAGCTAACGATGTCGTTAGTTAATGATTCGTTAAAATTTACATCGAGTGATACGCAAATATGCTGAAATTTTTTGCTGAAAGAATGTGAGTAGCTTTTGCAGTTTTAAAGCTACTCACATTTTTCAGCAAAAAATATCAGAATATTGTATATTGAATCCGCTAAAACAGTTAACGAAATGACCCTTAACGAGTTCGTTAAGCTAACGACGCTTTGAACAACTGGGCCCTGGATACACTTTCTATATTGGCCGCCGTATTTTACATCACGAAAACATACCTATATAATTTTGCCCCCCTTAAACCCCTTTTTTTGTAAAGTGAAACTGGGGTTTACAAGGGTATACATATTTTTTTTCTTATTTCCACTAAAAAAATAGATTGTGGGTATTCACATCTATGTTTTGAGCAGATATTTGAAAAATATTAGAATTTTTATCTGACAATCAGGTTTTGGTGGTGAAATTTTCAATATATTTGAATAGGCGTGTTTTCGTAATGTAACAGAGTCAACTACTGTGACTTACGTTTTGCTCGACTGCAACGCGCGCTTCTTCGGGGAAGGAATTTGTCCTGAAAAGAAAGAATTTGCGAATGACTTCCATTTATAGTAGACACCCTTTCAGAAGGAAGGCCGAAATGTTTCGTCAGATTAACATACATAAAGTGTATTCATTGCTTTTGATTTGATAATTCCATATGCAAATCGCGAAAGGTCAGATTAAAGTGTCCATACGCACAGCCTGTTACTTTCCTCCGCTGTTCGCACACAAAGAATATAAACTTCGTAAAATTTATCGTCGAAAAATAACAATTCCACTGGCCACTACAATGCTCAGAACAAACGCTTGGCTTTGCCATAGCAAAATACAGTCCTTTTGTAATTATGGCGTGCATATATCCTCCCAGAGGGCACACAACGTTGAGACAACGCCGCATCTACGTCGATGCAAAGTCATATATATGAGATTAGTATACAAACCTCATAGTTTCATCAAATATTTCGTTCACTGTCTCCTTATGTCACAATGTACATAAGTTAGCCATAGCACAGCATTTCCTACAAGACTGCGCATGTGCTCAGTGAAGACTCCTCCGAGCAGACCAGAGTCTTCACAAGGCAATCTGTGAGAAGACAGCGATCCAAAGCGTCTTCAGTCGAACAGTAAATAATCTGATCAGCATGTGCATCCACACAAGCTGAACTGAATCCTAGCTGGGCGACGTGCAGTTTTGTAGGAAATGGTGTGCTCATGGCTGAATTATGTGATCCTTTTTATACAGCTGCTGGGTGAAAACGCTGAAGGAATGGGAGAGATCAGCATAGAATTCCACGATAAAATTGATCTCTGCTTTAATTTCAATGCATCGGTGCCATCATTCGACATGGAGTTCTTCCGACTAAAATTCATGTTCATGGTAGGCCCAGTTCCATTGTCTTTAGGTGAGTAAACGCTTAGCACTCTGGGTGAAATTTTCAGCCGACGACATATTGAAATATTTTTCTTATTTCCCCAAATGGAGAAATATGGCCTCTTTCGGATGTACTATTAACCCATTTATGCCTAGCGTTCCATAAAAGGGGCAGTGGCAAGCATTACAGACCTAGATCAGACCCTGGAAAACGCAGTGCTTATCTAGGTCTACACTGTATGAGGCACAAAAAACTTTATAATAAATGATAATACAAAAACAATCAGACACTTTTTAATTCTGAAATGAACCTGTCCAAAGTGTATCTATACTGGCATCTAAATGAAAACATTACATTGTCTAATCAACTAATACGCTCGTACTAGACCAGGACTCCCCCATCTAGTGTTCTGCTATAGTCAAAATGAGTAACTATGGCACCTATAATTTGTGTACACGTCAGAGGTAAAGACAGTTCGGAGTAAACCAAAACTTGGTAAGTTTTTCGAGTCATTTAGGTCAGATTAATGTATCTTGATACATATGTCATCACGTGCTGTATAAGCGTCAAAAGCGTACATGCAAACGATCCGCTAGCTTTTCGAAAAACTTGTAAGGATTTACTGTTAACAGTTATTTTTATTCTTTGCAGGATTTGGAGCTGGTGGTGCACTTGCATTCCGTACAAACATTTCCTTTTGTGTTATGACGATGAAAGCTGGGGTAAGTGTAAACACACACACACTCACGCACGCACGCACGCACCCAGGCACGCACACACACCTCGACAACAAACGTAAATGTTTTGTATTTCGACAATTTCGAACATACTTTCCAGATAGTCAAAGCATAATTTGTTATTTGACAGTAACATATAAATGTTTTGGAAATAAAACATAAAAGGGACATTTGCAAACAGTGTAGACCCAGATCAGACGCCACAAAACGCTTCTGATCAGGGTCTACGCTGTTTTCATTTAGTACAGTTTTTTATATATATAAAAACATTGTAATAATGAAAGTAACAAGAAACACATTTTATTGAAAATGGACTGCAACAAAGATTTAAGCCTAGTCCTGCTGAACCCGGATATACCCTGCATTTGCAAACAGTGTAGCTCCAGATCAGTTGGCTTCTGGAGAACTGTTTGCACTGTTTGCAATGTTTGCCATTAAGTATGTGAGTTTATATCAACAATCTAGATCAAGTAATTTGATTGGCTGAAAATTAAAAGTGAGCGTGGCATCTTAATTCCATTCAGCATGACAAGGGTTAGATAGAAGAGTCCATTCGGTATAAATGGTTTAATAATAAATATCGTAATACAACCTGGATGCGTTGTTATCAACTACATTATGATTTCATATGCACGTTCTGCTTTCCTAACCCATTTATGCTGAGTGGACTTCTATCTTAACTTTTTAGACAGGTTCATTTTCTATAATAGAGGGTGTCTGGTAAGTTTTTATTATTACAATGTTTTGTAGGAATTTCTAAACTGAATGCATTCAGCATGACAAGGGTTAAGATAGAAGAGTCCATTAGGTACAAATGGGTTAAGAATAGATATTGTAATACAACCTGAATGCGTTGTAATGAATTACATTATGATTTCAAAATTATGCATGTGCTGCTTTCTTAACCCATTTATGCCTAGTGGACTGTTCTGTCTCAACTTTTTGGATAGGCTCATTTTCTATAATAAAGGGGGTCTAGTAAGTTTTTATTATACTAATGTTTTGTAAGAATTTCTGAACTGAATGCAGTGTATACTCTGATCTAATACATTGTTTGCCAATGTCCCTTTTATGGGACGCTAGGCATTAATGGATTATTGTTCACAACAGTTATCGGGCCTCAGCTCCTTAATAGGTATCCAACAGTTGATGTCTGATGTACTTTGTTTTTTGGAGTGCCTACCCCTTTCCCCTCCCTCCACCCCCTACCCTGTTGTTCCTGTTGCACTGACGTCAATGTTTCATTCAGTCCTTAAATTTATTTCAGAATACATTTATTTCTTGATTACTTAACCTCGCTTGAAAAAGTGGAGTATACAAATTTACTTAGTACTTCCGTGTATCAGTCTGTCAAACCGTCCGTCTGCCCATCCGATTATGTGGACGTAGCGTTTTGGCTGCAAATGATATCTCAGTGACTTATTATCTGCTGGTTCTAACTTGATAAATTTTAAACACAACAAGCAAATTCTGTGAAAAAGAACGGTCTGGGTCACTTGATGATTTGTTTCTTGGCCATTTTTAGTTATGCATATACAGACAACCCTCTTGATAACGATACTCGATACAACGACAAAATTCGTTATAATGACAATTTGACTGTCATGAAACCTTCGCTTAAGAGGTAACAATTAGTCACAACTTATGCAAAAATATTGTATTTAATACTTTAAAGACTTTAAAGAAACATAAGTTTTGGATATTTGTTACAATCGCCTTGGTGATACAATTCTAACAAATAACCAGAGCATATGTTCTATGCGGAAAGAAAAACAAAAACAAGACATTTTTTTACACATCAATCTGCTCATTAAGTATACTGTACAACAGCAAATTCATTTGAATGGCAATGTCCACGGGAACAAATGTTGTCGTTGTAACGAGGGTTCACGTTTGTACATTAGGATTTTGTTTTTCAGGAACAGTACCGTTCCTTAAAATTGTAGATGAAACAACAATAGCCTCCTGTATCATATAGCAAAGAATGATCTTAATCTCTTACAGGGAGTTAATACACCTTGTAGATTTATTGCCATGTTTTACAAGAAAGATAACTTTATTGACTTTCTGTTTGCGATAATACACACTAGGCCAATTTAGAAGTGGAGTCTACTCTAAAACGAAAGCATTTGCTCCCAGGGAGCAAATGTTTTCCTTTTAGAACGGATCTTTTCAGAAGCGAGTTATATCAATTTCGGCTGTTGCCTCCTATAGAAGTGCGCAAAGTATAATTCTGGCCTTTGCTCTCCATTTATACATTCTGTAGTATCCAATGATTCCGTTAGCGGACAGCAAATGCACTGGATAGATTGTGCGAATGCATAGGCTGATCTTGGGTTTCGCTGCCCGCATATGCCCAATGATGCGTTTTCGCAAAGCAAGGCCCATGGTAATCAGTTTCTCCGTACTGTACGCTGATTAACATTTGTGGATAATGGTGACCAATACTGCGGTCGATTATTGGCAATGAGAAAACCGAAGCGATCAATCTACTTAAACTAATTCGGCGCGCAGTATTTGACAAGTCTGTTACGTCATCCATTGCCTGTATAAAGGAGATGCAAAATAACAGCACTCTTACAAAAGCACTCGGTATGTGCCTACACTTTAATATGTACAAGCCCAACAAATGTAGATGGAAACTTACATTACAACAACTCCGACAAACCATTTGTTTGACCTGCACGCTTTCTTTTCTCGTACAAAGGTTTAAAGGTTCTATTTATGTTTATCTATTCAGGTATTTCTCCTTCCTGAGGTTGGTGCCAAAGTTTGGGGAGATGTTGGAGTTGATCTAGGATTTGTGAGAGCTGGAATGAGACTCTACGGCGTGCTGGTAGAGACACAGCTTCCAATAAAAGTTGAAATGGAATTTGCCAAATACCCTCTAGATATTGGGTAAATGCATTACCACTGCTTTCGACATCTTTTTCAGTCATTTCTCATCTTGAGCTTTACTCATAGCAAGTATCTCAATGGTGTAGCCAGAACGAAATTATTTTTACGCACACCCTGTAACTATCGAAATGTTTTTCCTAGTATCGCTGCCAGAATAGGAGCTACTCTTAAAGGAGAGCATTTGCTCCAAAGGGAGCAAATGCTCTCCTTTAAGAGTAGCCCTTACTTTAGCAGCGATGTTTTTTTTTTTCCTTTTAAGAAAAGCCACTGGGGTAAAACAGCAAAGTATTTTATGTTAGTTGATGTCCCTTTTATTGCAAATACTATTTCTTTTCTTACTTACACATGTTACGCATATGCGTAATGTGCGTATTAAGGTCTACACCTATATACCCTATTTAAACTGAATATTTGGACGTCTTAATTCCTTTCCATGTCCTAAAAATTGAACAGTTCTATTTCAGTACCTGTTCTTGTATCTAAGAATTGTTGTATGAGTGACAAACCATGCATACCCTGATCAGACAAAGCATTTTTCACCTCTGATCTGGGTCAACGCTATTTGCTATATATGGTCTGTCTATAATAATACTTAGTATTTAAAAAACGTCAAAAAGATTGCCTTTGGAAACAAAGAACACATTACGGAATAGAAAATTGGAGTCTCGGTTTTATTGAGAATCTTTATAAGCAGTAATGAAGTTTGCAACACTGCTTACGCCCTCCTGCGTATACATGAGCAGCACTCCATTTTCAAATAAACCACATAAATCCTGTGATCCCAAAGGAACTGAAATACAATCTGCACTATGGTGATGTACGGGGAGACGTTCTACCGCCGCCACACGGCACTAACACCATCTGCAGTGTAGTGAAATAAACGTCAAAACGATTGCCTTTAGAAACAAAGCACATTACGGTTGAGAAAATAGGAGTCTCGGTTTTATTGAGACTCTTTATAACCAGTAATGAACTTTCCAACACTGCTTAAGCCCTCTAGCCACAGAACCCCATTTTCAAATATATTGCAATGGACCAAATTATCCCAAAGAAAATGAAATATAATCTGCACTATGGTGATGTACGGGGAGACGTTCTCCTGCCGCCACACGGCACTAACGCCATCTGCAATATAGTGAAATAAATGTCAAAATGGTTGCCTTTAAAAAAAGCACACTACGGATTAGAAAATGAGAGCCTCGGCTTTATTGAGACTCTTTATAAGCAGTAATAAAGTTTGTAACACTGCTAACGCCCTCTAGCCACAGAACTCCATTTCCAAATATACCACTGTGACAGTAGACCCAATTATCCTAAAGGCAATGAAATATAATCTGCACTATGGTGATGTACTGGGAGACGTTCTACTGCCACCACAAGGTATTAACACCAGCTGCAGTGTAGTAAAATAAACGCCAAAAAGATTGACTTTGGAAACAAAGAACATACTACGGATAAGAAAATGGGAGTCTCAGTTTTATTGAGACTCTTCATATGCAGTAATGAAGTTTGCAACACCGTTTAGGCCCTGTAGCGTATACATGAGCAGAACTCCATTTTCAAATTTACCACAATGGGCCCAATGATCCCAAAGGAAATGAAATATAACCTGCTGTATTGTAATATACGAGGAGACGTTCTACGGCCGCCACACGGCACTAACATCAGCTGCAGTGTAGTGAAAAAAAACGTCAAAAAGATTGCCTTTGGTAACAAAAAACACACTACGGATAAGAAAATGGGAGTCTCGATTTTATTGAGGCTCTTCATTAGCAGTAATGAAGTTTGCAATACTGCTTACGCCCTCTAGCGTATACATGAGCAGAACTCCATTTTCATATATACCACAATGGGCCCTATGCTCCCAAAGGAAATGAAATATAATCTGCACTTTGGTGATGTACGGTGAGACGTTCTACTGCCGCCAAACGGCACTATCACCAGCTGCAGTGTAGTAAATCAAACGTCAAAAAGATTGCCTTTGGAAACAAGTTCAAAGTTTATTAAGCATACAGGTACAGTGTGCCCCTCGCACTAACTCATATAAATTAGAAGAGTAAATATAGATCACATACGAATAAAAAAAAAATAGCATACACAAATAATGTAACGCAGTACGTTTGCAAGTTTGTCTTGATTTCATCGTGTCCCGTAAGAAATAATAAGTACAATCAATACATTTGTTTTGAATGAACCATTTTCAAATTCTTATAGTTAAAATGGCAGCGCAGTACGCACAAATCGGTAATTTAGAGGCATTTCTTGTGTCGGTTATTCTTTGTGCGGCCTTGTAGCTGCTCGCTGAATTCCGAAAAGAGAAATGTGTGTAATATAACCAGGTCTCTTATCTGATTACCAGTATTATGCCAACATGTTCAACGACTTTTACAGTTGGTGTAGGTTTTCCTTAGAGAGTCGCACAGTACTTAACTATAGCTTAATTTATCCTTTCGGGTTTTTTTATTATTATTGAGCCCGTTCAGGAAGTTTTGAAAATATGAGGGTCTCTGATGATACCAAATCTAGCTAATATGTCCCCTAAATCTTGACACTACAGTTGTTGTTAATCTTTTAAATGTGTATATTGTTCTCAAGGGTTATTCCTTTTAGCATCGCTTTATGTTTACTATAGCTGATTTCCTGTATCGTTTATTAAATTTATTTGAGGGTCACTAAGAGGCATTACTGGCCGAAACTCACCAGCTTGGTCACGAAGACTTTACACTTCAGCTTTTTTTAGTTTTTTGGGTGCGTTCATTGCTCCTAAGACTCGTTTGTTTTAGAATATATCCTACGGTTGCACAGCATAGCTGATCTGACTGCCTGATACATTGGCTGATCGGAATCGTCGCATGACAAAGAGTATCGTTTCTTACGTCATTTTCTAAACAGTGTTTGCTATATTTTCAGGTCGAGAATGGATTTGCTAATGATTCCGCTGCAACTCCAGTTGAAAGCATTTGCTGAGTTAGACCTACTATTTAAGAAAGTCAAAATATTTGAAGGCACGATATTTGAATATAAGGTACCATTGATAAACAAAAATATTTACAATAAACACTCGTTAGATAAGGATATAGAGCCACCACAGTTCATGCCCCGTACGGTTAATCTGCAACATGACTTTGATTCTGACACACCTGATTCTGTACGCGAGGAAAGAGAAGTCTCTGAGACTTGTCTTGTTCGTCAAGTGATAGGTCGTCCATATTATGATACAGCTTTCCGGTTAGACATATATGCATGGGATCCTCTTAGTGATGTCAAATACTTATATGCAATTGGAACTCACAGTGGGGGAACCAATCTGGCAAACTGGACAGAAATGGGAGGTAATTCTCTGCTAGTACCAGCTAAGTTACCAGGCGGTATACCTTTGTACTGGACTGTTAAAGCAACAAATAGTGAAGGGCTTGAAGCTACAGCTCAGTGTTCACTGAACACATTCGACAGCACTCAGCCATATGGCCGTGTTGAACATTCGTACAAATTTTCCAGCCATCCAACAAAACTCAGTGCTTCTGTTGTGGTATTTGATGACAGTCCGCTTGTGAATACCCATTACAAAGCTGTTGGCTTTAGTCCAGGTCAGTATGGTTCTCAGTTTGTTGATTGGCAGGAACTGAACTTAGACCAGTCTGTTGACAGAATGGATGCTACAGGATATTTGAAAAAGTTTACTGTTCCAAGGGAGGGTAAACTAACAGTTGAGATAGTACACACACAGACATTGTCCACGCCGGAAGAATGTGCAGAAAGCTGTGTTAGATATGGTGCGACTTGTATGTCCTTTGACTACGAAACTCATTCTGGAAAATGTGACTTCCACGACGTTGTAGAAGGGGCAAATGTATATCTGAGGCTTAGTGGAACATACACAAACTATGAAAGACTAGGAGTTGGGTATAAAATGCCGATAGAATACGCGAACTTACCACTTACGCATGGTACTGTGTATTTCATTAACACAAAAATAAAGAATATTCTTGGGTATGAAGCTTTCTTGGTCGGAGATGGTACTATGGTAGACTTTACACCCCCAGAGCCTGGTCCTGTTGGCCAGGTGTCTCAAGATATACTCCGAGCAGATAAGTGTACAGCGGCAGTCACGCAGCGGTGTCATGATACTACATGGCTAGATAACCATAGGTAAGCTACAAAAAATCATATGCAAACTGTCATTTCCGAGAGAGAGTCAGGCTCTTTTGACAGAGGTTGTCTTACACAATGCCCAGTCGCGGGAGACGGAACATATTTTTGTCACTCTGTTTTGCAATGATAAGGGTGACATAATATGTTCCTTTGTAAGATTTAGTTAATGAGGCTTGGTGCACACGTACATCTGCAGCATGGGTGACGATTGTTTTAGAGACTTTTCAGTTTGACATGCGTTTACACAGTTGACTTCGGCTCATGTCATCTGGGCTGTGCATAGCGAAAATGTGTACGAGCATGCGCAAAATGCACATTCAGATCATCCTGCGCATGCGCAAAAAGTATCCTCCTGGCGCTGGCTCTCCATTAATACATTCTGTAAGTCTAATGATTAAGTAAGCGGACAACGAAGGCCCTGATCAGGATGCGCGGATGCGCAGGTTGATCTAGGCCTTCGCTGCCGACACATTCCCGAAGACACTTTTTCGCTTGTAGGTTAAATTCATTTCTCTGGCACTCCAAGGGCTTCATCAATAAAACTTAAAAGATAGTTTTTTGGGAAAGGTAACTGACAGCATTAACTACACACTTCAGCCTCGACAATTTTCATTGTTTACTAGTGTCCTGTATTGTCATGTTCCTTTTTCCGGTTAAGCTAGTTTTTGACTGGTAAAAAAAATGCGTTTAAAGGAGAGCCGCTGGCGAGTCTGCATTCCTGTGGACACCAGACCCGTGACCTCCTGATTTCCATATTTCCATAGTCAAAAATTAGCTTAACCGGGAAAATTAACGACAGAATTCTTTTGAAGAATTATATAAGCTTTTTGCGCTGTTTACACATTGAATGCTGTTGTACTTTGTAGATTATTGGCTTTCTTGACAAACGCATGTTCACAAAAAAAAAAAAAGTACAGGAGACTGCATACTGCACAAGGTAGATTTTCCGCCATTTTGTACAAAGGAGACAACGACGACACTTCTGAAAAGAGGTATACGGTAAATGTCTTAAAGTTTTGAACACTTTATTTCATACTTTTTTGGCTTTAATTTTGCTTTTTATGCATTTGTCTTTTAAAATGTTTAGTGGAATTGCAAACAGTGTGAAAACCCTGATCAGACTGCTCCGTCTGATCTGGGTTTGCACTGTTTGCATATGGTATTTTGTCAGAAACTTTGGTGTTTGAAATTTTCGGATATTTACCGTACTCAAACAAAAGGAAACAATATACTCATATGCGGATTTAATTCGTTCCTTTTAACGCATCACTAATTTTGGAAGGTAAGCAAAATAATTTTGACAGTGGTTTCTCCCGTGGAAGTGTATTCACGTCCCTTACTCATGAAATATCATACTCTTTACAGAATTATCATCGATGGGCCAGGAGCCTCCACGGTATTTAATAGTCACAAGCCACTGTATGACGAAGTCTACACACTGACGAATCATTACATTTCAGGTAAATGAGAGTGTACAGTCAAGATGGATCGTTAGTCTGTTGTCGTTAATTAGTGTCGTATTTTCTTACTGCTTATTCTAACAATAGAACAAGCCACGAATAAAATCATTTTCCAAATCCATTCGAATTCGAAGTTTCAGACAATAGGCCTTACAATTTTAAATGAAGGAAAGAAATTGAACAACACAAATTTTGTGAGCCCGCTTATGGGGAACGGGACATAGTTACCGGTTTGATTTTAATGCGTTCGTCTCTCCATGAGAGCCTGCTCAGGATTTCGGAGTCAGACGTTATCTCGTCTTTCAAAAATGATGTGGCCTAATGAGGTTTAAAATCGGCATATGGGGCCAAAATATAAATATATTCGCCACTCATCCAGTCATTTTACACATATTTATAGGTAGTGAAATGGACTTGTTGAAGAAAATTATAAGTTAAAGAGTTAAGAGGTGTAAAAATTAAGGGTAAATATGGTAATTCAATTTCAACTGTATCCGAAATTTCTTATTTTTGAGTCAAAGAGGTATTCAAATGAACCCCACGAATCTGCTCTGAATCCAGCTCGTAACGTACAGTGAACGCCCAGAGTGGCGAAGACATTCACATCGGTCTGTTTTTCATCGATTTTCTTTGTTACCCCTTAAAGCGCTACGCAAAATTGTAGCAGATGTCATTCTGTGTAGTTATTATTCGGATTCCCAGAAGCTGATCATTAGAATTGCATGTGAATTCTAGACAAACATTTGACATGATTGTTGTTGTTATGATTAAAGCTATCACGTACCCGAGACACATGGAGGCAGCGGCGAATGTGTTATGTACATGCCTATGTAGAGCCTTGGTTTCATTGATCACCAGTGCCCAATTGGTGCCGCTGTCGGCCACCGCCACCCTGTCCACTTTACACACACAAGCAAGGGCACTTCGAGTGTGAGCTAGGTGTACTAATGGTCTGAAAAGTTTCTCGACCCGAGCGGGGCTCGAATCCACTAACTTCTGCTTAAAAACTGAGATTGCTAACAACTAGGTTACCAGGCCCACACTCTTTTACATAAAACACAGCTGAAGTATCAAGTTTTATGTGCCGGACTAGCTAGATTCGGATAATTAGGCCATATCAGTGAATCTCATAAGTTTTTTTTTTTCGTTTTTGTTTTTGTTTTTGTTTTACAAAAACTAACGGAATGGACTCAGTGGTCAGAAAAGACCAGCATATATGAACTGCACTATAGTATTAAAGGGGAGATGTTTTACTTTCCCTGAGACATACAAGAAACAGAAATTAGTACTTTAATGGTTAAATGGTTCTGTAAACGAACGCAAAGCATACAGAAGACTCCGCGGCTTCTATGCAAAGGTCCTGAATTTACACGCATTCTAACTAGGACCTTCATTTTTCATTAATAGCCCTTACCTAATCGTGTAATGATGACTTTTGTCCTGTTCGTAGTGAATATTAGCAGACATACCAAACATTAACTTTTCTTGTTATGCGACCAATGCATTAGTTGGGATCGTGCTTAACTGATATTTTTAATCGCGCAAAATTTGCCGCATTAAACAATATATACTCGTATTTACGTTAGAAGCGACCGTTTACAATTTAGCTGACAAGTAATTTAGCTATAATTTTATCCTAGGTAAAAGAGTTGATATTAGTCTTCTACGTTAGTCAGAAATGAACAAAATCATATATAGTCAAGGACCAGGCCACGGATAAATCTCGACTGAATGAAACAAAAACGAGACTCACTCATTTTTTTTTCTATAAATTAGGTTATGGCAAGCATAAAGGCTTAGATCATTATTTATAATGCATTACAGCTAATTGGAATGGCTTCCAGGACGACCAAAGTGGGATAATTGGATACACCTGGGCTGTGGGACGACACGTTTGCGGTACAGACATTCATGACTTTTCTGATCCGCATAGGCATCTGTCTAGTAAACGGTTTTGGTCAAATATGGGCTTTGAGAAAGGATTCCATCTAGCCGATGGTTCCTACTACATTACTGTACAAGCGTTAAATGGTGCTGAGCTTGGTGGGTCCCTGGTCACCACCGTGTGCCACTCTACTCCGATTACAGTTGACACGACCCCGCCAGTATTCAAAGGTGTAACTGAAGTCATATATGACGAGGACTTTGGCTTAATTGCCGTCTACTACGAAGCCAGCGATGATCTGTCTAAAATTGCTAAAACAGAGTTTGCTCTCGGTAAGACAAAATATGATGCTCAACTGAAGGCGTATAGTATTCACGACCCTGTACAGGGGGCAAACCCTTTTGTTGCCTTAGAAGATCTTGGGCTGCAGGAAGGAATACCAGCCTGGATACGCATTCGGGTGACAAATAATGGTAAGTCACTTTAACTAAATAATATTTATTACCGCATTTATCTTATATAATGTGGCGTCCTTACTCCATACCATACTTGTTTATAAGCCTTTACTACTTCGTTTTACTGCATGCATATTTGGCAACTAAACAGTTATATGAATTGCAAACACTAAAGAACGCTAAGACACCGCGGACTGGGGTATCTGTTCTGGGTTTATATTATTTAATTTGGTCTGTATGTAACAATACTTAGGCATTATTTGTATGAATGCGAACGAAGTGTTATTCCATGTATGGTACTAAATACAAATCAAACTCATCACGAAACCACGCCTATAATTTTGACCCCCTTAAACCCCACTTCTATATAGTAAAACTTGGGTTTACAGGGGTATACATTATGTTTTCTTATTTTTGCTCGAAAACATAAATTATGGGTACTCGTTAGAACCGCCTCGCCAAGGCGGTTCTAACGAGTACCCACAATCTATGTTTTCCAGCAGAAACATGAAAAATATCAAAACTTTTATCTGAAACTTTCAGTTTTTGGTGGTGAAATTTTCAATATATTTGAATAGGCGTGTTTTCGTATTTCGTAATGTGTCGACTGCTAATATATATATATATATATATATATATATATATATATATATATATATATATATATATATATATATATATACATATATATATATATATATATATATATGTGTGTGTGTGTGTGTGTGTGTGTGTGTGTGTGTGTGTGTGTTCAGAGTTCTAAAGGAGATTGCATGCACTTGGTGGAGTTTCTGGAAATTTGTACAAGAGAGACAACTTTTGTGACTTCATGCCAGAGTAATGCGCTCCTAAAATTAGTACTTATTTGACAGGATTGTATTTCGTCCCAAATGATGCAATTTATTATCCTTTATTGTAGACGATTTTGTTTCAGAAGGGAGGGAAACAATCTTACAGCCCGCCTTCCCTGAAAATGTATCCATTTCTTTTCAAGATTTTGTTTTATTTTAGTGGGTCTTTTTACGGCTGGACATGGCGATGAACCAATACTGATTGACAAGTCTGCACCAATACCGGGTGATGTTCTTGACGGTGACAAATTACAAACAGATATGCAATACCAGTCAGACGACAAACGAATATGTGCTCAGTGGGTCAACTTTTATGATCCTGAATCAGGAATTGACAGGTACATATATTGTTAATGTCATATGTAATCAAACAATGATGAAAATCACCTTAATGTATGTCTCTGATCCACTAAGACACGGTGCCGGTTTTCTTTAGTATTCAGATATTGCATTTAATGCGTTTGCATTTCTTGTATGTACATGTACTCATAGGAATCTCGACAGTATTGACCTTTTGGTATTTTTGGTGGTGTTAGGAATTAGGTTTTCATGTTTTATGTCCGTCGGCGTCCCTGTCTGGCCACTTATAGCAGACAGATATCCGTCCCTCCGTCGTTTCCTGATGACAACCTGTTTAATGAATTCATTCAAAATTCTATGTATGCATATAAGTACGGAGTTATGGGCCGTGGTCACTGTTAAATATTAGTTTTCTTGCCACAGTTTGCGTGCATTTTCATCCGATTTAAAGGAACATACTATAGTGGCTTGATAACGGTATGACAATTCCTACAAGATTTATACTATATGAACGTTAAACATTGGTACCCATGTGATGACTTGATTTTGTTTACCTCCAAATTAAACAAAATTCATAAAGTAACATTAATGTAGTAAACGTATTCTTTGCTGAGGACATCCTGTAGTGTAAAGTATTAAAAGCACTCAGGAACTAATACAATCAGATCCACATCAAGCATACTAATATTTACCCAAGACATACATTTCCGGATGCAACGGTGCTGTGTTGTGCTTTAATTACTCTGAATGTTCTGGTTCGTCGGTCACGTCTGGCAATGACCATCAAAATCGACAGCGTTGCTCTTAGACTGATCCGAGACTTTGCAAGACGCACGTACATTATGCATATTAAATCATATCACACACGATTCGTGTCTCCTCATGTAACATAAGCTCTATACAAAAGCCACGTACACTGCATTAAAATACGTATCTTGTCAAAGACACAAAAAGGCTAAAGTTCAAATGCGAAACAGAAAGCCAGGAAATCTTGCACATTCGCGCAGATTGATCATGCATATAAAAATCTGAAGACATCGGGTCTAAGTTTCAACAAGCCTTTCAAGCACATTTATACGTAAATAATTACGAATCTATAAATAAAAATACCCAGGAAATGCAACAATAACATAGCACAGCCTTCCCAATGCATACAAATAAAGGGAGAAAAAACATATAACAAAATAAACGTCACATATAAAACCACCAACACACAAACAAAAAAGAACTGCAGCAGAGAAACTGCACTGGAACGGTCCACAGAAAACCAGCTGTGGGTCTTAAGCCAGTTTTATTCGTGCAAAACTTCTGCCTTATATCCGATGCAGCTTAAAATATAAGCATATTTTTGGTCTGCATTGCAGTTACAAACCTTGTCTATGAAACATCACAGTCAAACACATACAATCAAAAACACTGTGATGAAATAAAGCAAAGGGTTGAGTGTAAAAATGGGTAATCTTGATCAGGGTCCCTGTTCTGATCTTGATCTTCACTGTTTCCTTATGCCTGCCTGTCCGAATACTTTGGGTTAGTATGGCAAACAGCATTTTATTCTCAATACAATGCAGACAAATAATGCAAAAACTACTATAATTATTGAGAGAAAAGGAAATCTGGCTTTTTTTTCAGGTTCTTATTGGGTATTGGATCAGAACCCGGAATAGACGATGTTGTCACTTACAAAACCTTTAGTAGATACGACAAGTCTGCTTGCACAGACGCTACACTAGAGCACAACAAGACATACTATTCGTCTGTCTTTGTATATAATAATGCCCTCAATTCAAAACCTGCCAACAGTACATCAGATGGGGGTTAGTATATTTTTATTGCTAAAGCTACAAAACTTCAGGATGAAGAAAGGATTAGTTTGCCATCACAAACGCAAACTGGGACATGCCTTGACCGCAGCTTAAATAGACCATTAACATTCCTTTGACGGCATTGTCACGTATGGAGGCTACAAAGTCATACAACAATAAATTATGTCAGAACCTCCGCCTTTGAACGGTCTGCGGTTTTTAAAACATCGGAGGTGGGGCGGGGGCGGGGGCGGGGGCGGGAGGAGAAGTGCGTAGGATTAGGGCGGGGGGATGGTAAACCTATTTTGCACGACCAAACTCTTAATGCTCCCAGCTTAATCATTAAACACTCTCCCAGCTTCATCATCAAACACTTGTCCTTACGAATCCTCTGCATATATGTGCATTATGCCTAACATTAACTGACTTCATCAATAAAGTTTATCGTATAATGGTTCTTCCAGTTTTGTGTACATATAATTTTGTTGCAAACTTTAAGGTTACAAAATAGTTGATCAAAGTCATCTCCAAATAATTTTTTTGAAATAAAGTTCACAGCAAGAACGCGGTTGTGCTGTTTCGTTTGTTTAATAATAAAGAAATTAGACAGTACACGATATATGATGCTGTAAAATCTTCATTCATTCATGCATTCAATATATTGTGTTCTAAATGTATATCTTAAAGACTCCATATTCCTCAAAAGTAGACATTTTTTTATCCAATAAAGGTTAATATTAATACGATCATAAAATGTGGCATCTGACAGCCTGCAAAATTTTAGTTAGTCTCTCGTTTTTGAACTGGATCAAAAATGAAATGATTTTATCGTATCTCTGAAGTAATGTTGCCAACATTAATTCAGAGACACGATAAAAAATCATTTCATTTCAAGAACGAGTGACTAACTGAAATTTTACAGGCTGTCAGGTGTCACATTTTATGATTGTATTAATACCATATATCAATTTATTAAACCTCTCTTGGATAATTAAATGTCTATTTTTTAGGAATATGGAGCCTTTAAACACCATTACACGTATTCAATACCTGATGATGTAAAAAGTGTCAGCCATTATATTTGCATCATCTCTCTTTCATTTTGTGCATTGGGAAGATTGTGTTTTACACATGTGGCATTTTTTGGATATCTTCACTTATAGTGTGGTCACCACATGATACGGTAAAATGTGTCTTGAAACTTTTATTGATCGCTCAGAACGAAGTTTCATTCAAAGAACTTAAATTAAAGGAAAATGCAAGCTTTGAAAAATCATGTTTCTCAGCTTGGTCATTAGGAAAGTCTACGCATTATCCATAAACTCATTTGTATTTAGTCTTTTGTAATGCTACGAGTCGATTATCATTAGTGACTTTTGGATACAGATTAGTTATATCACGTAAAAATATTATCATTTCTTTCAGTTTTGGTGGACATTACACAACCCTTATCAGGTCATGTTGTGGACGGCCAGAAAACGGATCTAGATGACATGAGGTACACATCGGAAACCGTAACAAAAGCATGCTACTGGGACGGATACTTCGATCCGGAAAGCAATATACAGAAGTACCTGGTTGATGTGTATGTAAACAATGTACTCGAAGGCACTTTTGACGTGGGGCTGAAGAAACATTTCGAAGACAGAACAGTATCACTCGAACATAATGACCACGTATACTTTTCAGTTCATGGAATAAATGGTGCTGGACTAACTGCGGCAGCTGATAGCGATGGTTTTACTGTTGATCATACACCTCCTATAATGACAGAAATTTCAGTTTCAGAGAACGATTTATTATATCAGAGCTATAAGAATATGTTACATCTACGGTGGAATTTCAGAGATGACGAATCTGGAATAACAGAGTACCGCACTTTCATCTATGAAAAGAGACATGGAGTAAAGCAAAAAATATGGCCACAATTTGACCCATATAACGTATCTACGCCTGAATCAAAAATTTCAGGGTCAGTGTATGTTATTTTGGAAGGCATACCTCTTCAGGATGGTGGAAAATATTCCCTACATGTAACCGCACAGAACGGAGCTCTCTTGACTACAGCACACGAATCGATTGGTGTAATAGTTGATACCACAGCTCCAAATACACCAAAGGTAAGTCAGTTATAGATTTGTTTTTATAAGCATTCAATTTTAAAGATTGACATATCGTCGGAGTGTACGTTGCAATATGCGTTAGAATTAGATTTTGTACAATCTATGGGCTTTATAAATACGGGTTTATAGATTTTACCAGCTGTGTTGCTAGACCAAACTGCTTTCATGTTCTTTCGTGCAGTACTCAAAGCTATGCATAATTTTTTTGTGAGTTATACGTTGTCTGGTCTATTTATAAAATTCTATTAGGTTCAATGCTCAAGTCAGCGATTTATTGCATTATTATTTTGAATTAAAGCTATACCTTCTACCTTGTCGGGCCGATAACGGTTCAATACAGATTTAAGTAAAATGCTAGCCGGGCTGAGTCGCAAGTCTTATGCGAAAAGCAGATGCTCAGCTCTGTATTGACCGTTAATATATAGTATACATTAGAGGGCTAACTTTCAAAGTGTCGGTACCCACATTTAAACCATTTAATCAGTTAAACCGCTAATGAAAAGAGAAGTTATTGCTTTCCTCTATATATTAAATTATATTACCTGTAGAAACGTACAAAATAGTGTAATGTATTATCAATTACTTTTATACACACAAACAAAAAGCAGCATATATTTTAAGGAGAATACACATTGGGTGGAAACTCTATTTTTGTGTGTGTGTGTGTGTGTGTGTGTGTGTGTGTGTGTGTGTGTGTGTGTGTGTGTGTGTGTAATGGCTGTATTTTCACTCAGGCTAGTTTAAGTGGACGCTGCGGGGCTTCATCAGCAACTCACCAACTTCTGTCCTGTTCGTTGTCTTATAATTATTTATGGTCAATGCTATGTACTAGTCTGATCATCTACGTTAGAAAAAGAGCGCTGATTATTTTTTTTCTTTGGCGTGTGGCTTGTGTCTGTCATGGTTTTGTTTGCTGTTCCTCTTGGTGCCATAGTGCGCTATGTTATGTAACTGTGGTTTTTTCTGGACATCTGCTATACTATTTTTATGCACCTGAAATAATTTTACTGTTGACCGTTTCAAGGCGGTATTTCTGTTGCAGTTTCATTTTGCTTTGTTCAATTTGTTCACTTTGTATTCATTGGGATGCTGGTCTCTGATGTCATTTCGTATCATGTTAATTTTATTCGGTACCTTGCTGTTTTTATAATTGCGGAATTTCCTGGTTCTCCCTATATTTACATTATTTCCAACTTCCACTTGTGACTTCTCACTTTCTACTACCGATTCCTCGAGTCCACTACCGATTCCTCGAGTCCTAGTTCTTCTTATTTCTTATTTGTAACTCCCCACTTCGCATTTTCTAATATTGACTTCCCACTTGTTACTTCTGACTTCCCACTTTCGTCCACCCACTTCCTACTTTTGACTTTCCACTGCTTTGTTCTTACTTCCCTATTTCCCTGCCTCACTTCCTCTTTCTGACGTTCTACCTCCTACTTCCTTTGTTTTCCACTTGCGACTGTGACTTCCTATATGCAGAACCAGACGTCTGATGTACTTTCCGACTGCTAATTGATCATTTCCTATATATATTGTAACAACAGGGAAATAAGAAGTTAGCAATAATTGTATATAACAAGGAATTCTCCACCTGGCTTTTGCTTGGTGTGCATCAGTTTTTACATCTCGACTCTTCAGGGTTGGGAGACATATTGTTTTTCCCCCGGGCGTCTGTTGTAGGAGGTAGACGACGTGCAGAACGCAAAAACCATAACTCTTGCATTTATACTTTCTGAGTTATTTCCCTTGGACTGTCACAAAATCGTGTCCGCTCTATAACTTGAAAACCGTTCAAGCTATCTTCACGATACTTCATATAAATATCAATCAACATGAGATAATGTGCAGAGCGCAAAATCATATCTCTTGCATTTTTACTTTTTGAGTTATTTCCCTTGGATGCTGTCACAAAATCGTGTCCTCTCTATATTTTGAAAACTAATCATGCTATCTTCATGAAACTTCATGTAAATATCAATCAACATTAGACAAAGTGCAGAGAGCAAGAACCATAACTCTTGCATTTATACTTTTTGAGTTATTTCCCTTTGAAATCGTGCCCTCTCTATAACTTAAAAACCGTTCAAACTATCTTCTTGAAACTTCATATAAATATCAACCGACCTTAGACGACGTGCAGAGCACAAGAACCATAACTCTTGTATTTATACCTTTTGAGTTATTTCCCTTGGACTGTCGCAAAATCGTGTTTGCTCTATAACTTGATAAACGTTCAAGCTATCTTTACAAAACTTCATATAAATATCAGTCAACATTAGACGACGTGAAGAGCGCAAGAACTATATCTCTTGCATTTATGCTGTTTATTTCCCTTGGACTCTGTCACAAAAGACTGTCCGCTCTATAAATTGAAAACCGTTCAAGCTATCTTCACGAAACTTTATATCAATATCAATCAACATAAGTAGACCTGCAGAGCGCAAGAACCCTAACTGTTGCATTCATACTTTTTGAGTTATTATCCTTGGGCTGTGTCACAAAATCCTGTCCGCTCTATAACTTCAAAACCGTTCAAGCTATCTTCTTGAAACTTCATATAATTATCGGACGACGTGACGAGCGCAAGAACCATAACTCTTGCATTTATACTTTTTGAGTTATTTTCCTTGGACTCTCCCGCAAAATTGTGTCCGCTCCATAACTTGGAAACCGTTAAAGCTGTCTTCACTAAACTTCATATGAATATCAATCAACATAAGACGACCTGAAGAGCACAAGAACCATAAGTCTTGCATTTATGCTTTTTATTAGTTATTCCCCTTGGATCTTTGTCCGTCACAAAATCGTGTCCGCACTGTAACGTGAAACCTGTTCAAGATATCTTCCAGAAATGTCTTGCTAATATCAGTCAACATTAGGCAACGTGCAGAGCGCAAGAACCTTAACTCTTGCATTTATACTTTTTGAATTTTTCCCTTGGAAATGTTCGTCACAAAAAACGTGTCCACTATAACTTCAAACCTGTTCAAGATATCTTCAAGAAACTTCACATAAATATCAATCAACATTAGACGACGTGTAAAGCGCAAGAACCGTAAGTCTTACATTTATAATTTTTGAGTTATTTACCTTTGAATCTCATTAAGTAATATCTATGTTTTTGTAGAAAAACAAATTCTAATTAAAATAAGCGTCGTTCCACCAAGATCTGAAGAGATGTTTCTTTTTTCATATTGCTGATAATTTCGTTCCTGATGAATTTTTATGCCCGGCCACAAAACGTGACGAGGTACTATGTTATACCGTCCGATATTTTGAGTGTCCGTCCGTCTGTCCGTCCGTCGGCGCTTCAAAATTTCTTGACAGCTCAGTAACTTTGATACCGTTTGAGATATTTTCACAAAACCTCACACAAATGTAAATCTTTATCAGACAATGTGCAGAACACATGAACCAGAACTCTAATTTGCCAACTTTTGGAATTATTACCCTTTGAACATTGAACATAGCCATTTCTACCCTGTACTCGTGTCCGCTCTACAATTCTGATACCGTTTGTGATATTCTCACGATACATCACAAAATGTAAAATACCATAAGACGACCTGCAGAACACATACCGCAACTCTGTTTTTTCTACTTTTGGAGTTATTGCCTTTGAACATTGAACATAGCCAGTTCCACTATGTACTTATGTCCGCTCTGTAAGTTGAAAACCATTTGAGATATTTCATGAAATCTCACACAAATGTAATGCACCATGAGACAACGTGCAAACATAAGAACCATAACTCTGGTAAACCCATCTTTGAACATCGTAAATATTGAAAATAGCCATTTCTACCATGCACTAGTGTCCGCTTTGTAAAGTGGAAACCATTTCAGATATTTTGATGAAACTTCACACAAATTTAAAGCTCCATAAGACAACATGCAGAATTTATTAGCCGTAACTCTGGTTTGCCTACTTTTGGAGTTATTGCCTTTGAACATCGAACATAACCATTTCTATCATGTAGTGACCGCTCTGTAAGTTGAAAACCGTTATGCGATATTTTCATGATATTACTCACAAATGTAAAGCACCATGAGAGAATGTGCAGAACAGAAGAACCGTAGCTTAGGTTAACCTACTTTTGGAGTGACCACCCTTTGAATATAGTAAATATTGAAAGTAGCCATTTCTACCATGTACTCGTGTCAGCTCTGTAAGTTGGAAACCGGTTCAGATAGTTTGATCAACTGTACACAAATGTAAAATATCATGAAACGAGTTGCAGAACGCACATATGTATAACACCATGATATGATGTGCAGAACACAAGAAGCATAACATTTAATTACCTGCGATGGTTTATTCTACTAATGGTTCTAAGGTGGTGGTACCGGTGCTGATCTTATTCTATGTTGCTTTGTGGTTTATTCTACGTGGCGATTTGTTTTAAGTCTTGCCTTGTGTTATTTTATATTTGTGTTTTTCAGTCCTTTTAGCATTGCGATTCCCTCGCTTGGGGAAGAGAGAGCTGATCTTAGTGCTTTTTGTACATTTGTTCGATTTGCGAATGTTTGGTTTTGTCTGTTTTCTCTTCCTCTTGGTCTGGGAAGAGTTGCGGCTTGTCATTGTGGCACTCCCTGAACTTTTTTCTTACCTTTTAATTGTAAATGGCGATCCCAGTCATTTACTTGTACCCTTTCTATTACTTGAAAATGGTTCCAGAGATTTTATGCAGCCTTGCAAAAATGTAGAGCAAATTAAGGTGACATGTAGAACACAAGAACCATAAGTCTGGCTTAAATACTTTTTGAGTTGGTGTATTTGAACATTGAAAATAATAGTTTCTGGGATATGCTTGTAAACCATACACACATGTGAAGCACCAAGAGGGGACTTGCAGAAAATAAGAACTGTAAATCTGGTTTACTTACTTTTTTAGTTATGGCCCTTTGAACATTTAAAATAGTCATTTAAAGCATATATTCATGTCAACTTTATTTAGGGAAAGGCTAATGCACCTTCCCTTTGATTTTATTTTTGACTTAGTTATGACACTTGCATGATTTAAGTATGGTGGCGGGGCATAGTGCAGTGCTTATAGCGCTTTTACTGCAGATATAAAATAGAATGTTCTTTATTTATTTTTGCTTTTGTTTTACTTTCAATGCTAGCTTCTCGAATATTTTAACTGACCGTTATGGGCCATATTATGGTTTGTTCTAAGCAGATGCTCCCGCAGTCTAGCCAAATATGACTTGCATAACTAAAATATCTCCTGAAATAAATGTTATTATTTATACCACAATATTTGGAAATTTTTAAAGAACAGATTCCTCTTTGTTTGTGTCTGTGTAGTTTTATATCTATAAGTGGCGTCTATTATGTCAAAATTTGTAACTCATCTTTCCATTTTTGGAGACTCTGGAGGGCAGTAATTCTTAATTGTGGCATTTTCTGAGTATCTTTACTTTTATATATTTTTAATTGAATTTTAAGGAATACATGTCAAGGAGTACAGGCATCCAAACATTAATGTTAATACAATAGAGAAAATAAGACTCACTCAGCCTGCCCATTGGCACGATACTATCAGTGCTTTTACTTTTCATTCATATTTTCAACGATTTTCTCGTATAGTGACGTCTTAGATCAGATTGCACTGATGGATTAGCTGATCTTTGCCTGTGTTGTCTGCTTATGCCATAATGTTTGCTATTTACATATTTTATGCTTTGTTCTGCACCATAGGTCCATATTGGGCTAATGACTGAAGATGAAGATATAGACGTGAACGGTCGGGTGCTTCATCGTGATCAGCATGGTATCCGCGTAAGCTGGAATGGAAGAGATCCAGAAAGCGGCATCCTGTATTTCCTTGTTGCTGTTGGAACATTACAGAGTCCCGAACATTTACTTGCTTTCTCTAATTACGGTACCGACACCACAGCTTACATACCTAATATTTACTTCCAAACATCACAAGACTCCAATATGACTTACGTTGTGTCGGTGACAGCTGTAAATGGAGCAGGGTTATCATCCCCGGTTGGACGCTCAAATTCAATTTACGTTCAGAAAACCAACGTGCCTGGGATAGTTTTTAATGGAAGATTATTATACGAGGACGAAATCTACACTTTCGACAGAACTTCGCTGGCCGCATCATTCTACGGTTTTGAAAGCGAAAGCTGCAACATCAACAGTTATGAATGGGCCATTGGTACAGAACCGTATGGAACAGATGTTTTCACATATACAAACTATGGAGTTGTTATGAAAAATGAAACGCATGGTTACATGCAAATACACAGAGAACTACATGAAGATACAACTTACTTTGTAACTGTCCGCGCCGTTACAGGTTGTAGGGATGAATACATACTATCGTCTTCAGATGGCATAACGCTGGATACCACTCCACCATCTGTAACATTTGTGGAGGAGCTTGAAAACGATATGACGATATTGTTTCATAGTGGTGTGTGGTATCAAGATATTATCGATTCTATCAGTGTAACAGCAGACATTGTGGAAGAACATGAGATGAGTTATTCTGAGTGGTCTTTGGGTACTGTACCATTTTACTCTGACCTTCATACATACACAAGTGATCTTTCACATTTGACAAACATCATCACACTTGTTCCAGGAGAATCTAATGTCATCACAACAGCGGTTTCCGATAAGGCTGGAAATCTTAATAATTCATATTCACTTGCAATTGTAGGAGATTTGTCGCCTCCGCAGATAAAAAATCTGAACTGTACAAAGTGTATATCCGCCAAACGAGGATTAGTTACCTGCGAATGGGATGAAGTCGTTGAATACGAAAGTGTTGTTAAGGATATCCTGATTTCCATCGGTCTGACACAACAGTTAGGTGATACTCTGCTTGAATTCAAGCAGCCGTTAACAGAACGAAAATTCTACAAAGATTTGTCGCAAACAGTGGAACGCTTTTCAAATTCCAGTGTTTTCTACATATATTTCAAAGTTGTAAATGTTGTAGGAAGAACAAATGAATATGAACATGAAGTTGTTGTTGACCGTTCACCACCAAACGTTCAAGGGGTTAACGTCGTTACAAGAACAAATGAGCATCAACCACTAACTCCGATAAAATGTCAGCTACCAACCTCATTTGTAGAGATAACTGTAGATTATATGGATGATACGGAATCGGACATTGACACAAATAGGTATGTAATATCTTAATTGTTAATAACATCAATTAATTATATAAAACAGTTAAAATGCCTTTTTGTACGTTATTGTGATCTATGATATTATATAAAGTTACTAAGTATTATCCGTCTCGAAGAAAAAGATTTTGTTTCAATAATGATACACATACCACATACGGAATGTATTGCTAACTAAGTAAAGGATTAGGAAGAAGGTAAACAGCTTGCTTAGCTTTTATGTAATAGTGACCTGTAAATTGAAGAATATATGCAGCAAGCAAGCTTAGAATAATACTCTCATGCGGCGACTACATAAGAACCGTAAATTCTAAGATAAGAGTAACAAATAGTAAAGCGGCATATTGCATGAAAATATAACTTGGCCGAAGGACGTTGGACATTCTTTTTAAGTGTGGTATGTCCCCAGGTTGCCTTAAACATTAAAGTTAGATTGCAATTTGAACTTTAAGAAAACTGAGCCAATAGTTTACAGTTTAATGGTTACTGACAGGCGAAAATGTCATACTTATAAATAAATAAATTTTCGTGTCTTGCTGCAAACGTAGGTCACAGTTTCTAACTCATAATCTCACGACTGTGCATAAGAATTGGATTTTATACAGACTAATTCTGGAAGAAAATTATGCCTGTAGCTATTCCAATTAATTTACCTTAAAGAGATGCTGATAAACGCGTTTCAAACATTAAATACATAATCAATGTTCGACATAAAATTGAGGCGAGGGGTGGGGAGATGGGTGGCGTCATACTCTTGAATGTTTCATAAACTGTATGGTTGGCTTGTGATTGTTACATATCGTGACAGAAGCGAAGATTAGTCTTTAGATCTCACAAGTGATGTGAATCTGGCGACAGGGTCCTCAGAACTTTCAGCAGATGTTATTATAGATGCAGGGAGTGCATTTCGACTCCGAATGGAGTCTGGGAAGAATCTGTACTTGTAAATGTCAGTTCTAGCATAGAGAAACTGTACTTGTGAATGTCAGTTCTGTCAGTGTCAGTATTACTGTTAAACTATTCTGCTTTTTGTTCCATAGGTTTGAAATTGCTCTTGGATCAAACGCGTTTGCCGCAGATGTTGCACAATACAGGACTGTAAAACTTAGGGGTGACAAACTATTCTTTATTGGTGATTTGACCATGCCAACGGGAAAAGAATTTTATGCGACCGTTAGAGTATATAATAAAGTTGGACTTTATACGGCAATAACATCAGATGCGGTGGTAGTCAGTCAAAATCCAGTTCTTGAGGTTTCGGATGGTAACTCTGACCAGGATATAGATTTTCAGGCAGCTCTAAATATAATTCAAGGGCGTTGGAAATACTCGGATCCTTGTCCAATCCATGCAGCTAAGTGGAAAGTGCATGACCTTATTGGCAATGTCGTAAAAGACTATGAAATAATACCCGATGCCATTAATATGTTCTACAACGATGAAGTCAAGCTTGAAGTTGGTATTAAATATTTTGTAACTGTAGAGACAAGGGACGCATTAAATCGAACCAAAATATCTCGATCAGACGGCATAACTGTACGTGTGCAACCACCCCTGATTGGCGAAGTTCGAGATGGCAAAGATGAGGATATAACCTATCAATACTCTGTAAGTGAACTTTCAGCAAATTGGGATGCCTTTGGTGATGCTTCTGGCGATCCAACACAATCTATAATTTACTATACAGTAGCTATCGGTAATAGCCCAAGGTATGGAAGCACTCGATCAAACGTTCATTACTTTGTAAATGTAGGCTTAAATACATCGCATACGTTTGAAAATCTTAATTTAACGGCAAGGGATATTACTTACTACATTACTGTGAGAGCGCACAGCATTGCGGGAGGAGTTGCAGAGAGCTTCTCAAATGGCATACGAGTTGGTTATTCTGGAGAAATAATTGTGGGAATTATTGAATCAGATTTATTCCAATCATCGACAGACCGCATATCTTTATCCTGGAGTGGCTTTCAGTCTGATATTGGAATCATAAAGTATTCTGTTGGAATAAGCAGTCAAAAAAACGTCGTTACAAACACCAAAAAGTCGTGTCATCAGTTGAGAATAGAAAACATAATATTTGATATAAAGCCTCTTGAAGACGTTGGCTTGGATACATATATTCAACTGGGTCATTTAAATTTAACACACGGGTCATTATATTTTCCTTCTGTCATCGCAGAGGATGCATCAGGTATATGTAGCATTGTAAGTGGCCACTCAATTACTGTTGATACGACGCCACCCAGCTTAGGAAATATTTACATTAATAATATTAGAGCAGATCAACGACTGTTTGCAGATTCAAGCTCTGAACTTCATGTACGATGGGATTCGTTTGACGATATCGAATCTGGCATGAAGTCTGTCACGACTTCATTACTTGATTGCTCAGCCTGTGAGACAAACTCATCCACAACATGTTTTACACTCGCAGAGACAGTGTCTGAAAATGACACAAACGCTAACTTTTATGAACTTGAACTTCTGCCGAAAAGAAATTACAAAGTCAGACTAACCATAGACAACAACGCAGGGTTGTCAGCAACAACACATTCGCACAATATTTTGCTAGACGAATCTCCACCAAACGTCGGCGTCGTTAGAATAACGGATGACTGGAAATTTACTAAGGATTTTCAGTTTAGTAATACTGAAGTGATTGGTAAAATGGCCGTTGCTTTGTCTGAGGACACATATATTTGCTCGAGTCAAGTGATATACTTTCCTACAACGAATTTGCATAACTGGGAACCTTTGGATGACTCTTTCACTAATGACTTCCTTGTGCTAAATATAACAGGTGCCTTTTTAGGTATAGGTTATAAAGATCTTTCAACAGTCATTAAAAGTGGCATCTCATCGCCGCCATTTAGACTTCAGGATGGTGATTATTCGTTTGTTCTGCGTGCTGCGAGGGGCTTAAATACTGTGACTTCAGTTGCAGTTGCGTCAACTTCGAGAGCGGTTCCATATTCTCTTCGCGATAAGCCAACTGAAACGGTTTTCAGTGAATCTGTTTTTGATAATGTGACCACACTAACGGCAGTCCACAATGAACCATATGATAATAGTACGGGACCAAATAATACAATGACGGCGATCATCGAAAACATAAATGGTTCCAGTGAATCAAACACGTCCCTTTCAGAACAGGACTTTGGTTTTGGATTCCACATATTAGGCTACAAAATTGAAAATAACGACATTTATCATGGTCTCATGTGGGCAGTAAATGAATTTTCGACAATAGAAAGATGGTTCAGACTCGACTTTGACCCGACAGAAACAGAACATATGTTCACTCTTTCTGTGGAAAGATACTTTTCCTATGAAGACGAAGTCACAGATTTTTCTCTTTATGCGGACAACAAAGAAGTCGTCGTTGCACAGAATCTCAAGTTAGGGGATGAAATGCGACTGTCACTAATGACATGGAATGAAGATGGATACCAAGTTCATATTGAGGATGTTTTTAATCCATTTTATGCCGAAGCTTTTATCAAACAGATTAATATTCCAGTAGCAAACGAGACAGGATGCCTTGATGGAAAAGCATTCTTTGACGGTGAAAGTGGAATTAAAGAAATATGGGCAGGTGTTTCCGATAGTAAAGCTTCTCTTGACAACATTGCACCATTTCGTCTGCTCCACCGGTTCTGTCCTCCTTGCCAAGACTTATGCAACAATTCCTGTAGCGGCGAGATTTGTAACGATGATAAAATAACTGAAGACTACACGGTCCTGGATTTAAATGTGACGAATTTGCAACTAAAAGAAGCTAGCATAAACAGAAACTGTTTAAATATAACACGTGAAGGAAATTGCAATTCAACATCGTATTATTTAACAGCAAAAGTTGTCAACTTTGCCGGACAAGCTACAGTCGCTCATTCTAATGCTATAGAAATTGATACTTCTCCACCGAGCTGCGAGTACATGAAATGCCTTGATCCAGATAATTCTGGTGATGAGCCGACTACCCATTTGGGTTCTAGCTCTACGATTGGAGCATATTGGAATTGCTCTGAAGACGTTGGTATCATAAAGGCTTTTGAAGTATCCGTGGGATCTATCGATGGTCAAGACGTCTTAATGAAACCCACAAATGTAGGCACAAGACGCAGAGTTTCTTTTAACTTAGGAGACAAGGCGTTAAAAGATAAACATAGCTATGTGGTTCACATGACTGTCATGAACAATGCAGGGCTTTCCCAGTTGTACAATTGTACTGTAATGGTCAATCTCTCGCCACCTAATGTGTCGACAATATTTACCAAGCCACTGTACTCCGTCGAGTCACCTGTGCATGATGAATTAGCGTTGACAGATTCACAGGACAAAATTGGGATCAGCTGGGAAAAGGGGACAAGCGACATTGAATATTATGGTAAGTTGCTGTTTTTTTATTGTCATTAACCATTTCATCCCTAATTTCCTGAATTGGACACACATGGGGGGTTCAGTCTAAAAAGCAGAATGGCAAACAGTGTAGAACCGGATGGACGACTCGTATCGAGCCGCCTCATCTGAATCTACATTGTTTGCCATTCTGTTTTTACACAGTCTATACTGTTTGCATAGGTCTTTGTTTTGGTCTGCTTGACTGAAAAGGTTAAAGTACATTTCTTTAATCAAACGATACACACCATAAGGAAAAGTTCTAACCAAGTAGTCTGCAGGTGGGGTGACTACTTGAATAAATATAAGCCGCATTATAGGTACCATTAACTTATGGGTTAATCTAAAAATAAGAAAGTAAAAAACATTGTAAACAACTATCCATTCTCAAGTGTCAAACAGTACTTGTAATGACGTTTGTGTCATATACAGGTCAACTTCCCCCAATAGCCACTCTTGAGAAGACAAAAAATCGGGGCGTATAGATAGTTGGGTCTTGTAACTGTATTAACACTATTGCAAAATAAGCAAAATGATTGTTATAGGGATGTGGCTATTGTAAAGAGGTAACCGTTCGCGGAGGTTGGTTTTACATAAACATAAAGTACATAAGTGAGCTCAGGAACTGATATAATCAGATCCACATCAAATTCATAATATCAAAGGGAAAAACAACTACAATTAAGCAACCATTAAAAGAACAGACGCCAAGCAGAGATGGCAACTCTTTCCCAAACAGGTGGCAAATCTGTTACCCAAACTTAACTGAATATATCTGTAACTTACCTAATTGTTATAAGAAAATATATGCAAGTGAGACACTACAGAACATTTAACAAACAGTACACAATGAAAGTACTATAGTTTACTATAGAATTAAAGGAATCATTTTAGTGGAATAAATCGATAACGGTACCCTTGCATAAGAAGTTTAGTAGTTAAAATTTTATTTTGATTATGAAACTCACAGACTAGATGTTTTAGCAAAACTATAAATGAATACCCAGGAAATCCCACAATCACAAACTGAGCCTTCCTGAGACACCAAAAAGAAAAGCAAATAATGACCAAACAAACGCCACATATGAAACCGCCGAAGCACGAACACGTAAAACTGCAACAGAAAAGGCGCTTGAAACGAATTAACTGAGGAATATATACTACACAGGATGAAGCACGAGGGACATCGCCAGCCAAACATGACAAATTCACAATGTCAAAATCAAAGTCGTTCCGTTTGTTATAATTTTGTAGCCATTATGTCATTAGATATTGATACATTTAAATGCAGAAACGGCACTTCGGTATTTGGGATATTAGTTTATTTAAACGTTTTCGTGAGAAAGGGGCAAGATCAAATCTCGTTCATAACGAAGCACATTTTCTTGTCGTATCAAATCCAGTAAAGATATTTTCAAGAAGGAAGCAAAGAGCCTCACAAACTTTCTAACAGGACAACAAAGTAAAACGTTAATGATCATCAGAAGTGAAAAAAAAAAATTATAAACGAGGTAAAAGGAAGTTGTTTTTTTTTTGTTTTTTTTTTTTCTGTAGTAGGTTCTTTTAATTTAATCAAGACTTTTATCTTTAATCAGTTTATACGATAGTGTTGTATAATGCGGAGAAACCCATATGCAGCCAAGCTAGACACATGGAAATTTATATTGTATCCAGATTTAAGTTTATTTAAAACCACACCAGATTTTTAATAGAGCAAAGATTTTTACCGCATCTTTCATATACTGTCTCACAGTATTTACCTACAGTACCTTTTAATAACAGTGGGACAAGTGGTAAATACTTTTGAGGGTTCAGTCGCAATAAATAAACTAGACTTCGTGATAAAGAGTGCTTTATATGCCTTTTTTATGGAGCTTCGGTGACCTAATAAACTTAGGAGCTTGTCCTGATTCTTCTTTATCTTAACTGTAAAACTGAGATACTGAACACAAAGATTATCAGTAACAGACCTCACCTTTGGCACTCTTCGTGTATGCTAAAGTGGTGCAAACCGCACCCATTGATAACATTGTTTGCTTCCTTGTCAACTGTAACCAAAACATTCTTCCTATGGACGTCTTGGACAAAATAAGCCTGTTAATCTGTATAAGTATTCATGTCACTATAAAAAAAAACAGCACAAATGCATTGGGATGCAATAGAACACAACTTGGTTTCATAGATTACTGTAGTAATAAAGTACATTTTACTTCCCTAAATAGCTCAGGGACACTCCATAAGGAGTAATCCCTTATAACATATGCCGGACAACCTGCCTGCGCATCCGCCTAGTCTGGCTGTCACGGATTGAGAGTTTAATAAGCAGTTGGTCTGGAACTACATTAACGTTAATATGTTGCGTCCGGCAAATTATGTATTAAATGCCATAGACAAATTATATATTTAGATTATCTAACACAGCTCTCCTTTCTCATCAAGGTCTTGTCGCTTGGCTCATTCATTCTACAGTATTGAATAATTTTGTAAGCGCACAGGACAGGCCCGGAAATGACTGCATGAAGTGCGATGATTAATCTGGGCCTTAGACGCAGGGACATACATTTTGGCAGTTAAATTCCTCTATTGTAACTATATTCCAAGTATGTTGCAGTTCTTCTTTTCGCGTGCGTCGGTGCTATCATATGTGGTCTTTATTTTTGAATAGTTTGTTCCTCATCTCTTCTCTTCTCATGGGTATTTTCTCGGAATGGTCATTTGTGTTTTGTTTGTTTGTAAACCTAATTTTGAATGTTTTTGTTGCTGGTTTCCGTAATTTTGTTGCACTAGTGTATTTTAGTGAGCTAACAGTAACATTTATTTTCAGTGTTGAAAAGTTTCATAAAGATCTTTAATAACACTTAGCTTATTAGATGTGCAAGAAAAGCTTATGAATATGCCGGACAGAGAAGACTTCATATTATACGTCTGCGCCGTCTGTTGTGCGCGTTCGCTGTAAGCTTGCATAATATAAAAATAAATGTATCGGCGTAAAGCAAAGGTCTTGATCAGACGCCATCATATGCAGGACATTAAATGCACATTTGTATCCGGACAAAAACATTTATGTCAAGATTTTGTCATCCTGAGTTGAAGTGGACACTTCCATTCTTGAATTTGGTCCTTTATTGCAAATAGGGGCTTCAGCCTAAAAGCAAAAACAGAATAACAATCAGGGTAGAGACGTTTCGGTAGGAGCCGTCTCATCTGGATCTGCACTGTGTACAAAGCTATTGGTTTAGTCTGTCGGGCTGAAAGGCCCAGGGTGAAGTTAGCCGGCTGTAAAAGTGCTTTAACCCCCTCCCCCCCTCCCCCAATGGTTTATTCTGCTGACCGTTCTAAGGCGGTGGTCCCGGTGTTAGTCTTAATCTTTGTCTCTTTGTGGTTTATTCTACGAGGCGATTTGTTTTAAGTCTTGCCATGTGTTATTTTGTTCTTGTGTTTTTCAGTCATTTTAGCATTGCGATTACCTCGCTTGAAGAAGAGAGAGAGAACTAATTTTAGTGCTTTTCGTACGTTTGTTCGTTTTGTGCTTATTTGGTTTTGTCCGTTTCGTCTTTCTCTTGGTGTCTGGGAAGGGCTGCGGCTTGCCATTGTGGTATTCCATGGGCTTTTCTCTTACCTTTCTTAATATCTTACAGCGGATCAGGAAAGGTTTTTTCATTTAGAAACCGGTTCATGTTTTTTTGCCTTTTTTTCAGAGTGGAAGCTTGGTACATATTCTGGTGGCGCTGATGTCTTCCCACCTGTAAAAGTTGGGATAAATTCGTCCGGTTCTGTTGCTATCGTGCAAGGAAAATTAGAGCTCAATTCCTTGCCAACAGATAAAACATTGTCAGAGTTTCACGAGCAGGTCATTGATTCAGTTAGTAACATCGACTCTGGAACCGACAACACAATCAGGGAGGGCGACTTCTTTTCTATGGAGCCGGGGCGATGCGTGAATCAAACGCTATACGCAATTGGCTGGGCGCATCTGAGGACTAAGATAAAGTCAAGCACTGTATGCGTGAAAAGTAAGAGTCTTTGTAAATATTCATTTAGGTATTAAGTCTTAGCACTCTGCGCAACCTTTTCAGCAGACGACTTAATAATATGTTTCTATATTTTCCCATTATTTGACATTTCATGCAAATTGTCTCCAATGAAGACAATTTGCATGAAATGCCAAATCCAGCTTTTTGTTGTTTTTTTTTCTTCTAAAATTGCATCAGTTTGTCGTCTACTGAATTTGCCCAGAGAGTGATAAAGGTTAATAAAATAAACCAGATATCGAAAGCATAGTAAGCATGCAGCCTGTCTCATAATATCTACATTATATCACATCCTTTTATTTGAATTACTTATCTTTTTTTCAAGAGTAACTCCAACAGCTCCTTCATCCCACTGTTTGGAACGTACGTGACTATAAAATTCGGCTCTGAATAGTCCTTGTTAAAGAAGGGTTTCAAGCGCGTGCTCAATATAAAAATAAAAGTGCTCAGTCTCAAGTCTAGGACCATGGCTGAAATGAAAAAATATGTGACATATATACACAGTTTTGATAATCCAGCTACTTTGAACATTTAACAAACATCAATTCGAAATATTTCGATTTGTTTTCTTAAACTAAATCATTTTATCTTTCTCTTTATACTCAATACCTGCTTGCGAGGATTATAATTATATAACTGGACATTAAGTCCTAATTCAGGCTGTATGATGACTTTGATTACCCATTTGTGCTTCGCTTCATTGAAAGGGACGTTGGCAAACCGTGCATACCCAGACCAGACGCCACAGAACGCGTCGTCTGATCAGGATCTACACTGTTGACATTAATTATAGGAAATTATATCAAACATGGTAAAATAAAAATCATCCAGACGTCCCTCCTACTGGAAAAGTACCTGTCCAAAGAGTTGAGGTAGCAGAGTCTACATGGCATTATTTTATTTTCTAGGACCGCAGGATATCATTGTAGAAAAGAACAATATGCTATCTACACAGGTCATCTCTAAACCGAAGGATTCGAGTACATGGACGGACAGCTTGAGTTCCTCTCCCGAGATCATCGTTTCGACTGACAGTAAGTATGGCAGTACACGCTTTTCGTGCGTTTGTTCGGTTTGTGCTTGTTTAGATTTGTCTGTTTCCTCTTCCTCTTGGGATCTGGGAAGGGCTGCGTTTTGTGATTGTGGCACACCCTGGACTATTCTCTTACCTTTTTTAAGAACTATGTTAAAAAGGCCTTTGGAGGAATGTGATGGTGCTTGGCACAGATAAAACCATGTTCGCTTGTACAGTATTATAGGCCTGGGGGAGGGCGGTGGGGATGGGAGCGGGTGCTTGACAGGAGCAAGATCCCATGGTGCCTCAGTTGTTTTTTTTTTTCTTTTATTTTTGGCTCTGGTGTCCACCTTGTTCAGCAGAGCAGGACGGTTTGAGCAATTTTGGTAGAGGATCACACAAGAAACATTCTTGTGAAATTATTGAAAAATCTGTCCAGCAGTGTCAGAGGAGAAGTCTTTTAAAGCAAAAGTCGCAATGTATGCATGTTAACTTTTATGGAAAATCAGCCCCTCTTATGGCGTTTGAAGGCCTGATGAACAGATGGATGAATGAATAAACAAACAAACGGAGGGGAATTTCGATACTTTTGATTGATATCTAACATCTTACCAAATATTAACTAAATCCATAATTTTGTTAGAAAAATATGAGCTCTCTAAATATTGTAACATATAATAAACGTCAAAAAGATTGCCTTTCGAAACAAAGAACACACTACAGATAAGAAAATGGGAGTCTCGGTTTTAAGTTATGACACAAAAACTCAGTGTGTTTCGTAGAGCTGAAAGTCATGGGCATGAGTAATGATAATCTATGGCATTTTTTAGTTCTGCTTCAATACTTAGAATTAGGCCATCCTATATAAGTCTATGTAAAAAGATGGATTTTCAAGATGGCCGTCATGGCGGCCCTTGGATTTCCGATCGAAATGATTTTAGCAATTTTCATCTACAAGTCACCCCAATGCTTCCTACCAAGATTCGATTTAATTGGCCTTTCGCTTCAGGAGAAGGAGCGAAGAATAGATTTTCAAGATGGCCACCATGGCGGCCATCTTGAATTTCCAATAGAAACAATTTTAGCTATTTTTGATCTATAAGTCACCCCCGATGCTTCCTACCAATTTTCAAGTCAATAAGCCTTTCGGTTTAGGAGAAGAAGCGAAAATTAGATTTTTAAGAGATCTTGGATTTTCGATTAGAAATATTGTAGCTATTTTTGACCTATAAGTCACCCCGATGCTTCCTACCAAGTTTCGAGTCAAATGGCTTTTCTGTTTAGGAGAAGAAGCGAAAAATAGATTTTCAAGATGGCGGCCATGGCAGCCATCTTCGATTTCCGATCAGAACGATTTTAGCTGTTTTTGATCTACAAGTCACCCCAAAGCTTCCTACCAAGTTTTGAGTCAATTGGCCTTTCTGTTCAAGAGAAGAAGCGAAAAATAGATTTTCAAGATGGCGGCTATGATGGCCATCTTGGATTTCCGATCGGAATGATTTTAGCTATTTTTGATTTAGAAGTCGCCCCGATGCTTCCTACCAAGTTTCGAGTCAATTGGCTTTCAGTTCAGGAGAAGAAGCAGCCATGGCAGCCATCTTGGATTTCCGATCAGGACGATTTATGCTACTTTTGATCTACAAATAACCCCGATACTTCCTAACAAGTTTAAAGCCAATAAGCCTTTGGGTTCATGAGAAGAAGCGAAAAATAGATTTTCAAGATGGTCGCCATGGCCCTATTAGAAATTCAAGATGACCGCCATGACAGCCATCTTGGATTTCCGATCGAAACGATTTTAGCTATTTTTGATCTATAAGTCACCCCGATGCTTCCTACCAAGTTCCGGGTCAATTTTTGGTTTAGGAGAAGAAGCGAAAAATAGATTTTCAAGATGGCCGCCATCTTAGATTTCCGATCGAAACGATTTTAACTATTTTTGATCTACAAGTCACCCCGATGCTTCCTACCAAGTTTGGAGTCAAGTGGCCTTTCTGTTAAGGAGAAGAAGCGAAAAGTAGATTTTCAAGATGGAGACCATTGCGGCCAGCCGCCATCTTGGAATTTTGATCGGAACGATTTTAGCTTTTTTTAATCTGCAAGTCACCCCGATGTTTCCTACCAAGTTTGGAGTCAATTGGCCTTTCGGTTCAGGAGAAGAAGCGAAAAATAGATTTTCAAGATAACGGCTATGGCGGCTATCTTGGATTTCCGATTGGAACGATTTTAGCTATGTTTGATCTACAAGTCACCCGATGCTTCCTATTAAGTACCGAGGCAAATTGGCCTTTCGGTTCAGGAGAAGAAGCGAAAAATAGATTTTTAAGATGGTGGCCATCTTGGATTTCCGATCTAAATGATGTTAGCTATTTTTGATCTACAAATCACCCCGATGCTTCCTACCAAGTATCAAGTGAATTGGCCCAGGGGTGTAGAAAGAGTAGGCTTTTAAATCAATTGTTGACGCCGCACGACGGACGACGAACGACGCACGACGGACATTGACAGACCATAATAGCTCACCATGAGCACTACGTGCTCAGGTGAGCTAATAAGGTGACTATAATCTACGATGTAACTATAATCTTTTAAGACATAAAGCATCATCAACGACCTGGGATGGACTGCACAATACGGATATAAATATCTATGCTAAAAATATAACTGAAAAGATAATTGCTCTATCCAATGATTGTATCCCAAATCAAAAAGTAAGAAAACGTCCGGCTGACCCAACTTGGATTACTATGGCAATTAAACTACATATTAGGATACGTAAAAGGGCATACAGAAAGGCCAAACATTCAAATATACCTGCAAATTGGAAAAGGTTCAGACACTTAAGAAACAAAGTGATAGAAATGATTCGTAACTCTAAGAAATTATACACCGATAATCTCTCAAATTAATTAAAAAAAAACTAGTACTCATATCTCCAAAGACTGATGGTAAACTTTATTATTTATTTATTTATTTTATTTTTTTATTTATCTATTTCCTCTCTCTCATTCTTACATGCCATCATTTGAACATGTTGTACATATATTGAGAACCCAGATAAAGCAAATGTTTTTAATGACTTCTTCAGAGATCAGACACTGTTAGACGATGCAAGATGTAAATGCAGATGTTACTGAAGTCTCTTTACTAGTTAGTGAAGAACATAAACTGCCATTCCTTAGCATTACGGCTTTAGAAGTGAAATCAGTTTTGAACAATCTTCACTCGGTGAAGTCTGTTTGACCTGATGGTATAAATAACAAAGTTGTTCGTGAACTGGCAAATGAACTTGCAGATCGACTATGCTTATTCTACGATCTTTCGCTTCAAAATAGCAAAGTTCCAGACAACTGGAAAGAAACACACGTCTGTCCGATTCACAAAGGTGGTGATCCTGTATAAGTTTCAAATTATAGGCCTGTTTCCCTGCTTAATACCGTGCATAAAACCTCTGAGAGATGCATGTTTAAACACATTTACAATCATTTTCGTGATAATGATAGCCTTTCACCCTTATAATCTGGATTTATACCTGGAGATTTTACTGTTAATCAATTAACTTATCTCTATGATACTTTCTGTCATACTCTTGATTCGGGTAAAGAGGTAAGAGTTGTCTTTTGTGACATTAGCAGGGTATTTTACCATGTTTGGCATACTGGTCTCATTCAAAAACTGAAAGCCGCTGGCATTGCAGGAAGTCTTTTGAATCGGTGCATTGATTATCTAAGCAACAGGAAACACCGGGTAACTTTTTCAGGTGTTAAATCATACTGAAACTCTCTAAAAGCCGGTGTCCCACAAGGATCTGTTCTTGGGCCTTTATTATTATTACTGTACTAAAACGACATTGTGAAGGATATTGGCTCCAATATTCGCCTCTTTGCTGACGACACAAGCCTATATATAGTTGTTGAAGACCCAACACTTGCTGCTGAACTTCTTAATTCTGACTTGGAAAAAGTCGCACTATGGACAAAGCAATGGCTGGTGTCTTTTAATCCTTTCTAAACTAAATCCCTTTTAATATCACGGATGGCCAACAAACCAGATCACCATTTATGTCAGAACAAATAATTAAAAAAGTAGATACTCATCAACATCTTGGCATGTTTTAAACAAACGATGGTACGTGGCATAAACATATTGATAACATAAAAACTAAAACGTGTGCCAGAATAAACATTATACGTAAACTTAAGTTTCATCGTAGATCTCTCGAAATAATATATACCACATTTATAGGACCAACCCTAGAATACGGAAACGAAATTTGGGATAACTGTACCCAATACGAAAAAGAAGAAATAGAAAAAAAAAATCAAAATAAGGCTGCAAGAATTGCCACGGGAACAACAAAATTAATATCTATTGAAACACTGTATTCAGAAATAGGATGGGAAAACCCTAGATTCCAGAAGACGAAAGCAAAAATTATCTCTCTTTTACAAAGTGCTCACTACAAAGTTGTTGAGCCAGGGGTATCAAAAAACCAAACTGGTAGCAACACTTAAGAAGTTCTATGGGAGACATCATGATCTAGTCAATCCCTACAATGTGGCAGTTTCCAGAATTGTTTCTGATGTTTTTGCCAATGACACGCCATAAGTAGACCCCAAATCCCGGATATACGCTTCTACCGATATTTCCTTCGTTCAGGCCTATGGGCATGGTGGGCGAAGCTTGCTTACCAAGTAATGCTTACTATCCGCGGACGCCTGATTACACCCTTTGTTCTGGGGTCCATGTCTGTTCGACTGAACATTCTGATTCGTCATTCGTTTATGGATTTATGAGTTTGGATTACAGCTTTGGTACCATGACCGCAACTACTTACAAATGTATTCAAATATAAGTCTTATTTATCTTTCCTTCTTGTACCACCTTCTACCAGCGAAATTTTTCATATAATTTAAGAACTGCAAATAACTCACAAACAATTAAAACACGAACAAGTCAATATTATAATTGTTTTCTCCCTTCCGTGATTAGAGAATGGAATAGTTTGTCGGAAGAAACAAAACGCAAGTTCAGTCAGTGCCTTCAAATCACGCCTTGACCAAAACGTAATTGTTCTTGAAATACCTAATTTTTTTATTGACAGACGTCTGAAGATGTTGCAAACATGTCTTCAACCAAACTGTAGTTCCTTAAATCAGGATCTTTTTCGTAAAAATGTTTCTGATACTTCCCAGTGCACTTATGGCAGTAGGGAAACCGCTGATCACCTTCTGCTTTCTGCCTGCATGCCCCCTTTACTATGGGCAAAGACAAGAATTTTTCCGGATAATATCACTTATTGCACGATTTCTGTTAATGTTCTCTTGGTTGGCAATAGCACTGTAAGTTAAAAATTTTCGAGGCAGTTCATAATTACATTAAACAAAGTAAGCATTATTAATCTTACCTTTTCATCGCAGTTTCCCTCATTGTTGAGTGAAGTGAATACATGTATTATGTTACCGGTGAGGGATGTCAAAGGAATCATAAACATATTTAGTATCAAGTAGGACAACAGGTTAGTGTATTTGGCCATTTTTGGTTCTCACAGTGCAGATGGCGGTCCCTACTCTTCTAACACGTTTGGTTGTTTTCTTTTGTCATTCTTATCTGTCCTTTCGCTCCACCTCATGACACTTCTTTCAGTTTTTTCTCCTTATCATTGCATTAAGTAGATTATTATTATGTTTCTTTTATATTTTTTTTCTTTTTCTTCTCCTTTCTCATGCTTGTTATGTTTGATCATATAATGGTCTACTTTCGCTATATAGTAATCTGATGTTAAAATTAGCATATATTGGTAGATATGTCACATGAATGCGTTAACATATTTACAACCTTATGCTGTTATCAGATGCATTTAATTGTACTTATGAGGGAGGAACTAATAAGCAATTTCCTTTTGTTCCAATCTTAGCACTTTGTATGTTGTTATATGCATTGATGTGTCACTAATTCTGAATAAATATGTTTAAACTAAGTATGGTCGTAGAAGCGAACTATTCAATTAAAAAAATGCACTTGCACTTGGTAGATTTCCCGCCATCTTTAAACAAAGAAGACAGTTTTTGTGACCTCATGTTTGCTTTCCTGTACACCAAATTTCTTCTTTAAAAACGGTCTACTCTGAAAGGAAAGACCCTGTTTCCATAAGGAGCAAACTTATTCCTTTTATAGCAGACCATTTCTCCAAAGGTAGATAAAATAATGTTGACTGCTACCTAACCTTAAGGTGCTCCATTCCCGTACCTGGCAACAAAGGAAAACTGGCCATTATGCAATATGGGAATAGAGAAAACATAGATTCGCCTTTCAGCACTCTTACGGTGTGATCGAGGCCTTTGTAGTCCGATAGCAGATTTACATGATATTGAAGAACATATTGGTAAAGGAATGGATCTAATCAGCGTTCGCAGAGTGGTCTGGGCTGTCGTTGTTCGATTATGACAAAATGGCATTTCCTACACTTCATATATAATATTTACATATTAACCCGTTTTAGACTGAATTACGCCCCATACTAAATATTCTAAGAGTCAAATTTCAATTTCATGTATGTCAAGATATGTGATTTAGATATTCCTAGAGATAATTGGTAAACTATTTTCGAACAGTGGAGACCCAGATCAGATGCCGCATTCTGCGGCTTTTGACCTGGGTCTGCACTGTTTGCCAAATACCATTTTTGGGCTCCAGACTAAATTGGGTTTTCTTTGACAGTCTAGTACAAAATATAGTGATACTTTATATGACCCTGTATGCAGGTATTACATATACCAGTAAGGCACAAGCGATTCGTACCTTATTTACCGCTATATATTGGGATAGACAGGCCTGAACAAACAATATAGAACTAGACTAGACGTCACAGACCGCGACGTTAATATAGATCTACAGAATCTGCTATTCTTCCAGCAGTTGTTTGATAAATGACTAAAGATTGTAAAATTGACGCTGAAGAAATTTCAGGACAAGTATGGTAAGAATGACACATGTCCAAATATTAAAGCTAATGCGATATCTGAGAGAACATTAAAGATCAAGATCAGACGTCTTAGTACTTGACGGCCGATAAGGGCTCACACTAATTGCCGGCAGTTTTTAACAAGTACAGTTGTAAAATGGACTTGGATATTCAATGTTTAGGACGAGCATGGTAACCTGTTAATCTGCCATAATACTAAAGGTAAACACATTCATATGTACGGAGGTATCTCTTGTCAGCCTGCGGGAATGCATGTGGCATAGGAACCCATTTGTCGGTCGTCTCGCAATCTTTGATATAGACAGAATTATAGGTTTAAATAGATTCTAAACGGAATGACTCTCGGTCGCAGAAGTGACGTTTACTAGTTGTTTTCTCAAGATTAGCCTCATCAGTGACCCTCATATAATTGTATGGACTGTTTTGTTTTTTTTTTTTTTTTTTTTTTTTTTTTTCTTTGTTTTTTGTTTTGTTTTTTTGAGGGCGCTTAGTGGCGTTTTAGTCCAATAGGACATGGAGAGGGGTACGATCGCAATGATCCGTTTGAATCATTTTGGTCAGTCCAAACACATATTTTTGTCAATGCTGATTTGAGTCACCGTTGTCTGCGTACTAGAATAATGTCGCCGAGGCAATTCTAGTTAGTTATCACAACGTGCATTTTTTCTATAGAACATTTAACCCTTATATGCCTTTCGTCCCATAAAAAGACATTGGTAAACAGTGCAGACCCAGATCGGACGGCGCAGAACGCGGTTGCGGATCAGGTATAAACTGTTTGCATGAAATACAGATATTTCTATAAAACATGGTAATATAAAAAAAAACTAATAAAAAACATCTTATATTGGAAACAATTCCAAAGAGTCACTGTAAAAGAGTTCATTCGGCATAAATGGGTTAAATAGTCAGTGGCTTGTGCGAAATATATCCAAAAAGGAATTTCTCGTGAGATCAATAAAGACAAACACACACACAAAAAATAGCTGAAAAATCTAAATTTTCTGGGCCAGACTAACTATTTTGGACCAATCAGGCCTCATTTTGACTCTCATATAAATATTCAAAAGCAAACCGCCGTTTATTTTCAGTTTATGACGGAGCGTTGATGGCAGGCACTATAGACTCTAGCGATAAAATGGCGTCGTATGGCACAGCAGCAACAAGTAACTTTAAACCGTTCATCTCTAATCCTTCGTTAACTGGGTCACAGACAAGCAGGAGTCTAATACACAGGTACAGTTCATCATCATCATCATCATCAACATCATCTCTCTGTGTCTCTGTACGTGTGTGTGTGTGTGTGTCTCTCTCTCTCTCTCTCTCTCTCTCTCTCTCTCTCTCTCTCTCTCTCTCTCTCTCTCTCTCTTGCACGTTTTGAATGACATGACAACTTTATAGGGTAAAACAGATGACAGTACCGTATATATTTTGTATTCAATCAGTAGACTCATATCGGCCATTACTAAACGAGGCGTCTGATTAGAGCCTTCACTGTTTGCCTTCAAGCATGCAACGTTTGGACACTAGGTTGTACAATTTTAAGGGTACATGATACACCTTCAAGGAAAACATCTCTGTCAAAATTGTTTCGCCTCCCTTCTGAAACGGGTATACACTAAAAGAAAACAAATTGCTCCATTACTTCCTGTTAGAGTATACCCTTTTCAGAAGGAAAACTGGTGAGCAGGAAACTAAATAAGAAGTCGTATATGTTGCCTCCCTTGTACAAGAAAATCTACAAAAGTGTAGTCAGTACCGGTAAGGCAAGGTTTAACTAATATTTGAAATAACAGTTCTATATTGCACCATTGTATTGAGTCATGTCTATGAAAATGGATCCAGATCAACTTGATCGTCTACAAGACTATTGCCAGATAGAAATGAATTATGTGTCAATATATCACATCCCTCCTACAGAAAATATATGATCTCCGTCTGAATAAAGTGCCAGGACAATGTAAATAAACAGAGGCATGGGTCTACATGATGACATCATTGTAAATTTATGCATTTAACATTTAATATGCATTAAAACAACTAACATGACATCAACTATAAGATCATAAAAATATCCAGTCACACACATACAATGTGTCTAATGCTCTCAGAACAAATATGGCAGAACACAATTGTTGAAATAACTGTATGAAGACAAAGAAAATGACATGTAAACATAAAACTAATAAAAAATCATTATCATTGTGATACTATCGCAATAATAATATGATTGATAATTTGCCTTCTAAATGATGTTTTTGAAATTTCAGTATCCGTGTATTAAGAAAAATACAATTTAGCATATTGAAACTAAAAACAACTTTATTTGGCGAAGAACAATGTGTATTATTAAAAAATGAATGATTGAATAGCATTAAATAAGCAAGACGTTCGCATAATATTAGTCAGAAACAAAACAAAAATATAAAATTGGAACTTCAAGAGAGTAACATATCGTTATGCAAATGTTTGTTTCAAAAGGTGGTCAAAATATTAAAACAAACTTAAGTGAACGAAAATGAACAAAAGCGCTACATATAAAAGTAAATAAGAAAAAATACAATATTAGCAAACACGAAAAATCAGTAAATACATAAACATATATTCGTATCAAACACAAAAACCAATTTCATTACATATTCAAAACATTATCTCAAGATACATTTCTAACTATCATAGCACAAAACAAATGCGTCTTCCCAGATTATTTACTTAGCAATAGCCTCCCCATCAACATTATTTGGTAGAACTAATATCAAAGTATTGATTATCTGGTGATTAGAGATGGTCCATACAGCAGTGATAAGTGGCTGACAAACTTGGGAAAGCCAATTAAATAAATTGAAATCTAAAGAGTCTGAGTGCCGTTAATTGTGGTTTGAATGTTATTTGCAATAACAGTCTGGAAAGTACGGTAGTTATTAAAATCTGACAGAACATATGGTGCATGAAATATAGCAAACGGTACCTATGCACCTAAACGTAATTTGTATTATAGTCAAGAAAAGTATGGGAGGTGTTAAAAAATACTTTTGCATATCACAATAGCAAATATGTTATCAGAATACAAAAAAACAAAAAACAAAAAAAAAAAAAACAGGTACACAAAATTATACATTGAAACAAACAAATTTTACAAAAAAAATATCTATAAGGTCATACATATAAATGACATAGTGTACGTACAAACAAATAAATCCGAAGCTCTTCGTATCAAAATCATAATTGCCTAAAACCTAATAGAAATTTTGCATAGCAGCAAAAGCAAAACAATATGAAGTGACCCTTCTTGATAAAATCATTTAACATGATGATACGTTTTGTACCAAGTAAGGAATCAGTGGCAGCCTATGGATATTTAGTTATGGTATTTCAACACAAGACTTTTTCTGAATAACTCTTCAAGGGTTGTATATTAGGCTAATTACAAGTAACTATACTTTTACAGACAACATTAACCCTTACGTGTGTCCTGCCTCAGTCAGTAACACAAAATGATGTTCTGAAATAGATTCATTCCATGTAAACAATAACTGGGGGTGGTTTGTCTTAAACAGATTTTTTCAATTTCTCACTGAGATGGTCTAATGCCACCCAAAAGACATTATCGGCTGATTTTCCGGCGAATTGTATGAGGTATTGTTTGTTTCCCTTAACCAGTCTCTGACCGAGAAAACACGTTTAATTTTGTGATATTTATTTCTGTCAGTGAAACCCCCTCTTCACTTAAAGTACTGTCAACATCCATGTAAACCCCAAATCGGCCTGGAGGTTTACGCGTTCTGGATGACCTGCGAACTGTAAGGTTATAAGTTGGGTTGTCATGTGGGAGGGCTGACAATTGCCCACCATTCGGCCTCCCTAATTACGTCAGTATGTACATCGCTAGGCAAGGTCTCTGTGACCTTTTCAGGTCGCACAGTCTCGGCTATTACAACCTTACTAAGAAAACAGGGAGTAGGTTTGGGTTCTCGAACATAAGCCATTTTTAAGCGGTCGATATGGACCTCTGACATGTTTAGTTCCATTTTCAGGATTTCGTAACAGAAAAATATTACAACTAACGCAGCGGTGAATAATGAATGGTCCTGTAAGTGTGTTCTGTAGTTTCTGTCCAACACCTGTTCTTTCAGTCGTCAAGAACACATACTCCTCTTCCTTGACGTGAAGTGGATCAGAGTCCTTGTTTGCACGTTCGAGCATCTTTTGCTGTGACGACAAGATATTGTTCTTAACTTCGCTGCGGATTACATTCGGGTTTTTCTGCATTCTTACGAACGTAGGAACGCATATCCGGTGGTACTGTGTCGGCGGAGACTGAGGAAACTTTGGACGCTGGCCATAAATAACTTCATGCGGCGAGTATTTGTTGCCAGAATGAACAGACTGGTTAATTGAAAATGTAACGATGGCAAGATATCTATCCAATTATTCAGTCTGCTATTCATGTACGGCGTCAAACGCCCAGCCATTATACAATGTACGCGTTCTACAGCGCCTAGACATTTATGAACAAACGCGGGACTGAACTCTTGCGGGATGCAGAGTTGTCGGCATACCTCTGTTTTCCCTCTGTTTTCGCACGGACTGCAGATTTTTGTTTGATATCACTACACTTGACCTGTAGATGGTCAGTATCCCCTTCATAGGCATGTGTAGAGATGTGGGAGGAATCAAAACATGCTTAACAGACTTCTGCTGAGTTCACAGTTCAGTGCTAACAATGCCTTGTAAGATTGACCCGTTTGACAGGTTCTGGCACATAGGGGAACTAAGGGTCATTTTCATTGGGACTTGACTCTGCGGAGTCCAAACAATATATTCCGCAGGCTTATACAAAATCTAAAAATTGAACTCCTGTAATATAACAAGCCATCTTTCATATATTGCTCCTTTCAAACTCTTTTGGAAAAGTGGTTTCAATGCCTGGTGATCGCACTCAACGAAGAATTTCCTACCTCGCAAATAGGAAACAGTCTAGAATGCTAGTCATTACATCTAACAATTTAAGTTTGGTGGATCCATATGATAGTGGGAAGTGACTTTGACCCAAAGTGAACAACACAAACACTTTCATCGCTACTGTCAGTAGGATCTTTTTGATATAACATGTATCTTATACCCTTGCTGGACGTATCAACTCCAAAATAAAATGGCAAATCATATCAAGAGAATGCCAAAGCTTCAGAATTAAGCAGCGAAGTCTTAAGAGATTCAAAGGAAACATTGTATTCGTTCTTCCAAAAGAATTTCACACCCATTCTAAGAAGTTGGTATAAACAGTGTGCTTTTGCACCATACCCAGGTATGTACTTTTTCAACCAGTTCATAAGCCCAAGATATCGTTTCAGTTGTTTTGTGTTTATCGGGACAGGATACTCGGAAACTGCTTTAAGTCGGTCAGAAGGCGGACTGATCACATGCCGAGAAATTTCGTGACCAAGAAAACACAGTGACTCTGCGCAAATCTGCCTTTTTCCGGTAAAAGTTTCAAACCAGCTGCGTGGAATCGGTCAAAAACCTCTTGCAAATCAGACAAATGTTGATCGAACGTTTCTGAAAATATCAGTACATCATCCAAGTAGCACAGGGTAGACCTAAAAGACTGCCCGGAGAGAATCTCGTCCATGAGCATTTGAAAACTGTTCGGACTGGTCTTTAAGCCTTGTGGCAATCTTAGAAATTTGTAGAATGCGGTGTATTTCGACGCGTCACTAGCAGCTTCATTTGGAAGAAGATGAACTTGGGCGTCCTCTGACTAAATGACTCGGTAAGTTCCTGCACATCAGGAATAGCGTATCGAAAATCTTGTGTCGGGGAATTGAGATAACGGAAATTAACATAAAAGCAATACATAGATAGGCTGGCTTCTCTGGATCCCAGTTCGACTCCCAGTTTCGGTTTGTTACGTTTGGAAACTAAAACTATCGGACTTGAAATAGGAATATCTTCCTTCTCATTCACAGGCGTAATAATACCTTGCTGTAATAATTCATTAAGCTGATGACGCAACACTTCCCTTTTATCTGGAGACAAACGGTACGACCTTTAATGTTTCTCTGTAACGAACAAGTCATGGTTCGAAACTTGGCAATCATTCAATCTACGGCTCTCGTCAGAAGACAACGGCGATGCTGTTGAACTATGATGAAAGTATGATAAAAATCTTTCCCTATCTAGACGTTTAGTTGCATAAGCGGTGGTAAGAGACTGCTTTGATTTTGCATTGATATTCATACATGTATGGTTGGCGGCAAGGCTATTGGAATTGGAATTTCTAACATTTTCCTGCAGTGTTGAACTTTCATGACCTAACCTATCAGCTGGTTTTATACTGAAAGTTTTGTCCATGACCTAAAATGATCCCAGGGGTTTGTTTTTGTGAATGGTAACTGGTCCTATTGTGGGATTTAACATTTTGAATGGGACCATTTGGTGTGAAGATATGATAGATACGGATCTAGCCATAAATAAGCATTTCTTGGAAATATGAGTGCTACCCGAGCAAAAACCTTCAAGCCCCGGAAAGATACATTTTGGCGTTTTACCCCATATTACTGTTTCAGAATTGGGTTTTATTGTAGTCTTTTTCTTGGAGCGGACAGTTTTGCTGGTTGCATGAACAGACATCTTATCAAAATTCAATGTGACATTATGAGTGCGCATGTATTCTGTCCCTAAGATCAATGGATGGGATGTACCCTGTATGATTGCTGCTGACGACTGATTACAGCCGATACCTTTGCAACACAATTAACACCAATTTCTTGATTTTTGGCAAGTACAATAGACGCATTACAGTATTCTACCTGTAGCTTATTTCTGGGGCTAATATTGTCAAATAATTCTTGTGACATCAAATTTATTAAATTGCCTGTATTGAGCAAAGCGGAAATTGGCTTTGATGAAAATTTCACACGAAACCAGACTCAATTTGGTAGTCTCTGAGTATAATATTGGAAACAGTACATTTTATGTCACTCACATTTTCCTGTTGCTGTCGCTTCGGTAGCCTCGATCTGGCGCGTTGATTGTCTATTGTTGCCCGCCCAAGGGACAACGCCCTGTGTTCCTTGGGTTGTTGGAGTTTCCCGAATTTGCACTTTGATTAATCACAAACAGTTTGCACTGCGTCGCAGCATGGTCACGCTGCGAACACAACTGACACGTAGAATTCGGGTCTGCTGGTCCTGATGTTAGATTACATCGTCTTCTTATGTGCCCTGTGCACGAACAGTTTTTACACATGCGAACATTATTTGCACTATTATTATTCCGTCCAGTATTATATGAGGAACCGCGCGAATCCTGCTTTTGTGACACCAAACGTCGTTCAGTCGTCTCCCCCAATTTATTCAACGTTTGTTCCCGTGAAGATTTCCTAGCATCTACACGTGCAGAGGCTGCCACACTAGCTGCTGGGTGATTGCCATCACTTGTAAGCCAATGGGAGAAGCGGTTCCCAAATGTTTCCCCGATCTTGGCGGATGTCAGAGCCGCATACACGTCCGAAGGATTCCCAACCATAACAAAGAAGACTAATTGATCCGGAAGGCCCTGAATGAATTTTAATAGAATTTCCTGGTCAGAGTTATGTATTGTATTTCCTTTTTCTATTACTACTGAAATAGTCCTCGATTTAATGCGTTGGTAGTAGCTTAATGTTGTTAAATTGTTCTCTCTCAACGAAGAGTACAGTTGGGTTATTAGCTTCACAGTATTTTAATTCAAAGGCTTCCTTGAGGGTTTCCCAATCACCTTTCTCGTCATCATCGAGGCAGCAGAACCAGGTCTGCGCTGTAAATGGAGTTGAAAAGCCACTACTTTCCGATTGTCTGTGTCTGTTATTCTTGAAAGTCCGACAAGAACTGGTCCGGATTCTCCGACGGATATCCAGAAAATTTCTTTAACGTTATTCTACCAGTGCCCATCGCTGTTTCACCCTTAGGTGGAATTCCACAAGACTAATCGGGCTTACTGCTGCTAGGTTCAAACTTTCATTGTTACTTGACATCACTGGATTTCGCGAACATGACGACATTTTTGTAGTTAAAATTCCAGTTTAGATTCTCCACCATGTAGTATTTAAGTCACCTTCTTATGGGAAATTATTATAATGGATAACAAGGTTCAATTTAGCTCTTTTATTACACAATTTCTTAGTTTATTTATTTTACACATTTTTTTATAATTTTACACTCTTTTCAAATACAGTTTCCAACAACAGTTAATTTATTTCCACTTTAAAATTTCAGATTTAATTAAGGATTGTAAATATCTAAATAGGTGTTTCCAGAACAAGCCGAAAGATTCAGCTGATGTTTCTCTCAAATTCAGACTTAATGTGGCACCAGGCTTCTGTCAAAATATTTTCTTACATTGACCCACCAATTAGAATTGCTTTAATGGTAGCATGTGGTCAGATAAAGTATCAGGATTGATTATCATGGCATGAGAATGTTTATAGTAAATGTCAGATTGAAATATTTCAGACTTTACTGACCGTTCTAAGGCGGTGGTCCCGGTGTTAGTCTTACTCTTTTTTGCTTTGTGGTTTAGTCTACGAAACGATTTGTTGTATGTCTTTCCGTGTGTCATTTTGTTCTTGTGTTTTTCAGTCCTTTTAGTTTTGCGATTACCTCGCTTGGAGAAGAGAGAGCTAATCTTGGTGCTTTTCGTACGTTTGTTCGATTTGTGTTTGTTTGGATTTGTCGGTTTCCTCTTCCTCTTGGGGTCTTGAAAGGGCTGCGGTTTGTGATTGTGGCACTACCTGGACTTTTCTCTTATCTTTCTAGAAATGAATTATATGTCAATATATCACACATTAGTTCTCCCACCGGAGGAATTTTGCAAACGTATCCTATTTCAAATAGTCGTCCTTGCTGCAAGTAATGCAGTATGTTTGTACTCTATAAGTTGGGTTCCTGGGGTATTACTGCCTGTTACTTACGTTACTCATCAGAAGTTTGTAAAATTAATTTTAAATGTGTAACATAAAAAACAAGACCTGTCGCCAGACAGGATAGCTCGCCTGATATTGCACATTTTGTTTCTGGAAAATTCTAAGCCCGTGACCTTGATTTTGACATGACCTGGGGTTGGGGGATGGGGTGGGGGATTGTAATGTGCAAAATATTCATCAAAGCAAAAATGAATCAATCCGGTGGTAAGATTAGGAAATAATAAGGTCTTAAAAACGTAAAAGAAAACTTTAACATTTTTAAAATTCTAAGTGTGTGACCTCAACCCCAAGCTCACTGTCATGACTGCTGATAGTGCTGATAAAAACTTTGGACCAATATATATCATGATACCAAATATAAATTAAATCAATCAGTTGGTTTAGAAGTAAGGTCCTAAAAACTAACATAAAATTTTAACAGGAAAGTTTTTGCATGACTGTGATCTTGACTTTAACATGAACTAGGGCGGTGAGAATGAAACTGGGCAAAAGTTTGGACCAATATGTATCGTCATACCAAAGATGAATCAAATCGGTGATAAGGTTAGGAAATAATGAGATCCTAAACACTTAAACAAAAACTTTAGCATTTAAATTCTAAGTCGGTGACCTTGACCTCAAGGTCACGGTCATGAAAGCTGATTGTGCTGATAAAATATTTTGACCAGTATCTATCATGATACCAAATAGGAACTAAATCCATCAGGTAATTTAGAAGTAATGAGATCCTAAAAACTTCGACGTAAATTTTTTAAATGAAAATTCAAAGTCTGTGACCTTGACTTTGACACGACCTAGGGTGATTGGGATGGTACTGCGTAAATTTTTGGACAAATATGTATCATCAAACCAAAGATGAATGAAATCGGTGATAAGGTTAGGAAATAATGAGGTCTTAAAAACTTTAACGAAAACTTTAACATTTAGATTCTAAGTGTGACGTCGACCTCAAGGTCACGGTCATGAATGATGATGGTGATAATAAAATGTTTTCACCTGTATCTATCATGATACCAAATAAGAACTAAATGCATCATGTAGTTTAGAAGTAACGAGATCCTAAAAACTTTGAACTAAAATTTTAATATAAATTCTAAGTCTGTGACCTTGACCTTGACATGACCTAGGGTAGTGGGGATGGTACTGCGCAAAATTTTGGACAAATATATATCATCAAATCAAAGATGAATGAAATCGGTGATAAGGTTACGAGAAAATGAGGTCTTAAAATCTTTAACGAAAACTTTAACATTTAAATTCTAAGTCTGTGAAGTCGACCACAAGGTCACGGTCATGAGTGCTGATGGTGCTGATAAAAACTTTTGACCAGTATCTGTCATGATAACAAATAGAAACTAAATCCATCATGTAGTTTAAAAGTAATGAGATGCTAAAAACTTCGACATAAAATTTTAACATGAAAATTCTAAATCTGTGACCTTGGCCTTGACATGACCTAGAGTGGTGGGGACGGTACTGCGCAAAAAGTTTGGACCAACATGTATAACCATACAAAAGATGAATCATATCGGTGATAAGGTTAGAAAATAATGAGGTCTTAAAAACTTTAACGAAAACTTAAACATTTACATTCTAAGTCTGTGACCTCGACCTCAAGGTCATGGTCATGAGTGCTGATGGTGCTGATAAAAACTTTTGACCAGTGTCTATCAGAATACCAAATAAGAACAAAATCCATCATTTAGTGTAGAAGTAATGAGATCCTAAAAACTTTGACATAAAATTTTAACATGAAAATTCTAAGTCTGTGACCTTGACCTTGACACAACCTAGAGTGGTGGGGATAGTACTGCGCAAAATTTTGGACCAATACGTATCATCATACCAACGATGAAGCAAATCGGTGATAAGGTTAGGTAATAATGAGGTCTTAAAAATTTTAACGAAAACTTTAACATTTGTGGACGCCGACGCCAACGCCGACACCGACGCCGACGCCGCCGACGCTGGGGGTTTAACAGTAGCTCTCAGTGAACGTTGTTTAGCTAAAAATTAATCCCACCCATATATCATAAATGATTATATAAACTGTTGATTTAATGTATTCACAATGAATTTAGGCCATTGAAAACATAAATGTCGTCATTTATGGCGTAATATACGTTATAAAACTATTTAACCGCTATGGAATCATAATAATTACTACTGTCATTAACTTTCACGGGTTGCATATAAAGAATTCTTATATGTGTTAGTGTTTTCCAAATAGTAAATTCAATATTCTTTCAGGCAAAACAGATTTGACATTCTTTTTTTTCGAATCTGTGTGTACATGTAGGGACGTTTATTGATATAAATATATTATGTTACAATTGTATATTTCAATTGAGGGTATTTTCACACTTGAACTACTCTATTTACCCTTAATATAGGTACTCCTTAATTACTTACCATCCTTTTTATGATATTTGAATATACTTATTCCATTACCTGTTGATGTCTCTAAAAACAGCTGGGCTAAGTTGCAAACAGTGTAGATCCTGATCAGACGCCGCGTGTGGCGGCACCTTATCAGGGTCTGCACTGTGCGCTCAGGCCTGTAAGGGGTATATCTGTATGCCTCGTAGAAGATTTCCTGTCGTATGATAAATGTTGCTACCCACTTAAAATAAAGTCTTTACCTACTTGCGTATGTTTTATTTGCAGAATACAACAGTTCTGTAACGTGTCGTTCTATCTTGCCCCCGTTCCACTGCTATACTACAACAGTATTGACATCAATGTAACGGTTCCAGATGCGTGTATGTGTAACGCCGATAACCAGCCAGCCTTGATAAGCTGGAATCCAGGTAAATTCGAAACAATGGGCTCATAGTGCTTCTGCTAGTTCCGTTACTATCCAATATCGTGGAGCAGACAAGCCTGAGCAAACAGTGAAGACCGAGATCAGACGCCGCAGAAACAACCCTACTGTGACAGTAAGGCCCGAGCAAACAGTGTATACCAAGAACAGACGCCGCAGAACGGCGTCTGATCAGTGTCAGCACTGCTTGCCACTCAGTCCAGCAGTTGTAGATACATCGATAGGTAATGGAATATACAGGTACAAAGTTTAAAAGAAATATTGTAAGGAATTAACGTGTCGCAATACGCGTCTGATCAGGGTCTACTCTGTTTGACAAGTCCAAAATTTTAGAAACATCAACGGGGGACTGAATAGACATGAACAAATAGTTGAACAGTTATTGTAAGAAATTAAGGTGTTCCAATATTTAAGGTTAATACGGTAGTTTTCGTTTGTTCTGACATCCAATTTGTAGTCAATCCCTTTTATCATCTTGTTGCCTATCCCTTGTTTATTTAAAGTTAATCCCTTATTTAGTTGTGGTCGACCCCTTGTTTATTTATAGTTAATCCCTTGTTTATGTTTAGTCAATCCCTTGTTTATTTGAAGTCAATCAGTTTTTATTTGTACTCAATCCCTTGTTTTTTTTTTTGTTGTTTTTTTGTAGTCAATCCCTTCTTTATTCGTAGTCGACCCCTTGTTTATTTGTTGTCAATCCCTTGTTGATGTTTAGTCAATCCCTTGTTTATTTGTAGTCAATCCCTTTTTATTTGTGGTCAATCCCTTGTTTTTTTTTTTTTTTTTGTTTTTTTTTTGTTTTGTTTTTTTTTTTTGTTTTTTTTTTTGTAGTCAATCCCTTGTTTATTCGTAGTCGACCACTTGTTTATTTGTAGTCAATCCCTTGTTGATGTTTAGTTAATCCCTTTTTTATTTGTAATCAAACCATTGCTTCTTCTTTGCACTATGAAGGCGATTTATGTTTATTCAATAAACTCCACTGAAATAAAATTAATTCCTTAGGACATACTACAAAAGAGAAATTCGTTTTGTTTTATATATATATATATATATATATATATATATATATATATATATATATATATATATTTATATATATATATATATATATATATATATATATATATATGCTGAAATTAGTATATTATTTCAGATAAGGAACAATGGCAACACATAGAGGAGGGATGTCCCCCGGATCTGACCGCCAAGAATAACGGTGACGTATACATTGCGAGCGTAAGTCTTTTTTATGGCTGATTTACGAGTCGTACAGATTTAAGACTCGGCACATGAAGTCTGCCGTAAGGGGGATAAATCCTAATGAAAGACTACCAACTGAATTATCTTGATAGCCATCTTGGAAAATCTTTAGATGATCTTTGGTCTGACTTTACCTCTGCCATTGATTCCCTTGTCGCACAGTGTATCCCAATTAAGCAGGTTCTTAGTAAACCCTCTCTACCTTAGACTACACAGCAAATACGATAATTGATCAGACAATCTTCCTTCAAACAGTGATCTAATCTTGACATTGACGCCAGTGAGAAAACTGATGTTTACAATCAGCAATTTCACTCGGTACGATTCACCACCAAAAACCATTTTCACTACCCCATCATTGCACAATGAAGCTTTAGGATATGTCCGACAGCGGTACTATAGGTTATTTGCAGCTCCGGCTGGAGTGCTAAATGATACACAAGGATGGAGGACTGGTATCTCTGTCAATGGCATATTGAAGCTTCTGCAGAACCTGAAACCTGGAAAAGCGGCTGGACCTGACCAGCTTAAACCCCTTTTGTTGAAAGAACTGAGAGAGGAAAATGCACCACTTATTCAGGTAATATTTGAGCAATCCATCAAACAGGTAAACCTCAGCTGATTGGTGCAAGTCCCAAGTAACCCCAGTCCTCAAACGGGTGATAAGGCGTCCGCCGCTAGTTACAGTCCTATCTCCCTGACTTGCGTCCTTTGCATAAGGTTAAGGGGAAAAAAGGTCATGAGAGACACACCTTGTTGGTCTTGGACCTTGCAAGAAATGTGTTGCAGGTAAGCAAACTGATTTCATACAGCTGGATTTTTCAAAGATCCTTGACATTACGAGAACATGCCTATTTCAAATATACAGAAAATTTCACCCCCAAAAACTGAAAATTTTCAGACGATATTTTTCATGTTTCTGATCAAAACATAGATTGTGGGTACTCGTTAGAACCGCCTCGGCGGGGCGGTTCTAACGAGTACCCACAATCTATGTGTTTGAGCAGAAATACGAAAAATAATGTATACCCCTTTAAACCCAATTTTTACTATATAAAAGTGGGGTTTTAGGGGATGAAAATTATATAGGCATGTAAAATCAATCACTCCACATACTCTTTGGAAACCGCATTAGTATAGAATCAGAGGAACCGCACTATCCTGGATCCATCCCTTCCTTGGGAACCGGTCACATACGGAGGTTCTTGATGGCGAATAATCTTGACTGGTCTCCGCAACCTCTGAGGTACCTCAAGTATCGGTGATATGGCCAGTCTTTCCTTGTTTATATCAATTACCTACCGTCTGAGCTGTCATTACAGGTACGCCTCTTTGCAGATGACACGGTCATGTCACTGACAGTTGAAAGTTCGAAAGACGGAAAAGGTCTACAAACAAATCTGGACAGACTATGTGGGTGAAGCGGTGGGACATGGAGTGCAACCTCTCTAAGTGCCACGTGGTACGGGTGACGGGAGAGAATTAATACAGTGTACATTTCACACGGTCAGGTCCTGGAGGTCACCGCCAATACTTGCGGATTGATATCTCAAATGGTCTGTTGTGTAACACCCACATAGTCCGTATAACTGCAAACGCTAACTGGACTCTAGGCTTTATCAAACAAACATCAAAGCTGAAAACCCAAAGGAACGAGAGACTTCCTATTATACCTTGGTCCGCCCCTGTTTTGGACCCCTACACGAAACAGAAAATACTTCAGCTGAAAACGTTCAGTGCAGAGCAGCACGCTAGAGCTACAGCAATAATGACTACAGGCCAAGCGTGACTGCCATAGAAGATTGACTTGGGTTATAAACCCTTGAACAGAGAGAGGAAAAAGCGCGTCTCTGCCTATTTTACAAAATCGTTTACGGTCCTGTCACAGTGCATCTCCCTGATTATCTACAACCAGTTCCTTTAATTTCTGTCACTCCATGGCTTTTCGTCAATTACAAACATTCACTGACTATTACAAGTATTCCGTTTTTCCATTGGCTACTTTTCAGTGGAACACCCTACCAGAAACTGTTGTATGCTCACCAGACCTAGAATCTTTCAAGATCGTAGCCAGTGAGCTGCAGCACTCTAGGCCCGTGATCCAACAGATGTTGTTTTAACCTGATTTTCGCTCATCTGTATCTGTCATAATCTATCATCTTGCATCCTCTTAACTATATGCTATTAGACTTTCTTTTCAGTAGTATTTCAATCTTTTTTTCTGGTCGACAGCGCAACAGCTTAGAATATCCTCGCGGGCTTATGGTAGTATATGAAGATAGATAGATATCCTTTCGGGGGAGAGAAGTCTGCAAAATTGCTTTTGTGCTGCTGAAAAGAAAACATACTGAGAAAAAATGGATGCTTTGAAAATAACAAACACAGTAAAGAAAGCAGAAATAACAGACTACGTTTATGGAGTTTTTTCAGTCAAAACTTTAAATATTAAGCGTGATCACATAAGTCCTCGCTGAAGATTTATAACAGTCTGTGCATCCGCGAAGTCTGATGAGGTTCTTTGTTATGCGCTCTGAGGATAACCGAGGTACATATTGAAGACTGAGCGGATGTGCAGTCTGATCTGAGTCTTTGTTGGGCGAACATGTTTTAGGGATAGTGTCTTACGTTGTGTCGCACATATAGCAAATGTCCTGAACACCTACACTGGTGTGCAGACTGGTGTCACCCTACGTTCTTCATTTAACACATTTAATATATACAAGAAGAAATGATACAACGGGAAGAATTTGCTTCCAGTTATGTCCTCATTTTGTCTTATGTAACTCATATTTTGTCATTTGTAGGTATGCTCTACGTCGACAAACGACAGCCTTAAAAAAGTGCGACGTTCGACAGCGAACGAATTGCAGAGCCCAACCCATTATGAGTTAGTAACAATTTCGAAGGCATTTGAAAACAACCCGCCGTCAATCACTACAAATGGAATCTACGCAGAAGAAGATACATTTATTTCAGTGCCTATTGAAACGTTTGACTTAGAAGGTGATGAACTGATTTTTGAAATAAGTCAAGGCGCACAGCATGCAACATGTTCTATAAGCTTGACCGGGTTGTTGAACTGTACATTGGAGTCAAATTTCTGTGGTAATGATCAAATAACTATAACTGTTACTGAGGTAGGCCTTTCTGAAGATGACCAGCCTTACAGCGTTGAAAAGGTTATATCTCTGTTTATAAGCGCTGTTCCAGATCCAGTTGAACGTTTCTTTGTAGCTTCTAGCGGTGAGGTCTTTTATGAAACACGCCCTTCCATGAAACATACATTCCACTCTGATGGTAACAGGTCAACAACATTCATCGCTGGTACAATTGTCCTGGGATGTATTGATGAGGGCGAAATATTTAATTATGATGATTCCATCAGATTTACAGCTTTAGGTGATTCAGCATATGCAGTTGAAGAAATCCAGATGTCTGATATTCCTGCAAATAATCTGACCACATCCCAATTCCGCACTGTACGAGCATATAGAGTAACTTTTACGTATTCCGCATTGGCGAATGGCATAATGACGATGTACTTCATAGCTGTGAGAGCTGACGGGTCATACACACCAAGCATTACTATTAACCTCTATATACTGAAGAATCCTTGTATTTATGGTAGCTGTAGTCACCAAACTCATGGGACTGCAGGCTGTGACACTCTTTCTCGAGCAACATCCTTTGAAGGTTTCCTCTGCATCTGTGCTGTAGGTTTTACCGGCGAATGGTGCGAGACGGAAATAAACGAGTGTGCTCCAGAACCATGTGGGACGTTATATGACTGCGAGGATCTAGTAAATGATTATGCATGCGTTATCAACATACCAAAGGTTTTGGCCATTGTGATCTGCTGTCTCCTGCTGATAGGAGGATTTACGTTCTTAACCATTCGACTGATCAAGTATAAGAAGAAACGTACACATGAGGGACAAAGAAGGTAACTACAGTAGAACCTCGATAATTCGAACTCAAATAATTCAAAATTCTCAATAATTCAAAATCATTTTGAAGTCCCAACTTAGATATATGTATGAATTTTAACCCTCAATTATTCAAAGTCTCAATAATTCAAACAAAACTGTTTGGTCCCTTCGACTGAATAATCGAGGTTCCACTGTATGTTGGAAGTAAATTGCGAAAACATGGGAGTGAATGATACGATATCCTTTATAAAGGGGGCTCGATATACTTGGTTGATGTTCCGCCATTTTGTATGTTTGTGTTGAGGTTTTACGGCCCAGTCAACCCAGTGGGGTCATGTCGAGCGCAGTCAGTTTACCTAACCACACGTTTACTGGGCAGGCTTAGTCCTCTAAGCGGTTAACCAGTATTGTGCACATTCTTTCGCCAGAAACTGACAACTGCCCTTCTTGAATCAGCGGAAGAGAGAGAATTACCGTAGAAAATATTTCATGATCAATCTCCACGATTTTGTACGATCTCCGCCATTTTGTACACGGGAGACAGCATTCGTGACTTTCTGTTTGCCTTCATGCACAACCAGTCCCTATAGAAAAAGGATCTACTCTTGTAGAAGAGATACTCCTCCCCTTGACAACAATTGTATTCCGTTTAAAATAGATCCTTTTTAGACGCGAGCTAAACAGTTTGACAGTTTTCTCTTTCCCTGAAAATGTATTAATTCCCATTATGTTTTCTGTAATTTTATTATTTATACATCGGGCTTCTGAATTTGGGACACTCATATTTCAGTGCTTTGTTAATTCTTTCATATTCTTTTTAAAGCCGTATGCTTTATATTTTTTAAGCTTTAGGCATTGTAATGTTTTTAAATACATACCAACCATTGGTTTGTCATAGGCGTTTTATAGCCGTAAGATGATGAACTGATGTTCTGATATTTGTTTCGATATTTTGAAGAACATAATTTGGATTTTAAGACATTGGTGTATCTTTTTTTTTTTAGAGTAGACATCTCTTTAAAAAGGGCATAATGTGCAGAAAAGCAAAAAAGAAGTCACAAAAGCTTGAGAGTAGATTTATTTTTAGAGGGGGCGTAATATGTAAAAACAAAAGCAAATAAGATGGCACAAAACTTGTTTCCCTTTTGAACAATAAGGAAAAATCTTTCAGCTGTATCGTCCCTCTAAGAAAACAATGCATTGATAGATAGTTTTCTTCCTAAAGAGCAGTTTGATCAGGACTAAACTGATTGTCATCTTCAGCTGGGCTGCGCCTTGCGAAAACGTTTCTTCGGGCAAGTGCAAATAGCGAAGGTCCAGATCAGCCTGCGTATCCCCTCAGTCTGATCCGAGCCTTCGCTGTCCGCAAACAAAATTATTGGATACTATAGAATGTTTGAATGAAAAGCAAATGCCCGGATAAGACTTTGCGCATGCGCACGATGATTTGAATTAGCAAAGTTTGCGCATGCTCGAAGGCACTTTTACGCTTTTTTGCGGCCCATTTAGTAGCATCTCGTACAATACTACACTTTTCACAGCACAGCTTCCTGGAGATGGTGGTAAAAAAATTCAAGTGCCTTTAAGTTTCTGTTTGATTATGGATGAGTAAGGTAACTTTATGTTTATGCTGTGGAAAGTGTAGTGCAATGAGCTTCTTTAAATTGTAGAGCAAGGGTAGTATTATTCTGCGTAATTACGTAACAGACAGATGATGTTTTTTTTAAAAAAAGCAACGATGTAACGTGAAGCAAATTTATATGACAAAGTATATGTTACGAGAACCATAATACATACATTCTGTATCGTCGGCCATGTGCGCCCAGCGAAGGTTCTGATCAGCCTGTGCATCTGCCTAGTTCGTCTTATCCGTTTAGATGGATAACCTAGGATACAAGGTTTCATCAAAGTGTTTGTGATTATATGTTTTCACTACGATGTTTCACAGGTAGATGACGCTTATGCGAACATTATTTTGAAGCTCGGGAAGGTGATTGATGCATCTCCTTGGTATTTTTACTTATATTTTTGCTAGGCGCACACGCCCGGACGTACCTTTTCCCACGTTGCATCTCATTTATATATTCCAGGATCTTACTGGTGTCGGAGAGACAGCCCGAGACAGAACCACCTTTCGTCAGAAAACCAATATTCAGGGAGTATACAGACAACGAAATACCCCCTTTCAGTTTCTTTACAGCGAAAACTGACAAACCACCATTCTTGGTTGGTGGTTCATGGCTGAAAAATGCTCCTTCAAAGTCTGATGATCTTCAGACGCCTTTACCGATACCTGTATCTGATAGAGAAGAAATGAGACAGGATTTGCAGAGTTTTGGCCCCAAACCCTCTGGAGAAAATACAGAAGATGCGAGCAAGATCGATTCTCAGACAAGCTCCAATATTTCTGATTTAAATGAGTCTCAAATGAGCAATCAAAACTCCAATCTAAACTTAGATACGATTGTTAAACCTGGGTCAATGACCATTAATACTACAGGAGGCTGCAGACCGTCACTAAAACTTTCTACAATCCTGGGCAGTGACCACGGAAAGGAAGGACTATCATATTTCTTGACAAGACAGGCGAAAGAAAAGACCAGGATCACACAGGCTCCTAAGAGCAGACAGGGTTCCGAGACAAGCATCAACCTCTCGTCTCTGCAGATGTTTGGAACCGGACATAAAGGCCCGTCCCACCACTTGAAATCTCTTGTTCAACAAATAAAGGAGTCCAAACACACCGAATTAGGTGATTCAAGGACAAACCTTGCTCAGCCGTCCTTCGCAGCTGAAAAGAGGGGACTAACTCATCAGAAGGCAAGTGTCATTGAACCAAGAGCAAAAAAGATCAAGGCTGGAAAGAAAGGACCAACACACCAGAAGGCAAACACAATCAAATCGAAAGAGTCCGAACCTGAAAAAGAAGGATTAACTCACGAGAAGCCGGGCATCGTGAAACCAAAAATAACAGAAATAAGTGTATCCATACCTGGTTGTCCTAGCGACGAGAAAACTGAGTTTCCTATATCTGCTAGTAGAACTCTTCATCGTTCGGCGAGTATTGCATCGAATGACATAAGACCGTCAAGTCAGATGACAGATATTGATGCTTAAGTTGACATATGTGATTTTACTGACTTTGAAACTGTTTATATTAAATAGTACTTTATACAGCTGTCATTATTAAACCCTACTAATAACTTATATGTATATGAAGTATGCAAGAAAACCTCATCATATATTATGCGGGGAAAAAGCCCTGACTAGATTGCATATTCAATAAGTTTGTAAAATACAGTGATGACCAGAGACGGCCTAGATCAGACTGAAGGTATGCGCTATTTACTGTCTGATATGTGAGGTCGGTGGTTGAATTTGCATAAAAGCACTTTTCTCGATTTGCGTATCACAAATGTAAAACATTATTTATCAATTAATCATCACTAATTTAAAACCATATAATATTCGAAATGTATCTCATTTCAGACATGAAATTTCTATATTCAAAATATATCTTCTTGAAGATATTGGGATTTTATTTCAATATGGTAATAGTTTTTTCTTTGGCGGCTATTTATCAGCGCGATTTTGATTTTGTTTCGATTTATCACATGTATTATGCCGCCGTGGCGTGACAACCTATACTATACATAAACATACATTAGGAGTTTTGTGTAGTGACATATGAAAAACGAAGCTGGTTGAATGAATTTAATTATAACAGAGAATTGCAAAATTACATGGTTCTTGAAGTTGTCTGAGTATTTAAAGTGAAAATAATCAAACGTTTACTCGTCTAATTGTTACACGTTATATTTTTGCTGGCGCTTATTTACAAGTTTAAAAGTGTACATTAAACATACCATTTTCTATAGTGGGTCTTACATTCATTACGAGACTAATTTAATAAATCAATTTTATTAATCGGCCGTGTAACAGAAACTATATTATTAATTGCTTACACTTTACTCATAGCTCTTACTTTAATATATTTGGTTTTGTAATATAATGTGTATAATCTAATATTCAAATGGCCTTACAAAGGCAAGGGGATGGGGCTTAAGTGATACCATTTGCATGCGCTTGCGCATGTACTTGACAAAAGGTTTCACCGTCTAAGTTTTGCTTAATTTATAAGTTCGTGAGGGAGAACAGGTACCAGTGATTACAGTATCTACTTTGTGAAGAAAACGATACAAAACTTTGAAAAAAACAAACAATAACGGCAAATAAAGTATTTAAAATTTCTAAATGTATTTAGTGTGTATATGATCTCTGAGGGTCCATTATTCAGCAATGTATGTGCCTTGTTACTTGGAGTATGCTAATCCAAAAATAGAATTGTGCATCAAGAAACACTGTGTATTAATCAAATTAAAATTGCTCTTGTAAAGTTGTATTCTATTCTATTACTAAAGACGTATAGATAACAAAATAGAGAAAATACAAACTGTAACTACTTCATTGCGTTTCTTATTTATTTCATACCCAACCAAAACGCCAAAATGATTTGCATGAGTCTTATAAACAGTTTGATGCTGAATTTCATAAATTAGATGACCAGATAAACAGTTATTCTCACCATTTAAATACCATTTACCCTAAGGATCATACAGATTCCATTAACATGGTTATAAAGGACATATAAAACTGTAAATGAGTTCACAAAGGAAAGGGCAAGATCATGAAGTGCAGCTTTCCGGAGGACCAAAACAAGCAATGCGGAACAAAAGAAGAAAAGAGCCGCCTTTAAGAGATTAGCAGAATAATTACTGGGGGTCTTAAACTAGTGTTTATGTATGTTTATATATATATATATATATATATATATATATATATATATATATATATATATATATATATATATATATATATATATATATTAAGACTCCCAGTAATTGTTCTGCTGACATACATACATACATACATACATGCATACATACATACATATTGGGATAACCAGGATTGTCTGCAATCATGAAATACAGCACCCAAAGGACCAAATAATGTACGAAAACCAAGACATAACAACATTCTTACAAACAGAGAACGAACAAAACGAAAAGGAACTGCAAAAGAAACACCGCATTTGGAACGACAACAGTAAAATTGTAGGCGAGAGTGAGTGTCTGGTGGGGGCGAAACCTTGTATTTACGAGCGCTCAGCCTTTGTCCTTGATCCAGCTACAGTTCAAGCTACTATATTTTTGTCCTTATAGGTGTTCTCTAAGACAGACATAATATACACTAACTTCTCAATGCTATGGTAAAAGACAGACGGAGGCTGGACTCAAAGCTGAAAGGTTTATTTGAGAACAAAAGAGAAGGTTTATAGTAAATCCCACAATCACGAACCACAACCTTCCTTAAATATCAAAAACGTCACACATGAAACCACCGACGCACAAACAAAAAGAACTGCTACAGGAACCGTCTTTCAACGGGGAACAGTGAAAAAACTACTAAGGGGCTTATATCAGTATTTCTCGTTCTAAATCTCAGCCTAATACAAATACGGCTCCCAATAACAAACATGTGTTCGGCCTATTTAGGGGTTTCTAAATAGGGGTAGTCATTATTAGGGGATTTTGCAGAACGTTTATAAGTTCAAACATGGGTCAAATGTACTTTAGAATTCATGTTACACATTTGTAGGTATAGATGGTTCTAACTGTACCTATTTGTCTTCTTTTGGCTATATTATACAGATATCTGTTGGAAATGTAATAATTTACATATGCTTCAGTGAATAGAAAAGTCAATGTTCAGATAAGTAGTTTCTCATTTTCCACGTAAACATATTTGAGTACTCTTAAGAATAGGCTTACCTCCGCAAGGCGATTCTTATAAGTGCCACAATATGTTTTCATAGAGAAATAAGAAAAATATCAACGCATGCTTTAAAAATATTCTCAAAGAAATGACCCTTGAGTGCAATGACTACATTCAAAAAACTGAAAACAGATAGGATTTTTCGAAATTTACTATGAGTCACTGATGACGCCTTATTAGCCAAAACTAGCTAGTCTGTTCTAGAATACTTGACATTTCAGCTGCTTTTAGTTTTTTAAGTGTGTCCATTGTTCTCAATGGTCATTATTTTCAGAGCCTGCGTTACTACTTTGGTATATATAGCAAAAAAAGTAAGAGAAAAGTCCGGGCAGTGCCATAATCACAAACCGCAGCCCTTCCCAGACCCCAAGAGAAAGAGGAAACTGACAAATCTAAACAAGCACAAACCGAACAAACGTACGAAAAGCACTATTAGCTCTCTCTTTCCCAAGCGAGGTAATCGCAATACTAAAAGGACTGAAATACACAAGAACAAAATGACACACGGAAAGACATACAATAAATCGCCTCGTAGATAAACCATAAAGCAACAAGGAGTAAGACTAACGTCGGGACCACCGCCTTAGAACGGTCGGTAGAGCAAACCACCGGGGGGTTTAAAGCACTTTTACAGCTAGCTAACTTCACCCTGGGTCCCGATGCTACTCTTAAAACATAAATACATAAAAAATCGGTTCGGATAAAGGCTCCCAACTCAGTCAATGCATCAAAGCGAAAACATAAAAATCAAATTAATCACTATAATAAACAAAGACGAGTACTCATGGCTAATTCTACTGTATGCCAGAGTAAATGAAAACCAATGTTTGAACCACGGCGGGCCAAGCCAAAGGCATATCGTCAAGCCCCAACCCGTTGGTTAAAGTTTTACGAAGAGGCCGTCATTGAGTCTGAGGCCCGAACCGCCGTCCTGCAATTAAAGAGTGAAGCATAGCCATCAACAATGATTGGGTTGACAACTAGGCATGCAATCTGCCGCATAATATCCAGGCTATAGCCAATTCTTTTATAACGCTTAATAAGTTTTCTGAATTGCTCCGAAAAGTTAGATTTACCTACAATTTTTCTAAATCTGTACACTAAGTCACCGTAAAATTCGGGTTCCGATATACCTTGTTGCAGAAGTGTTTTCAGACTAACGCTATACGTATTTTTCTAACAAGGCACTGTGTCTGCGATAAAATTTCGAAAACGCCTTACGAAGTTTAAAATAACGATAGCCCTGCCCAAGAAGTTTGGCAGTAAGGGCTTTATTACGGTAGTTAAAGTCATTAAGATTTGAAGAAGCTCTGGCGAATCGTATAAGTTGAGATATGTATACCCCATATGAGGTACGCCGGGGGACATCGCCATCCAGAAAAGGGAAATTGACTATATCAAAATCAAAATCGTCCCGTTTATCATAAATTTTGGTGGAAACTGTACCATTAGATACACATAGATTCAAATCCAAAAAAGGTGCCTCGGTATCGGAAGAATTTGCTCTATTTAATTGGAGTTCCGTAGGGTATATCCGGTCCACCATTTGGTCAAAGTAAATATTGTCAATATTTAATAAATCGTCAAGGTATCTTGAAGTTGAATTAAAAGCCTCAATAATGTCAGCCTGATTTTCACGTGAGAGAGACTTCATGAAATCTCTCTCATAACAAAAAAGAAACAAATCTGCAACAAGAGGAGCACAGTTAGTTCCCGTCGGAATACCAATAGTTTGTCTATAAAGTTTAGTTCCAAATCTAATAAAAATATTATCCAAAAGATAAACAAGGGCATAACAGACTTTTTGACATGACCATAAATTGTGATTATTATATACATCAGAAGTGAAAAAAGCACATTCTACGTTGCAAGCCAGATATTGGGTATTCTCCCGAATAAACGTTCGGTTAATTAAATCAATAAGTTTATCTTTTATAAGATGAGGAGGTAACGTAGTATACAGTGTAGACAATTTAGAAGCCTGAAAGTTTTTAGATTTAAATTTATTGAGAACATGATTAGAACTTTTAATTGACCAAAAATAGTTAATTCCGTCCCTTTCGTAAACAGTATCATAGTATCTAATCCAATGTTTTTTAACAGCAGTAAGGCATGAAGTTAGCAGTTTGGACAAAACAGTAGTCGTACAAGAACTAGAATTAGAAATGAAACGTGCTTTATAAGGTCGTTTATGAAGGTTCGGTAACCAATATATCGCAGGAAGTCTGTCCTGCTTTTCTTTAATACTCACTGCAAACTTAGCAGTAATATCGATAGAATGGGTATTGACAATAGATCTCTCGTCAGTAGAAATCCATTCATATGTTTTGGTACTACCAAGTTCTTGTTTTAGAGTATTGATATAATAAAGTCGTCACACAACAACAACATTATTAGCAGCTTTATCAGCTTGAGCCGAAACATACTTCCTATGAAATTCTTGGATACCTTGTTTCAAATATCGAAGAGATAATTTTGGCTTAGGAGTGAGAACATCAAGGTTATTAGAGTAAAATAACACACGTTCATCAATGATCTTAAAAATCTTTAATTTCCAATTATTTAAAGCATTAGACTCAACATGCTCTCGTTTACACCAACGCGTACAATAATCATTTAAAGCACTGGCAATTGTTTCCCGACATTTACTGAAATCAATGTGGGCTGGGAATCTATATTTAGGTCCTTTTGAAATAACTAAACGGATTCGTGAATCAGTTATAATCTTCAAGTTACCGGTGACAATATGACCCGCTGGTTGAAAACAAAATTTAGAATCTTTACAATCTCAAGAATCAGGGGAACTAGTTTCAATATCAAGATCAGAAACTAATTTATTTAAATTAAGTATAGTATTACGGATAGGTTTGTTATATTTATAACAAATAATAGGAGATTCCATGTTTACAAAATATGAAGGTATAGCTGATATAACATTATTATCTCGAAATATGCTAGGTAAATCTATGAATTCAATACCTTTATTAATGAATGGAATTTTGATGAAGTGTCTAATGTGGTTAATTTCAGAAACGTGAGAATGCCCACCGCGTGTTTGCCGGTCAAGAGTAAGTTAAATAATTAGCACCGTTGTATCCAGTAATATTTCAGTATGGCTGCAATTGGGGCTGGCATACTGGAAATATTCAATGGACAGTGTTTCTATAACAATGAAGGAGGGAATTAGAAGCTGCTAGAGATTCGTACATAGTTCCAATTAGGACAACAACACCAGGAAACGCTGATGCTGCTCTTTTCGTAGCCGATATCCATGACTTGTCTTCAGCTGAAAATGTTGCCCATAACTTCAATGCTGCAGTTATTTGGCAAAACGTGGACTTATAGATATTAGACTTTTGTGCATTTGTTTGCAATATTGTGACTCTTTCTTTATCAAGGTAACCATATAAATAAATAGAATACGAATGCGCTTTAATGTTTAGTTGTCCCGGTGGTTTATTATACTGACTGTTCTAAGGCGGTGGTCCCAGTGTTAGTCTTTCTCTTTGTTGCTATGTGGTTTATTCTACGAGAGATTTCTTTTATGTCTTACCTTGTGTTATTTTGTTATTGTGTTTTTCAGTCCTTTTAGCATTGCGATTACTTCGCTTGGGGAAGAGAGAGCTAATCTTAGTTTTTTTGTACGTTTGTTTGATCTGCGCTTGTTTGGGTTTGTCTGTTTCCTCTTCCCCTTGGTGTCTGGGAAAGGCTGCGGTTTGTAATTGGCACTCCCTGGTCTTTTCTCTTAACTTTTTTTTTTAAACTAAGATGTAGAAAATGTTAACAGCAGATAACTTATAGCATATAAATGCCTTTCAAAATAACTGATGTTCCCCTTTTACGGGATCCATTTTACTCAAATTAGATAATGTAAACTGCCGGATAGGAGTAGTAAAACATCGAACAGTACTTCGTCATAGCAGTGATTATATTTTCTAGTCCTTTGGGACCATTTGCCAAATGCCAGTTCTACGGAAAAGAGGCCTCCGCTAAACTCAATCGAGGAAGTATTAAGAGCTACAGAACCCAATATTGCCCATGAACAGACTTAGGCTTAATGTGGATCAGATTGTATCAGTTCATGAGCTTATATTTACTTAGTATAAATATGAATGAAGATATCCAGGAAATACCAGAATTATAAGCACAGACTTCCCGGAGTACCAAACGAAGACGATATTATGAACAAACAATTACTACCAAACTCCTCATATAAAAGCACCGCTGCACGAACAAAGAAGAACTGCTACAGAGGAACCGCTTTGCAGCGGTCAGTTGAAAAACTTATGGTGTGGAAAGTGGTGTGGGGGGGTTAAACCAGTCTAACTCATGAGAAACCTCCGTTTCATAATCACTTTTGCTGAAGAAAGAAGAGTGGCTTTGCCACTTTAACGCCCAGCTACCATCTCAGAACTAGAGGCCCAGGGGGGCCAAAATTCGCTCACCTTGATTAGGCTAAAATGATATGTTACATTGTGCCATGGTGGCCACCTAGGAAATCAGATCACATTATCTTTAGCAATTCAGAATATGATGTTGTTTGAAGAGTTTCAAGATTGCCACCATGGCCACCATTTTGGATAACAGAGCTGAAGGATTTTAGCAATTCTGAATTTCCATGTCATCCCGATGCTTCCAATCAAGTTGCGGCTCAACCCGACTTACTGTTTGGGAGGAGATGCGGTTTGAAGAATTTCAAGATGGCGGCCATCTTGGACATTGGAACTGAACGATTTTAGCAATTCTGAATTTCCATAACACCCCAATGCCTCCCATCATGTTTAAGCTACTTCAGACTAACCGTACGGTAGAAGATGTGATTTGGAGATTTTCAAGATGGCCGCCATGATGGCCATCTTGGATATCAAAACGGAACTATTTCAGCAATTCTAAATATCCATGCTGCCCCGATGCCTTCAATCAGGTTTCCCTCCGACTTACTGTTCGGGAGCAGATAACAATTGAAGACTTTCAAGATGGCCATCATGGCGGCCATCATGGATACGATTCTGATGGAGATCTCAAAAATGTGAAAAGTTACTGACGGATATGTGGATGAGGGACGGACCATGGGTAATAGACCATGGCATTAGCTGACCTGGAGCAAAGCTCCAGGTGAGCTTACAATAGAAGATCTTCAAGATGGCTGCTGTGGCAGCCGTCGTGGATATCGTAACAAAATATTTTTAGCAATTCTGAATGTCCATGTCACCCCAATGCCTCCCACCAAGTTTTGGCTCAGTCTGACTTAGCATTCGGGAGCAGATGATGTTTGAAGGTTTTCAAGATGACCACCTTGAGGGCCATATCAGATATCGGACCATAACTATTTTAGCAATTCTGAATCTCTATGTCACTCCGATGCCTCCCATCAAGTTTGGGCTCAATCCGCATTTTGGTTTGGGACCGAGTGTCTTTTCAAGAATTTCAAGTGGGCACCCATGGCGGCCATCTTGGATGTCGGAATGGAATGAATTTAGCAGTTCTGAATCTCCATGTCTCCCCAATGCCTCCCAGCTTACGGTTCCAGAGCAGATGTCGTTTATAGATTTTCAAGCTGGCCACTATGGCGACTATCTTGGATATTGGAATGGAACTAATTTAGCAATGCTAAATCTCCATGTCACCCAAATACCTCCAAGGTTGGGCTTAATCCGACTTACCGTTAGGGAGCAGAACCGGTTTGAAGATTTTCAAGATGGCCACCATGGGGCCATCTTGGATATCAGAATGGAACGATTTTAGCAATGCTGAATCTCTATGTTGCTCCGATGCCACCCATCAAGTTTCAGCTCAATCCAACTTGTGTCAAATGAAGAATTCACATGTTACTTATCTTCCATGGAATTTTGTGGATTTCTGACAAAAAAGTGTGGCTATGAGCTAATAAAGTGTGTTTTTGAGCTTCATTAGTAAATTTTGATAAAATTTCCTATTTTTTATTTTGTCTATTCAGTTTTACTGATGTTTCATGTACGTGAAATGCACGATTACAAAGAAAATACTCGCCTTTAAATTCAAGTGAACAGCAAGAAGCAATTATATTGTATTAAATGTCTACATAAGCTGTGTCACCTGTGGTGTGGTAGGGGCAAGTTGATACACTGAGAATGGGGCAGGTTAATGGCTCTGCGTCCAATTGTAATTCGTTCCTAAATTTATCAAACGGCAAAGAAAATAAGAATATTCTGATGCCCAGATCAGTTCATTTTACTTACTTTCAAAGTTTTCCGTTGCATTTCAATCCTGTTGTGCTGTCAATGCACTAATGAAGTATCCCTGTATGTTTAACTGGTATTTGGCTATGGAAAAATCCCTTGCACGTAGCGGTTTTCGCTGCGACCGACGAAAAGTAGTAAAAATCAACCTTTCAACGGCAGTTTTAGTATTTCGCCAGTCTTGATTGCACTGGTGAGTCATGCACGTGCAAAATTTCTTTTTTGTCTTGACAATGACGATCAAAGATACAGTCTGGTGACTGATAAAACACCAATATGCTAAAATAACCAAACTCTGCTAGCATAATATGTGTTTACTGTATAATATTTATCAGTTTAAAAGATTTTAGCGGATTATGTGCATTATGTGGATGAAATCATGATAATAATGACCAATTTATCCCAGCAAACAAAGAATGAATAGCAATAACTTGCCCCGGAGATTGCATCAACATGTCCCGATAAGTTGATGCGCTGACCCTTACCTCTAAAATCTGGTTGGTCCGCAAAAAGCATCTATTTGTGTCTAAATTACTACACTTAATTAAATGCAGTAAAAAAGGATGTTTACAAATATACATAAATCATCTAAATCGGCCAATTGATTGGAAAGGTAAGGCCAAATTACAGTAAAAAAAAATTGCATCAACCAGCCCCGGTATCCCCCACTGCAACAAAGGGTATCGTTAACGTTTTTCTGATTTGTCTCCATATTAGCATTTTAACTAGAAATGGCCTCACGTAACCACAACGTACGAAAATGCGACGACATGTTTATATAATATATATATATATTAAAAAAAAAAAAAAAAAAAAAACAATCTCACACACCTTTCTCCATTGAGATATTTAAGTGGGACGAACTCTGAGCAACTCTGTTTAACCAACATGAGGACAGGATATCTACCGACGATTTTACAAGAATGCAAAACACTAAAAGAAGATGTCCAGGAAAACCCACAATCACAGAGCATAGCCTACAAATAGCACCAGGAGGAAGAGTAAACAAACTATGTCACACGTTATAAACCAACAAGAAAACGAATAGGCCAGCTCCCTCTATCCCAAAGAGATGATCATATGCAAGACATGACCCATCATACATGCCACTAAGACAACAAACACGAAAAAGCATCCCAGCGATCAGCAACAAGGCCGCACAAAGAAAGAACAACATTACAACCACTGACATAAAATGGTCTGTAGTAAAAAAACACCGTGGTATATAAAATCAATTTTAATGACAACAAATATTCACCCTGTGTTCAGATATTTTCAGAAAAATACATAACAAAATTGTTCGGCTAGCAGAGACCCGAAAAGGAAATAATTAGGCATCAACCCACTAGTTATTGTTAAACCCGCGTCCGTCAGGCCGTCCGTACGTACGTCCGTCTGTAATGTCTAACCATTGCTCCTAGACCATTTAAGCTAGATTCTCGAAACTTTCACAGGCAATAGCCCTATGGATGAGGACTTGGGGCAGGGCCAGGGGTAGTGGCATCGAAGAGTCCAAATTTCATTTTATACAAATATAGCCATGTTGCATAACAAATCTAAGATTATGAAGAGTAGAATACATTGGTTTAAAAAATTTGCCCCGGGGGCATGTCTGGGGTCACTAGAGGTCAAAAAGTAGGATTTTGGGTCTTTTTTGTATTGTCAACCAACTCCTCTTAGGCTTTTTCAGCTAGAACCTTGAAACTGTCACAGGTAATAGCCCAATGGATGAGGACTAGAGGAACACATTCGGAATTTTGATATGACCCTTGGGGGCAGGGCCAGGGGGTGTGGCCTCGAAGGGTCCAAAATCCATTTTGTACAAACATAGTCATGTTGCATATCAAATCGAAGATTATGAAGAGTAAAATACAGTGGTGCAAATATTTTGCCCCGGGGGCATATCTGGGGGTCACTAGAGGTCAAAAAGTAGGATTTTCGGTCCTTTATTTGGATTGTCACCCAATTTCTCTTAGGCTTTTTAGCTAGAACCTTGAAACTGTCATAGGTAATAGCCCTATGAATGGGGACTTGAGGAACGCATTTGAAATTTTGATGTGCAGGGCAATATGCGATGGCGCTGGCGCGGGGATATGCGATGGCGCGCCATCGACTTGCTCTAGTTAAACGTTTAGGTAGCACCGTTACAATGTCTGAGACCCGACAAGCAGCACTAATCTACCAGCGCCAACCAACTGATCAACCTTGGCAGTAGAAGAGGACTGCAAAAAGGGACAGAGGACAATGTCGCTATAATGGGAAAATAGTATAAAATATATCCAAGAAGAGCCACAATCACAAAAAGTAGACTATCAATGACACCAAGAAAAAGAGCAAACAAACCATTACATACAGTACACATTTCACGAACCAAGGAAAAGCAAAGTAACTAGCTCCCTCTTCCTCAACTAGGTAATCATAATGCCAAACATGATCCACCAAATACAACAAAAAGAACGAACAGGCTAATAACAAGTGAAAATAGACTTGCAGCTAATAGCCTCAGTGCCAAACAAAGAACAAATAAACTGAATTACCGCCTTTGAACGGTCAGTAGAAAAAAAAACTACCAGGAGGTTTAGATTAGATCAAACTTACATGTACCTAGCCCTGCCTCCTAGGAAGTGCCTTGGCAGCGTACACCTGCCAAGGCACACGAAGCGTCTCAATCAACTATAACACAACGCAACCAGTTGCGCTCCAGATTACCAGAGTACCATACTTATCCAGATTATCAAAGAATGACCGCAACCAGCACCCAGAAAAAAAAGTAAGAGAAAAGTCCAGGGACTGCCACAATCACAAATCGCAGCCCTACCCAGGCATCAAGAGGAAGAGGAAACAGACAAAACCAAACAAGCGCAAAGCGAACAAACGTACGAAAAGCACTAAGATTAGCTCTCCCCTTCCCAAGCGAGGTAATCACAATGCTAAAAGGACTGAATGCCAGAGCCACAGACACTGATGGAAACCCCCAATCCGACAATCAACGTCAATACATCAAGTCCTGGTCTACTAAGCAAAAGGAAGATGTGAAGAAGGCTAAGATGGCCCTGTATTACTCATCTCAGTACCAGATAAGGTTCGAATCAAATGGCCTTTTGGTTCAGGATAAGAAGTTTATAATAGAATTTCAAGATGGCGACCATTTTGGATGTCTTATCAAAACTAGCTATTTTTCGATCTACAAGTTGCTCTGATACTTCCTACAACGTTTTCGAGTCAATTAGCTGTTCCATTTAGGAGAAGTTCAAAATACATTTTCAAGATGGCGGCAACGGCGGCCATCTTGAACCCGATTAGAACAATTTTAGTTATTTTGATCTACAAGTCGCCCTGATACTTCCTACCAAGTTTCGAATCAACTGGCCTTTTGGTTCAAAAGAAGATGTTCATAATACATTTTCAAGATGCCGGCTATCTTAGGATTTTGGATCGAAACAATTTTAGCTATTTTTGATCTACATGTCGCACTGTTACTTCCTACCAAGTTCCGAGTCAACTGGCCTTTCCGTTCAGGAGAAGTTTAAAATAGATTTTAAGAATAGCGGCCCCCTTGGATTTCAGATCTAAACTTTTTTACCAATTTTAATTTGCCAGACACCTTAATACTGCCGATGAAATTTCGAGTCAATTATCTTTCGGTTAAGGAGAACACAACAATCTAACGAAAACAGAACGAACTTTTTGATGATTAAATAATCAGTTAATAAAAGAACATAAACGTTGTCTTAAAGACATAGCTAGACTGAGACAAAAAGTGGTACCATTCACAAATGATTTTATTGCCTCTACCTAGGAGCTAAGCAAGACACGTGTCATAAAGAGGTGATTATTAGATATCAGAAGGGGGTGGTGAAGTGGCTTCTGAGGGGTAATAAATATTTTGGAGGGAATATTACCTATGGATCAGATAAATAAACTAGTACTAAATTCCCGTATTAGGCCTCTACCTGTTTATTGTTTATTGACAGTAAACAAGGTTTTGATTTCTCTGATGGGAGGTGTGGGATAATTGTATCAACTCCTGATTATTGCCTTCCTTTCTATTTGTTATGACCAGTCTTTTATCAGTAATAATACTAATAACCGAGACAAATCTATTTTATGTCTTTAAAAGAAACAAAAAGGGAAATGTTACATAAACATGCATTTCCTTTTATTACATAACAAACATAGTGTACTATTTGTGGCTTTATGTACATGCATGCAATTAAAATACTTGTTGTAACAGCAAAGTGAATACCAGAAATATCTCTAACCAAACTAATGCAAAGACAAGATTGGCAAATATTTTTTCTTCTAGGTCAGTAAAGACTGAGGCAGCAAATTAAGTTTTGATCATTTTATTTATTTAAATCACTACAATATTTTAATAGATCTGAAGTGTTGATATGACATTTATACGTAAGGTGTTAAACACCACACACACACACACACACACACACACACACACACACACACACACACACACGAACTTAGCTTGGTTAATGTACTGTTGCACAATTTAGTAGATACTATGTGGAATTAAAATATTTACAGTAAGTATTTTAAAACGCCATTTTATTTTCTTATTTTGCCTTTAAAAGTAGGACTTATCGCTGCATTCAAATCGGCTGTATGGAATGAAATGTCACGCAGCCGGCTTTGGATAGTAAGAAAAACGTCATATACATGTCATTACCTCATGGTAAACTTAAGTATGCAGCATACTAACTCAGTGGCTGACAAGTACTTACAAGGTTTTGCTGAAAATAAGGTTTGTCATTTCATTCCAATTGTCTGGTTTGGATATATGACATCTACTGCTACACATATTTAATACTGTTGGTTAACGATTAATTAAACAAAACAACGTGAATACGTTAGTATTGTTAAAACATGCCTTGGCAAACAGTCTAGACTAAATCCAAATTCTGCAGCCCGCGGCGTCTGATCAAGGTCTACTCTCTGTGACTTATTAGACAGTAAATTGGGTCTGTTCAAATTCTATGACAAGTATGGTATTGTTACGACCTAGCACTCCTAGCTTCGATAAGCTGCCTTTGCAGAGTTCGCATAGCATGTCAATCTCTGACAACTGCGTCAGCGAGTCGACTCTTTGGCTCAGTGGTTAGAGATGTTAGAAATGTTTTCAGCTATGCTTCATTCCTTTGTTACGACTTTCATGTCGTAAGATGGGGGCTCGTTTAGGATAGGTCTTAATTTAGCAGAAAATGGCTTCGCGTCAAATAAATGATGACTTCCTTGAAAAGGGGGAGTGTTACGACCTAGCACTCCTACCTTCGATAATCTGCCTTGGCAGATTTCGCATAGCTTGTAGATATATAATCAATCTCTGACGACTGCGTCAGGGAGTCGACTCTTTGGCTGAATGGTTAGAGTATTGGAATTTTTATCCGGATAGACCGGGTTTGAATCCCACGGCAGGCGGGAAACTTTTTCAAGTATACTTTCATTCCTTTGTTACGACTTTCATGTCGTAAGAGTATGAAGTGAATTCGTCTCATTATTTAAAACACAGACTCTTCCATAAGAAACTGTCTACAGCTTTTCATACTTATTATACTACTACAAGTAGCAAAGCCGACAAACACACGAAAAATGTTCAGTCTTAAAAACAAAAAGGAAAACATATCACATATGTGGGCAAACATATCACATATGTGGGCAACGAGGGCCAATATCAGGCTATATGTTCACGCAGCCTGATTAACATATTTACCATAAATATTTGGGCACCTCAACTCCTCAATATGAGTGTCCTAAAATTCAGACAATTCCATGTAACCAACTGTTGAAAGTTATAAGAATTGCTTGATGAGTGGCGTCTGATCTGGGTCTGCACTGTTTAATAAGGCCTGCCTGGCCGACTACTTAGGGTAAAAGGACACTGCCTCAGTTATCCGCGTACAGAGTCACTGGATATTGTAGAATATATTGACACATAGGGAAAGCACTGATACACACGCTGATTTATTCAGATATTCGCTGTTGGCGTATTGTATAAGCACACATTTTCTCATGCTGGAGTTATAGCTTACAATGTTCTGTAATTTATCAGAGAAAATACGATTGGCTCTCTATGTGAACCGTCTGCTTAGCAGACGATGAACATGAAACGGCAAGTCGAATTTTTTCTGAAAAGAAAAAGCCTTCTACTACAGTTTTTGTGTTAAACTAGGCTAAAGTGTAATATTTTCTGAATATGATTTGTTGTTTCTTTGCACAGAACAAATGCTTAAAGTTAGATTTTAAGATCTTAAATAAACGTTTAAAAGAAATTATTAATTAAAACATTATATAAGACAAAAAATTAGTTTCTGCAACTAACAAAAATGTTAGGATGACAGACTCCCTTTCGGTCTGTCGGAAACATAATATAATATATATACTTTTCTACCATAATAAACACTGGTAAAAACCAATCGCATAGAACGTCTAAAACACTATGTGAAAACTTTACTCTGAAACTTAAAGGGGACTGGACACACCTTTTCCGCCATTTTAACAAGGGTGACAACGTTCGTGACTAGCGGCAATCTTTTTGACGTTTATTGCTCTTTGCTGTCCTGCATATTAAAGCCCTATTGAAAACGGATCTATCTTATATTGCCAGAATTTCTCTCTAGTGGAGAGCAAATTGTTTCCCTGCAAAAACAAGCTACTCCCTATTTCGATGAAAGATTTCGTGTAAATCCCTATTCAGACTGGAGTCAAAATGTATTTGACGAATTCGCCTCTTTAGAAAGTGTGTCCATTCTCCTTAAGTTTTTGAAACAATATACAATGCAAAGTAGTGTTGCCACTGATGATCACTTATTATCAATCATCAGTCACTTTTGCTACTTTTGCCTCTTGTGACTGATGATCGGAAAGAATTCTTATAGTCGACTACTGGGAAAATTCTATTTTAGAAACATATTTTTCTCACGTTATATTTTTATAGGCAAGTTATAAAGAAATGAAATTCAAGGCTGTCTATTTGAATTATTCTGGATTAATGGTCAATAAAAGTGAAAATAAAATAATCAAATAGCCTTAAATAAGTCAACCTAAAAGTACTGATATTTTTCTTATTTCTCCTTGAAAACATATGTTTGGGTACTCATTAGAAACACGTTGCAGAAGCGCTTCTAATGAGTATCAACAACATATATTTTCACGGGAAAATAAGACAACTATTATCTCGATACCCTCTTATTGATCTGGAGCAATGAATAAGTACCTGGAAGAGAGCTGAATTAATTTTTAATTATATTTTACAAGTCCATTATATATCTATGATCAGTCGGTTTTACAAAACCAATAATCGACTATGAAATTCTGGCCGATTCCAAACACTTATTTGCTCTGCGCAATTGCTTTCGTCAGAATACTAGTTTTTCAAAATCCAGTCAATTTCCCAGTTTCGCATGGATTGTACCATTTGATTGCGATCTCTGCTTCTTTCCAGGCTTCTTCTCTTTCTCTCATGTGGAATAATTTCAACTGAATATGGCGCAACAACAATTCTACTCCATTCTGGACACACTGAACGGGACCAGGCATCTAGTTTCCTTTGAATAGACGCTGTAATCTCCTGCTCGTCTAGACCTGGGTCAATGTGGAAAGTTACCCCAGTCACATTCTTGTTATACATCATGATTATCTGATTGAAACAAGAACATATGTTGTCACATAAAGTTACAATCACATATGAGCCTGGCTACAGCATTTCCTACTGGACTGCATATGGGCTTAGCGGATCGCCTGAGGACGCTTTAGATCATCTGCTATCTTCAGAGTGCCTTGCAATAACTGATCAGATTGCGCAAATGCGCAGTCTGATCTAAGTCTTCGCTGGGCGTACATACAATGTTATAGGAAATACTGTGCCCGACTCACATACCGTTCAAAACAGCCATTACTATTAAGTTAGTGTTGTTATTTCTCGTTGTCCGACAATTTTATTATGGCGAACGTATAATGTCATCTTAATAAATTACAATACGTAGTTTACTGTTTAATGCAATGGACGTATTTTTGTGTGTTTTTAGGCAGTTCTTCTGTTGCAGTTCTTCTTTGTTTGTGCATCTGCGGTTTAACATGAGGCATTTGTATTGTCCTTATTTCATTTTAAACTCAAAGACGGTAATGACGGAAAAAAATATAAGTAAATAAGTCGAGTCTCGTTATCTCGAATTCCAAGGGACTCGCTGAAACACTTTGAGAAATCCGTACCTCGACATATCAGAGATGAGAGAGTGAGGAAAACAATAAATCGGACAACCATATTTAACAAATGAATATGTATTTTGACTCCTGAAGTTAGAAATGTATATAAAATAATGTGGAAAAGATGAGAAATTACTCCTTAGGAGCAATTTCTCATCTTTTCCACAATATTTTGTTACCTGTTCTTAGATTTCCATGTAAAAACAAGGACCAGAATTTCACTTCGATATAAGCGGTTATTCGAGATAGCGAGGTCGAGATAATGAGAGTCGACTGTATATCCAGAAAATAGATTTTACATGTACCCGAGTGAGTAAGTACCTCATATAAACTCCTTGGCCTGGCCCATTGTGGATCAGCTAATGCCTTTATTTTGCCCTGGCAGCAAGTCTTTACTTTTGTCATGAGTCTCATCTTTGTTTCGTCGCATTGATTTTAATGAGAAAATTGTTGTTTTGTTGTTGTTGTTTTGTTGTTGTTGCGGGCAAACAAGTGCTGCTTTAGCAATGATTTAGCTATGAAAATTGTACGCGTTCCAATTAATTTTGTATGTATTTCGAATCATATCTGAACCTTGAAAACTGGTTCAAACCTCTCCGTTTTTTTTCTTGTGTGTGTGTGTGTGTGTGCGCGCGTGCGTGCGTGTGTGTGTGTGTTTTTTGTTATCTTTGTTGCGAATTTATTTGTTCCAACCTGTTTTGTCGCTTCCATTTGAGTTTGTTCTGTCCTATCTAGCTTTGTGATTACATCACTTGGAGAAAAGCCAGCTGGTCGCTTGTCTACTCGTTTATATATATAGTCAAACTTCAATGGCTCGAACCCCTTGGGGACCATGAAAATTTGTTCGAGACAGCGGTAGTTCGAGCCTCGGAAGGTTACTATTAGCGCCACACCAGGAGGCACAATGGAGATAATTATGGGGTATCTTTTCGGTGTTCTATATTTTAAATGTATGTTATGTGTACTCATTAGAATCGCCTCATAGAGGCGATTCTAATGAGTACACACAGCATACATTTACAAGATAAAGGAAAAAATCTCCCTAAATTATCCGTGTATCGTATTTGGAGGAAATCCCTGCAGACTCAAGAACGTGTTCGACTCATCCATGGTAAACGAGCCATCGAGGTTCGAGCCACTGAAGTTCTACTGTATATATTCTGGTTATGGATGTTTCTGTTCGTCCGTTCTTATTCACGGTTTGTGATTGTGAAATTCTTCATATGCATTTATTTACTTTGTAGCTATTCTTTTTTAAACCATAACACATTTTACATCTACATTTTGCTAAGGTTTGGATACTGAACAACTGCTTCCATAGAGCAATACAACAAGCGCATTGAGCAACTTCAAGCAAAATATCTGAATGTACAGTTTCTCACGTTTGTGTTGTGCCTTCGAGCATGTTCATCTGAGCTGCTACATGAGAAAATGTACCTTCGGACATATGTGCTCAGCTTCCAGTAGTGTGACCAAAGTTTTCGCGGCCATCTGTTCTGCAGGGACGATAACTCTGGTCTTACGTTTCACCATATTATTACTACTGCACTGACGGATTTAATTGCTAAACTCTCAGCATTGACAACTGTTGTCCTTGACTGTGATAATTTGACCTCTTCTCGATCTTGGTCTTCGCTCTCCCTACATGCCTAAAGACACACTGTTTGATAACGATGTCATTTGATATTAATATATTGTGTGTGAAAAACACCAGAGACTCGGCATAATATTATACCGTTAACATAATAAAGTCATAATGAAAATGATTCAGGAAAAAATTCTACAATATTTTTGCACATAGATTTCAAACTTGCCCCGAAGCTAAAATACTAACATCACGGATGGTATTCTGTGTAAATCAAAGAACTCAAAATGCCTCTTAAATTTTACTGACCTTGAGAACATTGCGAAGTGCACTGATATCCCTATTTCCATCAATAAAGACTTGGACCTCGCCTTCCGCTCTCCAGGCCAATTCCTGTTCTACAATCTCGAAAAGAGGGCTGGGGTTGTCGCCACTTCCAAATAATAATTCTAAAGTATCATTTCTTGTATATTTAGCATTTAGTAGCGGCACTAAATGGTACAAAAGAGATAAAAAAGAAAATGTTTGAAATGTGAATAAAATCTTGACAAACCCATTTTGGTACATGTACACAAGATCGTGCAGTCTAGTCACAGCACGGCGAAATTCTATAAAAACCAATACATTGTTTTGGTGAACTGTGGATACATGTACCTACAGCACAATAAGCATGTCTCGACCAGATTATTTTGTTGGTAATTGAAAATTGACATTTTAGCCGGTTTTATATTATAGGTCGAAAGCAACTAAGAAACTGACCGACCATAATGTCTTCAGCTTATTGAAATTTTCACCTAATACCATATTCATTCTAATTAGTTATCTAGGTACAAATAAGTTCAGACGTTTAGGACATGTTATTCAATATCATCCTCATAACATTACGAAAACAAGCCTATACAAATATTCTGAAAATTTTACCACCAAAAATGAAAATTTTCAGCTAAAAATTCTGATATTTTTCATATTTCTGCTATAAACATAGAATGTGGATACTCGTTAGAATTGCTTTGATGATGAGGTTCTAACGAGTACCCACAATCTATGTTTTTGAGCAGAAATAAGAAAAATAATGTATACCCCTGCAAACCCATTTTTACTATATAAAAGTGGGGCTTAAGGAGGTCAACATTATATAGGCACGTTTTCGTGATGAGGACGGCCAAATCGATGGACGCACGAACTGACGACAGACAAAAATGTATCACTTTTCATGTAGCTCAACCTGAGCAAAGCAATCAAGTAAACCCCTGAAACATAAGCCACCACCGACAGCTCCATAATCCTCTTCTATGCAAATATAAAACGAAAGTGAAGCCTTTTTCAGCCATATTTTATTGATATAATTCTTTCCAGCGAATAACTGCAAAACTGTGAATTTGAAAATTCTATCTGGCAGGCTGAAAACCTTCAACATCATTACGAAAATACGCCTATTCAAATATATTAAAAATTTCACCACCAAAAACTGATAGTTTTTTAGATAAAAATTCTGATAGTTTTCATATTTCTGCTCAAAACATAGATTGTAGGTACTCGTTAAAACCGCCTCGCCAAATTGTCTAACGAGTACCTACAATCTAAGTGTTTTAAGCAGAAAAAAGAAAATAATGTATACTCCTGTAAACCCCAGTTTTACTTTATAAAAGTGGGGTTTAAGGGGGTCAATATTATAAAGGTATGTATTCGTGATGTTTTGGAGCTACAGCCCTCTGTAAAACGTTCTTACACCTATACAGATGCGCGCAAGATGATCGGAATTTGGACATTTTGCCACGAGATGATGCCCGTTCACTGCTAGTACTGTATTTACTCTAGGAATTGGAACACTTTATATTACTCGTATTTGAACACTTTTCCAAACATTACAGCATTTACACTTTAACTAATTTGATGTGTCTCAAAACTGCTGGATGATTAGCCAGCGGTGTAGACCCTGATCAGATGTCTTGTTCTTTGGTCTGGGTCTGTACTGTGTGATCAGGCCTGTCTGTTCCAAATAATTAGAGTTATACAGTTTGTTTGTGTTGAGGCTCAACTACTCTGTCAGCAATAGCTCAACCATGTCGAACCATCTCCCAAGAAGAGAGAAAATAAAACGAAGCAAATGATAGATGAGTAAAAGGCTCCAATCCCTAAATTTGCTTCAGGTAAGACAACAAGCTTACTATCAAAAGCCAATTAAAGCAGGGCAACCCTTTGACGATTTTAGCAGAAAGCCATACCACCCAAACAATCATTAAATTTTTTACGGTATAACGTAAATCTTACGTAGGAGTGAATATATTTGCGTGTTCTCTACACATACTCTTCCATCATGACAGGCCTGTGAATGAACACTGGACTCTCTGTTGGCAGTGTTAAATATAGACACCTTGTCCGTGAGAGGCTGGAACGGCATACTGGCCCTAGAGATGTATTTCAATAGCATTTCCGTACAGTAGAATACTTTTTGTTTCCAGACGCTGCCTGAAATGAAAGAACTTACGAAATACTTTAAGGGTTAAATATTCGGATGGATAGCCTGAGCAGTACAGTTCCAGATCGAACTGTTCCTTATAATCAGGGTATGCCATTTTTGCCTTTTAGTCAGAAAGTTTAAATATTTTCGCCATGTATAAAAATGGACATATTTTAGGATGTGTATGATAACGCGGTAAGTGTAGAAATATTTCAAATAATTACAAGATCACATAGTTCTGGTATTGAACGAGACTGCGTGGCGGCGCTGTGATCACAGTCTTAGCTGGACAAAGATGGCAGAGATTACAATTCTGACTTTTGACTTCTTAAACATTTCGCATGCCGTATACGAAATTAGCAGATAGATGACAGTTTTCTTATGTTGTCTTTTCTGAAAAACAAATGCTTCCAGGGGATCCCTATTTTCGTAAATTATTAACCGTTAGTAACGCTGGTATTAAAGGCTGAGTGGCGGCCTTAAAATGTCATCCTTTACTTCATTTCAGTATAGTTTATATTTCCGTTTTTTTTTTTTTTTTTTTTTTTTTTTTTTTTGTTTGTTTTGTTGTTTTTTTTGTGACCACTGAATTAATTTGGATGTATTTGAAAATGGAACACCGCTCAACCATGGCCTAGGCGGTGAAAGCAATATTGTACGTTACATTACTATTAATGAACAGACTCAATAAATCTGAATCCGCTATTTTCTTTCATTGTTTTTTTTTTTTTTTTTTTTTTTTTTCACGAGAATCCTGCACTTTACGATGGCTACTCTAAAAAATATCGTGCTTTGTTCCTTAGACGCACAATTACTCCTAAAAGTCAAACCTTTAGCCGCTTTACATGTTCAGTGGTCATCACTATTTGCATAAGGACGCACAAGTTAGATTTTGTCTTGTTTTGTTCGAATTACAGCTTCCCGGTATTTTGCAAAAGAACACAATAATTTCTATTTTGATTTATTTTATTATTGTGTATTAACATTACTTAATAGCAATTATTTGAATGCTAATGACACGAAAAAGATGCCGTAAAAACACTAAGTATTGGGACAGATAAGCCCGAGCAAACAATGTTGACACAAATTAGACATCCCAGAACGCTGCACTCGATCAGAGCGACACTGTTTGCCACCCACCGATCCATTTTAGACACATTAGCTGGTAGTTATATGGAACCCTTTCAGCCATGCAGACTAAAACAGATATTTACCCTAACGAGCCGTCTCATCTGGATTTATATTGTTTGTCAGTCTGCTTTTGATTTTTGATTGGCATTCCTATTAACAACACTGAACCTATCTAAATGCAAAGATAGACGTGTCTACTTGAGATTAAAGTTTTCATTTTGTACCTGCTTCAGTGCATCCGCCACACGTGTTTACCAAACAGTTTTCTACTTCCTGTATGATATCAGATCGTGGTAGTGTTTCTACTCCGGCCGCTCTCGTGAGACTTTCTTGGAAGGTGTCGGCGACAGTACGACGTTCTTGAACTGTGTCAGCACAAAAATCATCCTCTTCTGTCCAACAGTACCTAGAAAAGAGAAATACAGAGCAGAGTATCAGACCCGTGGTATATGTTGTATATGACAATCCGCTGGTCTGTCCACACATTTTACAGATCTTGATATAGAGCGTAACGTTCCAAATGCCAAATTAGCCATGAATATGTCGGCCCATTTCAGCCATTAGGCACAGAAGCGTCAATTACTCCAACATGAGATGTTGAACGGTATCAGTATCTGATTAACCGTGCTGATCTAGACTATCGGTCTTTGCATATTACTTGTTGGGCGGGCCACATCTTAACCATCTATCAGTTTTGCGTGAACAGCGAAGGCTCAGATCAACCCATGAATCTGCAATCTGATATTTTGCTGTTTCGCATACGGCATTTCTTATGTTGTGCAGATAATTCGTGTAAACAATAAAGCACCTTTTCAAACAGTAAGGATTTAAGCTGAACGATAATATGATCTAGTTGGAATTATATGAAATAATTATTTTGTGGATTTTAACTATGTATAAACGCTGGCAAAACACTCACAGACATAAAGCCCTTTGCCGGCATTTACATATCGACAAAATCCACAAAAAAATGAAAATATTTGCTATAGTAGTTCCATTTGCTCTTATGTCAAGTGTATATAAGTTATTACTTACCCTTCCTCGTCCATTTCAAATATAAAGTAGAAATGGTCAAGGCCAAGCGGAGGGATTTTACAGGCATCTGGATCGGACTTGGCGGAAATGATGAAGCCGCCTGTGAGAAAACGAAAACAAAATAACATTAAGCCCCTGACGACAAAACTTATCTAGAAGAATAGGTGAAGTCGAAAAATTGAGGCTGCGCTCAGACTCGACTGCACATGCATAGCTCTCTTAGACTATACTTGACTTGTAGAGCTTTGAAAGCGAACCCCGCAAAGCTGACAACCCAGCAAACACACAACGTAGCAACAACGTCGTTACAACGTCGCTGCAAAGTCGTGACGTTGCAGCGACGTTATAACGACGTTTTTGTGACGTTGTGTATTTGCTGGGAATACCACTACAGCTTCATTAAATAGGTGTAGTCAAGAGGGGTCCCAGAAACATAGTTTTTGTTATTTCTCCACTAAAATACATGTTGTTGGTACTCATTAGGAGCGCCTAGCTGAGGCGATTTTAATGAGTACAACAACATATGTTTTTGTGGAGACATAAGGAAACTATCAATACTTTTGTTAAAATAATGCCTTATATAGAGCTGAGGCATTCTGGTATTGACCTGCTCTGCTTATATAAGCCAGAACCATTTGTTTTGGTCATAACTTGCACAAGTATCAGCCTCGACAAACAAATTAAAACCTCATAGCTGGGGTGCCCTGTTTATATACAACATTTGTTTTGGTCATAACGAAGTACATGTAGCAGCTTCGTCAGACAAATAGGTACCTCATAGCATGGGTTGCACATGCAAGAGATTTGATTTGCGACTCGTTGCATATAGATTAGAAACAGTTAAATCTGGCTCTACGTTATTTACTCAATCAGTAGGTCCAAAACATAGCCCTATAGTTAAAATGTATTGGATTTTTTTTTTTTTTTTTTTTTTTTTTTTGATTTTTACTAAAAGATATCTCGCTGTGGCGATTCCACTGGATACCTACAAGATATGTTTAATTGTCAAAAGAACAACAAGAGGCCCACGTGGACCTCTTGCATCTGACCAAATGATGAGGCACAAATCAATTCAAAATCAAAACAATTAAAAGCTTGAGAACAACTAAAACTTTAGAGGAATTTAAAACTTTAGAAATAATTCAAAACTTAATCGAACAGTCTAATCTTTAGAACAATTCAAAAGTTTTGAACAGTTCAACAAAGCTTAATAACAATTCAAAACTTCGGAACAAGTTTAAGCTTTAGGTAAAATACAGCTTTGGAAGAAAATAAAAGCTGTAAAACAATTCAACCCTTTAGAATAATTCAAAGCTTAAGAGTAAATTGAAAAAGCTTTAAATCAAGTCAAAGCTTAAAAACAATTCAAAGCTTTAGAATTTATTCCCACCAGTTGTAAGATGACAGGATACACATAAAAGAAGGCGCAATGCCAGATGAACAGTTTTATTTTTTTTCTGTAGGGAGATTCTTTTAGAAGACGAGATTTTGTTTTTCTAGTACACTAATTCCTTTTTCCACCAGTTCTACCTTTAAAGGAAAGTTTTAGCTCGCAGTTGTAGCAAACTGTAGCCTTACGAGTTGCTCCCTTTGAGAAGGGCGGGGTATGTCATCTGATAAGTGATTGCCTTTAACATATATACTGACGTTTTGTTGACATAGAGACAATCACAGAATAAAGACAAATGGTAAACGTCAACTCAGTTATTATCTCTATACTGCCGGAGAAATTATCTGTATGCCGTAACTGCACTTCATATATTAAAAGGTGACTTTGGGGCATAAATGGGTAGAGGTCCAAGATCATCTTGTGCATTCACGCCGTCTGATCAGAGCCTTTGCTGTCCCATTACAGAATCACTGGATATAGTAGGCTGTAAAGCGCTGCATCACAAATGCGCTAATTAACGGAAATGTATATATTTTCAGGGGAGACAATTTGAACAAAAACTGTTTGCCTCATTTCTTAAAAGAGTCATGATATAAAACATTACGAAAACACGCCTATTCAAATATACTGAAATTTTACCACCAAAAAATGAAAATTTCATATAAAAAATTGATATTTTTCATATTTCTGCTCAAAACATAGATTGTGGGTACTCGTTAGAACCGCATCGACAAGGCGCTTTTTACGAGTACCCACAATCTACGTTTTTGACCAGAAATAAAAAATTAATGTATTCCTTGTAAACCCCAGTTTTACTGTATATAAAAAGTGGGGTTTTAAGGGGGTCATAATTATATAGGCATGTTTTTGTGATAGGAAAGAATTTGTTCCCAGTGGGAGCAACTTTTTACCTTTTAAAGTAGAAAAGACCTTTCTTGAAGAGATTTGGTTGTAGGAAAGCAAATAGAAAGTCCTAAAACTGTCTATCTTGTAAAAAAGGGTGGAAATCCAACAAGTGTCTCCTTGAACGGTACGACTTTGTTATTGTTCGTATATGCCTGGAAGATACGATTCTGCATGGCGCGGTTTTCGCATGTAATAGGATGGTAATTAATGGCTTGGATCAGTATTAATGACTGGAGAGCTGAAACGATTTTTACATACCCTTAGAAATTTGATCCTGGATCTCTTTAAATTTCATGTAAAGTGAATGGCTCCCGCTGTCCCACACATCGATAAAATGTTGATTTCGTTTCAATGGTCTAATGTGGAAGTAAAGCCTGTCTTTCTTAGCTCCGACACCTATACCTATACTAAGAGTGCGAATCGACCGCCCGGCTTTCATCAAAGAGATGCCCAGTTGAAATAAGGTATCCTCATTCACCTGGTTATTTGGCATAATCTCAACCGCCTGACCCATCTGGAAACGATACGTCTCTTTCACATGTCTAGCGCGCATGTTGTTTCTATTGACAGATCGCGGTCTATACGCAGAGCCAGGGATGATGTAAAATCCAGGTTCAAAGTGCGTGTAAGCAATATCCAGCAAGTTCAAGAAAATTGGATCCAGCCTTACATATCTCACACCTGGGCTAAGAAACATATAAAGTTTAAAAAAGTCTGATAGTTCGTTAGGGCTGCTAGTTTTGTCGAAGAGGAGGGGTTTTCTAGTTTCGTTTGCGTGCTCAGTTGGATAGCCATACTCTTCTTCTTCATCCAATGGCAATGGTACTGCTAGGAAGTTTGACTGAGGAAACGGGACTACTTGCGCCTCCAGTCCATCCTGTATTCTTACGCATACTTCAATGGAATTTGGCGATGAGAAATGTACATAATCGAAACCTGCTAGTTTAACATATGCGGTTAGTTGTTGTGTTGTCAGGGTTGATGACGGCGCCAACTGTATTGTAGCAGCTCTGATAAAAATAAAATAAACAAAATATACTCGTAGTACTGTGAGAATAAACTAAACCATTTGTTATAATAATACATTTGGATTCTTCATATTTTTCAGTTTTGAGGGACTAATGTACTTTTAAGACAGATAAATCTGCATAATCTGTTTTGCTCCTTTTCTCAAGGGACTTGGGGTGCAAAAACAAACCGGAAATCACAAAAACTGTCTCTTTGTAAAAACATTGCCAAAACTCTGCCTTCTTTATCCAGTTTCCCTAATTCTTATTTCTGTATTGATCCTATGAATTCAGACAGCGGATCTGAGCAAACAGTGTTATCTCAGAACAGACGTCTGATTTTGATTTAAACTGTTATCTACTCATCAAGCAGATTTACGACGTAGCAATAGCAATCTTGGTTTGTAATAACTTTAGGATAAGTATGGTAAGGAGCTAAGGTGTTCGAATATGTAGGGTACAAACAGTAGTAATCCAGCTTTCATAAATACTAAATGATACTACTGACGGCTAATATGTAACATTTTTTTTTTTTTTTTTTTTTTTTTTTTTTTTTTTTTTTGTTTTGTTTTTGTAAACTTCAAACCAGAGCCTGTAAATAGTGACGAAACCGTAAGTAAACATCCCCTTTTGAGACAAAACAAGTTCTATAACACTATAGCAGTCCTTAGGCACAATATGTAGCCCTGAGTTTTTATATACAGTCGACATTCAACAACTCGAACATCTTTGGAACCACAGAAATTTGTTCTAGACATCAGTAGTTCAAGCCACTGAGGTTTAATCATAGCGCCAAGTCAGTAACCAATTAGGGATGATTTATGGATGTGTTTTTGAGGTTTATAAAATAATGGTATGTTGACTGTACTCATAAAAATGGCCTCGATGAGACAATTCTAAGGAGTTCACACAACATACCTGCTCATGATAAAATGCAAAACTGCATCCATACATATTTATTTTCTTGAGCTATTGCAAGAATTTCCTAGGGACTCAAAAGCGAGTTCGAATCAGCCATGGCAAACGAGCCATAGGTGTTCGAGTCATTGAAGTTTTCCTGGATCTAGCCAATCCATATATATATGAACTATAGGATTAACCTTTTTTTTTGCAGATATATCGATATACCAAAGGCAGATAATTCAAGAAACGGAAATGCCAGTGTAAGAATCCTCGGCTATAATACCCACCGGGCACATGGCCTCTATAAAACGTCGCATACACGTCATATAAAATTTCGCGTTAACGCCATGACATAAAAACGACGTTAATATGTTTTAAAAATGTCAGGACGTTGCATCCACACTAATAAGACGTTGCATATTCGTCATGACGTTGCATCGACGTTTATATGACATAGTATAAACGTCATGCCGTTGTATCGACGTTTATGCGACGTTATATAAATGCCTTGTGCCCGCTGGACATGTGCGTGTAGCATAGGGTCCTCTATATATCTTAATATATATCCAGGTTTCTACATGGACTGAACGAACTAGAGGCCAGGGACCGTCTATCAGATATTCTGGAGGGTTATAGGCGAACTGTTAGGTTGCTCATAGCCTTTGCAGTGCGATTATATAGCCCACATACACATTTTTTACTTGCTTATTTGGCACGGTCTTATTACATGTGCATCGCTCCAATGTGTAAACCAATCAAGAACACGCTTACATAAGACCATACATCAAAAAGTAATTGACTAGATTTTACATTAACATTTAACATTAGATTGTGATGCGCCAAATTCACTGTAAAAAGTGATTCATAATGGTATACAGGCTATGGCGAAATTAAGAATTTGCAATGTTAAAAAACTCACCTCCCTTCGCTGTAGAGTTCTGACATACCGTCTGTAAGCTTTGTTGTATGCGATGTTGCAACAACAACTGAAAAAGAACAGAGAAACTAGTGCATGAAGCTGTAACCCAGAAAATATTCAGCTACATGAAACTGAGGTCAACATACCAAAATCGTATTTCGGAAAATCGAAAGTTGACATATACAAAGACAAAATTATGAATTTTCAGACAGACAGACAATGACCCAGTATACACTCGACTGGAACCTACTTCGCATTAATATCCATGACTTTTACATAACGTCGCATTATCGTCGATGTAACGTCATGATGATTATATAACGTCGCATTAACGTCGATGTAATGTCATGACGTTTATATAATGTTGCGTTAACATCGATGTAACGATATGACGTTTATACAACATCGTATTAATGTCGGTGCAACGTCATGACGTTAATACGACGTTTTATAAACTTTAAGTACCCGCTTGTATACAACAAACTTCTGATAAATCAAGTTAAAGGGGTACAGAACATTGTAGTGCGCTGGTCTTACAGATATTGGTCAAATAGAGTTCATTTGGTTGTTTTGATCGATTACGATGAAATAATTCACTATTTTTTTAAGGCTTGCGCGTAAAAACGAGTGAGCGAAGCGAACGAGTTTTTTACAAGCAAACATTAGAACACGAGTAAATTATTTCTCCGTAATTGATCAAAACAACCAAATAAACTGTTTTATTACATTTCTATCCATGTTTTACCTTTGAATTTTTACATTTAGCCGTTATGATTTCCTGCCAAATAGTTCCAGTCAGTGCATGAATTTCAATAGGCGTGGTTTAGTTTGAAAATCAGTCGCCATCTTGGTTTCACTTTAATGCAAAATTCATCCTCTGCTTAAAATACAGACACAAAAATGTCACGAAAGAAACTGGATTAAGAAAAAATCATACTTTATATTTGTGTTGCAGGTCTTACCTCAAAAACGCCAACTGGACGTGAAAATTGCAGTCTGATTTCAATGATTTTATCAAATTTTTCCGCGAAACGTCAACTATTATTATTGTTGTTACTAACTACGTTAGCAACGTCGCCTAGCAATTATGACGTCAAAACGTTCGAAATGAAATAATTCACTCGGTGAATTATAGATTATATTTCACTGATAAATCTCAGTAAATCACTGCTGAAAATGTAGTAAAGAAGAGTAATCATAGTAATATGCGAAAAGTAATGTAGCAGCCAAACTAGAAGGCTTCCCATATTTGTGTCCTGCACCTACGTTGAGACGAATGAAGGTCTCATATGATTTACAGTAAATTAAATACATGTCGTACATCGATGCCCTAATGTATTCTCCCTCCCCACGCAGATGTACTTTGAAAACAAATTTTGTACAAACTCTTACTGCTTGGCCCCTGCCCATTGAAGTTCGCGAAATAGACGAAATGCCTGGTGCCTGTGCGACAGTGTTGCTAGTGACTTTAGGCAGTATTTGGATTCGTCATTTGTCTTAGGTCGGTTAAAAATATGATAAGTTCATAGGCCGGGTAAAAAAAACAACATAAATTCAGAAGCAGCGACTCAACATAAATATTGAAATATTGTTGACTGGGATGTGACATGTAAGTCAACTCAATTCCGTTCCGGAAGGGCATATTCTGTACACGTTGTATGGGAAATAAACTTTGTCGAAACTCACTCTTTCCATCTGTTAGGACGGACAGTCTCTGAAGTCTAGCTGCTAGTCGCATGCTCATGGTACGTGTTCCACACCAGCTCCAGGTGTCCGGGATAGAGGACTCGTCAACGGCAACAGAGCAGTCCTGGCGACACCTCCGGGTTTCTACGCCACACCAGGTGTCCGGTGGCCCCTCGGCCGAGAAAGTGACATCAGCAAAAGGATACTCGACTAGTCTAAGAAAATATTAGCTATGTTTGACAGTAAAAAGTCATTTAAATATTTCCTTTTTTTAAAAAAGGTAAGAGAAAAGTCCAGAGAGTGCCACAATCACAAACCGCAGCCCTTCCCAGACCCCAAGAGGAAGAGGAAACCGACAAATTTGAACAAGCACAAACTGAACAAACGTACGAAAAGCACTAAGATTAGCTCTCTCTTCCCCAAGCGAGGCAATCGCAATACTAAAAGGACTGAAAAACACAAGAACAAAATGACACACGGAAAGACATACAACAAATTCGTATTCGTAGAATAAACCACAAAGCAACAAAGAATAAGACTAACACCGGGACCACCGCCTTAGAACGGTCGGTAGAGCAAACCACCGGGTGGGGGGGGGGGGGGGTTAAAGCACTTTTACAGCTAGCTAACTTCACTCTGGGTCCCGATGCTACTCTTAATACAGAAATACATAAAAAATCGGTTCGCATAAAGGCTCCCAACTCAGTCAGTGCATCAAAGCGAAAACATAAAAATCAAATTAATCACTATAATAACTAAGACGAGTACTCATGGCTAATTCTACTGTATGCCAGAATAAATGAAAACCAATAGTTGAACCACGGCGGGCCAAGCCAAAGACATATCGTCAAGCCCCACCCCACTGGTTAAAGTTTTACGAAGAGGCCGTCATTGAGTCTGAGGCCCGAACCGCCGTCGTGCAATTAAAGAGTGAAGCATAGCCATCAACAATGATTGGGTTGACAACTAGGCATGCAGTCTGCCGCATAATATAACCTAACTGTTGCAATGATAAATATTCAAAGCGACTTATAAAATAGCTGAAAGAGGACTTCGTTTATCATTGAGACGTTATTTAACATCTTTCCTATTCCTAAATCTAAGAAAACGTGTTGATAAGGCAAACAATTTAAAGCCAACATAAGAATAAAAAATACAAAATTGTTCAAATGAATTCATTCCTTCTGTCTCAAACCTAAACATTACTGTTTCAAAACTTACCATTGCCATGCCAACAAATCAAAAGCGGATTAGTATTTCCGGAATTATCGATACACGGACGGACCGACGGGTGGACGAATGGGGGCGAAAAAAACAATATAGATGATTTATAGGCTATACTTTCCAAGCAATTACTGATCTACTGATATAGAATACAAATAGCTGAAACTAAAAAAGAACAAATGATGAAGCCCAGGAATCGGCCGAGCATCTTCTAAAAAAAGGGTAAGCGAAAAGTCCAGGAAGTGCCACAATCTCAAACCGCAGCCCTTCCCAGACACCAAGAGGAAGAGGAAACCGACAAATCCAAGCAAGCACAAATCGAACAAACGTACGAAAAGCACTAAGATTAGTTCTCTCTTCCCCAAACATCATTAGTTTTAAGCTGCTCTACTTACATTAGAAGATTTAATATGTTCCGGCGTAGGCCGAATGTGGAGGTTCGATCAGCCTATATATTTGGGAAGTCAGACCACGGTCTTTGCAGTCCTCTAAGAAAATCACTGAGCACGGTAAACATTACGAAAACACGCCTATATAATTTTACCCCCCTTCAACCCCACTTTTATATAGTAAAACTGGGGTTTACAGGGGTATACATTATTTTTCTTATTTCTGCTCAAAAACATAGATTATGGGTACTCGTTAGAACCGCCTCGCTAACGAGTAACCACAATCTATGTTTTGAGCAGAAATATGAAAAATATCAGATAGTTTTATCTGAAAATTTTCCTTTTTTTGGTTGTAAAATTTTCAAATTATTTGAATAGGCGTGTTTTCATAATGATATATCGATCATGAATATTCCATATCCAGATCAGACTATACGGAAGCAAAGTCTGACCTCGTCGTTGCCTTAAGAATATGGCTTGCTTACGCTTTTTCCTACGGGGCGGCGAATATATAATATTTACCCTAAGTCTTTGACAGACAGGCCCTAATTAGCAGTATAGTCCCGAATCAGACGCAACAAAACGCGGTCTCTGTGTAGTGTTTACACTGTTTGTCTCTATTTATCTAGAACACTTAAACATCAGAAGGTAGCAAAAAAGGAAGTTTTCGTATTTTAGGGCACACATTGTAAAGTATTGAAATAGTTTGCGTAAATAAGGTAATACCGTTTCATTCTTTGTATTTGATCCTGAGAGGCAATTCCGCTAGGGTCGCCACAGACTTCTTCCATAGTCACTGATGGTGGGTATGACGTTCCTTCAGTAAGTTCAAACGGCACAGTCATGTTGGACAGTACTGCTGTTTGGGCTTTGCCTGTTGAATATCAGAATCTAAGTTTCAATTTGTTATTTTGAAGACAAATACATTGACAATAAGCGCTGTGTGTATGCGTCCGTGCGTGTGTGTGAGTGTGTGTGTTCAGATAACATTTTTATTTCTTTTGGGATCATCGAGCTCATTCTGGTTACTTTGAAGATCGAATACCCCTTAAGTGGGCTCTAGGGGGCGCGTATGCAGTGTCGCAAACTACATTGTTGCATATAAAGAGACTAAATAAAAATTGTCCTGCTTTACATGCCAACAAATAAAAATAATGATTTATGTGTTTTGCTAGATCAATAATCAAACTTACAAGTCATTATTGTCACCATTAGGAAGGCAATATCCTTAATATCACTCGCTAAATATTTCCAAACTTGTTCTTGATTTTGGTCTCTTTTGACATGTGAGATTTATGATTACAATCAATATATCATAGCATAGAAGATCCGCGCTGTCAAGATTTCATTTTAAACTCATCACGTGCGATTTAATCGTTAATAATACTTATGAGCCCGTCGCGATAAAAAAGGCTCTTTTAGCTTTCCATCGAATCAATCAATTAGTGCGCATGCCCGACCTCTTAGCGAGGCCACATGTCTAAATGTTTGGCTGAAATTTCCCCTTACCCTATGGTTTACGTAAGTGAACAGGATAGGTTCTTACAAGACTGTCTGAGCATCCATACAGTTGGTACCCACAATGCTAGAATGCAAGCAATATTTATAATGAGCACATTGTGGTTACTTTGATAATAGAACACCGCTTAGTTGGTGCTAGGGGCATAAGCAGCCTCGCAAACTGCACTGCTGTATAAGAAGATGCTTAATGAAACAGAGTCTCCAATTGTCGTTCGTTTGTTACGTGTTCTTTGTTTCAAAAGGCAACCTTTTAAAGTTTTATTTTACTTCACTGCACTTTAGTGTTAAGTGTCATGTGGTGGCCATAAAACGTCTGACCGTACTTCACCAACGTGCAGATTATATTTCTATTTCCATTGGAACCATTGAGATCATTCCAGTTACTTTGAAAGTCGAATACCGCTTAAGCCGTCGCTAGGGGTGTGGCAGGGAGGGATGCGAATGTAGCATCGCAAACTACATACAGTCGAACCTCAATAGCTCGAACATCTTTGGGACCATGGAAATTTGTTCGAGACATGGGTAGTTCGAGCCACTGAGGGTTAATCATGGCATCAGTTCAGGAAGCAAATAGCGATAATTTTGGAAAATCTTTTCGAGTTTCTACACAACGATTGTATGTTGAGTGTACTCATTAGAATCGCCTCGATGAGGCGATTCTAATGAGTACACACAACATACAATTCCATGATAAAATAAGAAAAAATCCCTAAATATTTGTTCTCTTGAGCTATTGGAAGAATTTTGTAGGGTCTGATAAAAGAGTTCGAATGTTCCACGGTAAACGAGCCATCTGTGTTTGAGCTATTGAGGTTATACTATAGCTGTATATAAGGAGACTTCAAGTAATTAAAACCGAGTTTTCTGTGTGTTCTTTGTTTCCAAAGGCAGCTGATGTTAAGTACCGTGTGGAGGCTGTTAAAGGTCACCCCGAACATCACCATAGTGAATATCACGAAAACATACCTATATAATTTCGACCCCCTTAAACCCCACTTTTATATAGTAAAACTGGGGTTTATAGGGGTAAACATTATCCTTTTTATTTCTGCTCAAAAACATAGATTGTTGGTACTCGTTAGAACCGCCTCGGTGAGGCGGTTCTAAGGAGTACCCACAATCTATGTTTTGAGCAGAAATATGAAAAACATCAAAATTTTTATAGATGAAAATTTTAATTTTACGGTGATAAAATTTTCTATTTATTTGAATAGGCGTGTTTTCGTAATGGATTGTATTTTGATCTCCTTTGTGATCATTGAGTCCATTCTGGATACTTTGAAAATCAAATACCGATTAAGCCGGTGCTAGGGCGCGTATGCAGCGTCGCAAACTATATTGCTGCGCGTGAAGAGCCATAATAACACCAAGTCTCCTATTTGCATTTATATATATATATATATATATATATATATATATATATATATATATATATATATATATATATATATATATATATATATATATTATTTTTTTTTTTTTTTTTTTTTTAGTTTCCAAAGGCAACCTTTTAGAGTTAAATTAACCTAAAAGTCTTAATATCTTATCGCTTTCTCAACATAAATACAGTGTTGGTACTTACTAGAAAGCTTCACCTGGTACTTCGTATTAGGCCCCATATTATGCAAATACATGTATAGATCAGAAAAATATTAATCTGTTCACTGAAATACCAAAGGTTTATTTTTATATTATGGTGAGACTCAAATAAAGTATGTTGTAAATTATTAGGTTTGTTTGTGTTGAGGTTTTACGGCCCAGTCAACCCAATGGGGTCATGTCGAGCGCGGTCAGTTTACCTAACCACACGTTTACTGGGCAGGCTTAGTCCTCTAAGCGGTTAACCAGTATTGTGCACATTCTTTCGCCAGAAACTGACAATGACCTTCTAGAATCAGCAGAAGGGAGAGAATGACCGTATAAAATATTTCATGATCAATCTCCACGAAAGAATGTTGCCAACCTCGGCGGGGGTTGAACCCGCGACCTCCTGGTCTCCAGTCGGACTGCGCATCCAACTGAGCCACCGAGGCCGGCAAATTATTAGGTAATCGGTCCTTTCTTTAGTTTTGGCAACTGGTCATACAGGTTTTCCTTTATCGCTAAAACGAAAGGAAAACCATGTTCAATTATACTGATATAAGCCAGCACATGAGAAAGGGTTATTTACATTTTATATCACAAAAAGACCAGCAAATGCTCAGGCGAGCCTGCGCATAAGCGCAATCTCTCCAGAGCCTTTGCTGTTCGCAAACATGTAGTGGAGACCATAAAAAAGTTTCGGGCCAAAAACGCATGTCTTAAGTCCAAATAAGGGATTGCACACGCGCATTTGAAGAACCACAAACCGGAAAACCATAAGGTCCTTTTTGCGTGCAGGCTCATATAAACTTAATATTAGGAATGTTGCTGTTCCACACGAGCTATGATCTCATTTGTACAATGGTTTATTGAGAAGTAATGTGAGAAATTTACCTTCGAACTTCGGTCTATATCATATGAGCTACCTTACAATGGCCCCGATTCCCCTTTTACTCTATAAAGTGGTGAAATAAAGCGGTGCTGGTTTTCTAAATAAATAAAATATTTCATCTTATGGTTGCGTTTAAACCGGGAGAAATAGTTAAGGAAAGTTTATATTTATTAACACTTTCATTCCTGAGTCCGGAAGCTGGAAGGTTTGACATTTACCTGCTGGCTATAAATACAAGCAGAAAGCATTTCAAAGGTATTGTCGTTATTTCTAACTTTCGGAGACAATTTGAAACTTGTCAAACTTTATTTTCTGTGCAAAAAAAAAAAAAGAATAAAAATTGTTTCTAGTTTTCATCTGATGACTTAACCTATCGAAGATTATGGCTTAACCCATTTACGACAGTGGATTTTTCTTCCAAAACACTTCGAGCAGGCGCATTTCCGATTTAAGGGCTGTCCGATCTGTGTTTATTTATTATTACCACGTGTATACAAACTCCTATAGTTAATGCAAATAGTGTGGACTCTGATCAGACGCCGCGTTCTTCGGCGTCTGATCAAGGTCTACACTCTTTGCAAATGTCCCTTGTTTGGGATGCTGGGCATAAATGGGTTAAATAAATATGTAACGAAATATGTAATGATGCATTTGCGCAGATTTTTCAGAGAGTCTTCGCTGTTTGCCTGAAGAATGTTGACTCCTTTGTTATCCAAAAAGAATCTAGGGAAAACTGATAGATTTAGACGATGCTCAGACAGATGTCTTTGCTAGGCGCACATGTCGAAAGGTACACTGTTCTTCAAGTTGTGTCGCATTTATTTCATTCAGGTACTTACGAACTTTCAACAGAATTGATTTCACACTGGGATGGTGGACCTCGCCTGACCGTCTGTGGCGGGTCAAAAGAGATCGTTTCCGAACATGTGTTTGGGTTGTCTTTGCAACGCATATGCCAAGCTCGTGATTACTCTCATCTAGTTCTACTCGCTGGAAATTGGAACAAACTGCCAATTCACCGAGGCGACTGAGAACATTCATGTCAGTTTCTGTTTCTACGTTTTCAAGCGTCGATCCTTCAGAAATTGGTTTTGTTATTGTTAGAAGTGAAGCTCTGCCTTCATTAAACACAGATGTCCCTCCATACTGGCCGCCCGCGTACTGTGATGTAGGTTCATCCCAAGACATTTTGACAAAAACTTTTCCTGAAATTTAGCAAATGATGATTGTGCATGCTTGTATACATTATTAAACATATTTATTGAAATAAACATGCCTAAAACCAAGCATCTTAACTTTCAGCGTTTGTTTCATCAGATAATTTTTTTGTTGTTTTTTTCCAATTCTGGTAAAATTAATTGCCTATAGCAGATTTTAATCTTTTTATCCCTGAGCATTACGAAAACTCGCCTATTCAAATATATAGAAAATTTCACCTCCAAAAACTGAAAATTTTCAGGTGAAATACTCTGATATTTTTCATATTTCTGCTCAAAACATGGATTGTGGGTACTCGTTAGAACCGCCTCGCCGAGGCGGTTCTAACGAGTACCCACAATCTATGTTTTTGAGCAGAAATAAGAAAAATAATATATACCCCTGTAAACCCCAGTTTTACAATATAAAAGTGGGGTTTAAGGGGGTCAAAATTATATAGGCATGTTTTCGTGATAGGTTTTTACATGTACTCTTCCATCTTTGGTCAAAGCCATTGCTCCAAATAGGGTCTCAGTCAAAAAGTCAAGACAGAATGGCAAGCAGCATAGATCCTTATGGGATTGCACATCAAGAGCTGCCTTATCAGGATCTACACTGTATGCAAAAAAAAAAAAAAAAAAGAACTTTTTTTTTTCGTTCTGCAGAGCTGAAAGGGTTAAAGAAGTAAATTAATGATAGCCGACATTTATTTAAAAAGAAAACAAAGAAAAAGAAAGACGAAGAATAAAAATTACAATACATTAAAACATCTATGGAAAGCCTGTTTGTCTATGCCATAATATTATCGCTGTAGAAAATTGGTTGAAATGCCGAAAATGTAGTCATTATGACCACTTATATAGATTTATGCAGTGCAAATGGCTGATTAAATTTTTTAACAAAAAATTAAGCTTTAAAACTAAAAAAATATCACAAAACTTCACCTAATAATGTATACCACTGTCCCTGTATACCTCGGTTTTCACTGCAGATTCTAGATAAACATGAGGGTCCAGATTGCATAGACTTGTTAAAAAAGTGTACCATGCGTCCGCAAACGTTCACGTGTTTTAATTACTGTGAAAGGCCTCAGAAACAAGTACAGTTTCGCTAATGCCCCGTTTATGTTTCGGAGTAATAAGGTGCCCAGACAATCCTTCGAAATTGAGTTTTTTATTATTATTATTTCGTTTTATTTATTTATTCATCATCATCATCATATTATTATTATTATTATTATTTTGTTCATTTTTAAAATGTTTTTTATTACTTTAAGATGCTTATATTAGGCTTTCTACTCACTTGGTGACAGCTGAAATAAGTAAATGTATACATATTACAGGTAACAGATGCATTTTTGGCAGGGATACATACAGCTCTGTTGTGCAGCGGTAAAGAATCGGACTCGAGATCGAGAGGTACCGGGTTCGATCCCTACTAACATCAAGTGTTGTTTCCTTGAGCAAGAAACTTTATCCACACTGCTTAGTACTGGTTTCTACCCAGGAAAAAAGAGGGCCATGTGGAAGTTTAGTATTAGTTTACTAAATGTGTAATCCTCTATAAATAAAGTCGATTATTATTATTATTATTATTATTATTATTATTATTATTATTGCTGTTACTAAAGAAAATTACTCTAATCTGAAATTTTTGCCTTCCTTTTTTGAAGAAGCTAGTCTTAAAGGGCAGAATTTGGTCCCAGTTGAAGTAATCCCAGGAAATCATTTTTGTCTGCTCGAGTGATATCCCTTTGCGAAGAAACCTAACAACTTTGAACTTTAGAATGATCTCTTTTTGTGGTAGAGTAATGCCCTAAAAATTTAAATATGTTATTCCACACTGTTCTGGCCACATTTTTTGCTTTTTTGTCAGTAGTTTCTTAAAATAGTTAATGAGATAGCATACACTCTGATTAGGAGCAGTCGGATCTGGGTCCCCACTGTTTGCAATCGCCATTTTGTCAGAAACTTCGGTGTACGAAATTTTAGGATATTTACCGTATATCTATTCACCATACTTTCATTTACTTTACGCCAAAGTCACATTCTAAATATAGGTATTTACGCGTTATTATTTCTGCTTTCTTTGCTCAATATGCTTTTTTTTATGTTATGTTTGCCGTTTGGCATAGTCCTACATAGATCTCCCTTTCTAAAGCTACCCTTTAGCTCGTAACTTCGTCAGTGACATCCAGGCTGTTCAATAACATCTATCTATCTTCATAAATTGCAGCACCCTTTTTCGAGTATTGTGTGCAGTTGCGCTGTCAGTGCAAGAATTAAAGTCACATTCTAGAAGGGATAGAAAGTGCAAAAGTGTGACATGATAAAAACATGAAAGTAATAGTGCAGGATAAGTGCGTTAAAAGCAGATGAAAAACAGTGTTTAGGATTTATTGAGATTGATATAAGATCGCCGTTACTTTATCCTTGAAAAAGTCAGGATCACTGATAAGGACAACCTCAGAATTAAGCTTATTCAAGAGTACACAAGTTGCTGTTTATTTCTATCATTTCATCAAGAAAAGTTAAGTTAAACCTTCTTTGGAAAAATGGCATCAACATACATAAATCGGGCATCAACTAGATTTGACTAACATACACCAGGGAGTGTTTGACAGGACCTATCATTACCTGGAACCGTTTGACTGTTAACGCATTGAGGATTGTAGATCCCTATACGGGTAACTAGCAATAAGTGCAGATCCAGATCAGACATTGCAGAACGCGGCGTCTGATCAGGGTCTCCACTGTTTGCAAATAGTTGAATCATTTTTTAGGAATATCTATATCCTATAACCTGACATATCTATCCTCGAAAATAGACTTTCTAGTGTGAGAGAGTTTATTCAGGCTTTAATTAAAGAAGTTAAAGAAGTTGTACAATGTACTGGCTTTAGGTACGTTCTAAGTAATATTGATACTAAATCTTAACTATAAATAGGAACTTATACATTTTCGGAGCAGCTAAATTTTTTAAAAATTGTTTGCACCTCTCTTTAAAATGCGGTTTATATACATTTATAGATTTTATTATTCAAAAAGAAAAACAAAAAGATGCTTCAAAGGGGAAACCTCTTTTATTCTTTCCTCCTAGAGTAGACGCTTTTACAGGAGTGACTTAATGTGCAGGTAAGTAAACAGTAAATAACAAAATTGTCCTCCATAGTGAAAATGATAGCAAATCTGCCAAGTGTGTCCAATCCTTCCCCCCCCCCCTTAAATAAACTTACTGTTTCCCCACTCTGCTTCAACAAGTTTCGCCAGACGTGTTACAGCAGCAGCCATGTCAGAGTTTACCATACGAACTGCACATTTTTCATCATCGTCCTCATCGCCAACAATGCTATCGTAACATGACAGACAATTCCTGCCCGGGCGACTACACCATGAACTCTTACCGCCTCCTTCGGTAGCAAATAATATGTAATCTCCCCATAGCTGATGAAGCCTAAAGTACAAAGATGTCTGTTCATACCCTTCCCTACCGGCTAACATAGTCATTGCTAACGGCTTATAAAGTCATCGCTGCCGGCTTACATAGTCATCACTCCCCGCATACATGGTCGTTACTAGCGGCTTACATATTCATTGCTACCAGCTTACATAGTCATTACTACCTGCTTACATATTTATTGCTACCACCTTACATATTCATTGCTACCGGTTTAAATAGACATTGCTACCGGCTTACGTATTCATAATTACCAGCTTTCATAGTTATCACTACCCGTTTACATATTCATTGCTACCGGCTTACAAGGTAATTACCATCGGCTTGCATAGTCATGACTACTGGCTTACATAGTCATTGCTACCGGTTTACAACCTGCTCACATAGTTATTATATCGGTTACATAGTCATTACTATTGGCTCACAAAGTCATTGCTACTGGCTTACATAGTCAGCGCTACCAGCTTGCATAGTCATTTCTACCGATTTACATAGTCATTGCTACTGGCTGATACAGTCATTACTATCAGCTTACATAGTCATTGCTTCCGGCTTACATATCATTATCATTGTGACTCCTAAACCATTAACGTCGAGTGGACATCCACCACCATCACTGTCTAATTCCAAAAGCAGATTAGTTTTTATTATTACTATATTTTGTAGAAGTTCCTGTATTTAACGTAAATAATGTAGAACCTGATCAGAGGCCACATTCTGTGGCGTCTGATCTGGATCTGCACTGTTAGCAAATCACCCTCTTTTGGGGTCACTGAAGTGGTCTAATAGAACATGATCTTATGATATTTGTGACATACGGATGCTCAGATCAAATTGCGCATTCTGGTAGTATGATCAGGGTTTAAATGTGTCCCTAACATAGACCTTGAGGAGACTGCAAAGATGCGTGGCCAAGTCTGCGTCTACGCAGGTCATCTGCTTGGTCCAAATCCTGTGGAACGCATCATCAAATAGAGAAGGCCCTGGGCATTTTCTCATTTTTATTTTCTCATATTGTGTCCCGCTACATACATATGTATAAGCCCGAGATTTAACCGTTACCTTAGGAACTATATATATGAACCCCTCCCTCCCCCCTCCCCGCCCCCCCACCCCCCCCCCCCCGCCCACAACAACAACAAAAAAAAAATAAAAAAGAATAAACGTCTCCTTTTAACAATCATAAATTTCTCGAAAATTGAATCTGTAGTAAATGCAAATACGTTTGAATATATTTTTAGTTTTCTACTTTAATATTATCAAGAAACAACCGCTTTATACTTACATATATGATGATAAACGAAGTGTCCGTGCAAATTGTTACCTTTTACATGTAAATAATGTGAATTTTAAGACGAAGTTTCTTTTTTAGGTCAGTATATCTACACAAAATAGCCTCTCTCAGTTCTACAGGCCAAAATGAAATACTTTACACATAATGTAGATCCAGGTGTAAAAACGCCGTCATCAGAATCTACACCGTTTGCCTTTCATTCTTTATTCTCACTTACTACAAAGTTTGCAATTTTGTATTTTTTTTTTTTTTTTCAATTATTGTTTGTGTAGTATCCCCTTAAGACAATTGACTCCTCGAAATAGTTCGCTTAACCCTTGCATCCCTGCAGACCAATACAGACACCTTAGTAAGCCATACAGATCCAATGAGACGGCTCCTAACGAACGCATGTATTTGTTTAAAGAGCCATCTGATCAGGATCTACACGGTTTGCCTTTCTGTTATTGAGTTTTGACTGAAACCAGTATTTGCAACAATAGATGTGTCCAAATTCATAGATGAAAAAGTCCATTTCAGAAACTCAGGGATGAAATGGTTAAGAAACCTGGGTTTGAAAGAGTTAAAGTGGGAAAAAGCACAGAATGAATCAAACTGTAATATGATATATCAGCCTTTTTTGTTAGCATGTTTTAAATTTAAGTTATATGTACAACAGCTCAGTTCCACACGCATCCCGGTAGTATGAATTAGTCAGTGGTCAGACCTCCTTAAACCTCTAAATGTAGCCGCAGGATAAATCTGTACAATCACGTGGCTGTCACACATCCAAACAACATTACGTTCCAATAAAATTCTAATCAAAAGAAAATTTTGGAGTTCTGATAAAATATATGAAACTGGCAAAGAAACAAAACTAGTGTAAGTGTCATGAAGACCAAGAGAATTTACCGCTGGAAATGTTCGTCACTCCTGACTATTGTCACGGTCGGTGTACCACAGGCCTCCTCCATAGACTGGTTGGTGTTGTATTGTGAAACTGCATGACAATGGGCGCGGCATGTGGCCGCGAACGAATGCTGAAGGATATCGCTTCTCTTTGATAGTCGATCAATTACTTTTGCTATCCATCTTTCATTCCTGAATATAAACATAACGAAACTGAACATTAACTGCGGAAATGGTATTCCTGGGTATACTGTGTATTGTAATAATCTATTAAAGCAATGTTTAGACCATATGCTTTAATATCTGTAACAACTGTAAGCAAATTCCGAAAAATATAAATGAGAAAACCCAGGAAATGCCACAGTCATGAAACACAGCCTTAATCACAACACTCTAATTTGTCATAGCCCCATAAGCGCCTTTATCATTTTAAAACGTATTGATGACAAAGCACTTTTAATAAGTACTACAACATATTTTTGTGGCGAAATAAGAAAAATATTAATCTGGATGCCCGTCCTATTCAGAGCTATGATCAGATCCCTTAACCCATTTAAGCCTGGCTTCCAATAAATGGGCATAGGCAAACTGTAGTCCCAGATCAGACGCCGTAGTGACGGCGTCTGATGAAGGTCTACACTGTTTACATTAAGTTCAGAAATTTCTACAAAATGTGATAATAATAAAAACTAATCAGACACCCCTTATATAGGAAAAGGACCTGTCCAAAGAGTTAAGGTAGAAGAGTCCACTCGACATAAATGGATTAATGTTAGATAAAAAAAAATGTTCGTCAGTTTAGATTTTTCTCTGTCAGATTAAGCAACTGCACAAAGATGTGTTTTATGTATAGATTGTGCAGTCAAATTTAGGCCTTATTTTAAATTAACAAGACTCAAATTCTCGTAAGAAACCAAAAAGAATCATTACATATATTGATACAATATCAGTAGTATTGGGCGGAATATCTTTTACTTGTTTTCGATATAACATATATATTTGTGTAAATAAGTGCCTGCGTTGCAGGACTGCAATGAGAAGTAATTTTATTTTTGAATCAAACTAATTTTGTTTTCTTGCTTACATTTTAGGAAACGTAAACTGGAAGCCAGTCAAAGCCCGTTAATTCATTGCCTTCGCCCCTCGAAGATTATCTTGAACAATTCAGACGATTTGCTATCTTATTTCTTACCCTAATCTTATGAAAAGTTACCAGCACCTGTCGATAAGGGACTTCAACCCGACAGTATAACACATATATGCGCGGTAAAAAATTTGTCAGAAGTCATACCATTATATTTTAGGCTATTAGAAGTGAAAAACGCAATTGCTTTCGCCTCGTGCAATGGGAGACCTGATCAGACTGCGAGAATGCACAGACTGATATGGGTATTCCTTGCCCACATATGGCATAAAAGCCCTTTCTACACATTGCATTTTATGTGGATTTGTCACGTCCACTGACTTTTCAGGTCCGTATGAAGGTATGAAGATTTCCATTTCGCTCTGTGTTTTGTGTTCATGCACCAAGGCACCCCATCACAAAAATACATCTATATAGTTTTGACCCCTTAAACCCCACTTTCATACAGAAAAACTGGGGTTTACAGGGGTATAGCTTAACTTTCTTATTTCTGCTCAAAAACATAGATTACGGGTACTCGTTAGAGACCCGCCTCGCCAAGGCGGTTCTAATGAGAACCCACAATCTATATTTGGAACAGAAATATGAAAAATAACAGCATTTTTCATCTGAAAGTTTTCATTTTTTTGGTGGTAAAATTCTCAATATATTTAAAAAGGCGTATTTTCGTAATGGTTGTAGTACAGATAACTTCTAAACGGAATGAATATTGAGGGCAACTAACACACAAAACTGGACCATACTAGCCAGCTGAAATGGGACTATAACGTGCACATATGAACCGCAGGTAAGGAAATGAACACACGCAGCCAGCAAAGAATCAGGTTAAGATGCGCATTCGTAAGGCGGATCAGAGTATTTGCTAATCGCCCGAAAAATAGACTTCGCTGAGCACAGATGTCTTAAGGTTTATCGTCTCGCCTCCCACGTTGTCGTTAAAATGCCGAAATGTTATTAGTTTAAACATATTTTATTTTAGCACTTTCATTATAACATACAATAAATAACGCACTATATGGGATTGGAACGAAAGCAATCTGCTTGTTTGGTTCCTCTCCCTGACAACAATATACTTCATACAGTGTGGAGGCAAGAATCTGTATGATCAAGCATTGAGATCACTATTACAGTACATGTCTTGATTGTTCGATAGATATGATAGTCGAAAGAAAAGTATATATACATTCTAGTTGAGAGAGAGAGAGACAGAGAGAGAGAGAGAGAGAGAGAGAGAGAGAGAGAGAGAGAGAGAGAGAGTTATTGTTGAATTGTTGAGGGCCTGTTATCCAAGTTAACTTTCTGCTCTTTCTGCTTAAATCTATGTCGGACCTTATGGGCTAGACAGAAATCATTTTGGGCCTATAATAATACGATATACATTAAAGCAGAATGTTAGCAGAGATTTCACTAACCAGGATTGAATACGAAAAGCATCAGCGCTGTAGACTGACTCAGCTATTGTAACGTTTCCATCGAGTGACACAGTTCTTGATGTGCAACGGTTTGTACCATCTGACTTCGACAGAAGATTTAATTTTGGTCGGATACTGTAATAATGCAATACATAATACATCATTTGATATGTCTTCCAAGAACAGATCATGCGTATCACAATACAACCATAAATTTCATTTATTTCAGCACAAACATACTACTAGTTTTTGTTTTGTATATGCCCTTCCCTTGTTAATACTGATGATCCTCTAAGGCTGAAATTTATAAAATATACTTGTAGATTTTTATGTAAAATATGTAGTTTATGTACCTACACATTAAAGAATAAACAACATACATGGATATTTCACATATTGTGTACACCTTTATTTAATGAGATGTAAAAGAATGTTTTCGAATAATGAATCTACGAGCTATTACGATAGTTCTCACTTTTAAATCTTACTTCTATGGTACGAATACTTTAGCCTATTTTATTCACAGCTAAGCCTTAGGTGTCCTACCTTATCTTGACAGGAGGCCCAAAATTAACGTCGACGTCTTTCTGAGCCCATGATACTGCAGGAGTTAGGGTCATGTTTTGGAAAACAGCAAACGTTGCATTTACAGTGTTGTTTGTATCAAGATAATCGCCTTTAGACGTTACGGTCCAGTTGTGAAACGTAGCGTCATTGACAGTCGGGTCTCCGTCAACAAATGATTGGCCTTCAAATATAAAAGTAGTGGAGTTGCTGACTGCTCAAACATTGACAGAATTAACCATGAAAAAAATGATACGTGTGTAGTTTGTATCAAGATAATCGCCTTTAGAAGTTATGGTCCAGTTATGAAACGTAGCGTCATTGACAATCGGGTCTACGTCAACAAATGACTGGCCTTCAAATATAAAAGTAGTGGAGTTGCTGATTGCTCAAACATTGACAGAGTTAACCATGAAAAAATGATACGTGTGTAATTTATATCAAGATAATCGCCTTTAGAAGTTATGGTCCAGTTGTGAAACGTAGCGTCATTGACAATCGGGCTACGTCAACAAATGACTGGCCTTCAAATATAAAAGTAGTGGAGTTGCTGATTGATCAAATATGACAGAATTAACCATGGAAAAATGATACGTGTGTAAATGATGCGCAACGTGGTACAAGTGGCCTTATGCTACATGTATAAATCTAGTCCATAAAGGCTTCAAACATCACGAAAACATGCCTATAAAATTTTGACCCCCTTAAACCCCACTTTTATATAGTAAAACTGGGTTTACAGGGTATGCATTATTTTTCTTATTTCTGCTCAAAACATAGATTGTGGGTACTCGTTAGAACCGCCTCGACGAGGCGGTTCTAACGAGTACCCACAATCTATGTTTTGAGCAGAAGTATGAAAAATATCAGGATTTTTTATCTGAAATTTTTCATTTTTTGGTGGTAAAATTTTCAGTATACTTGAATAGGCATGTTTTCGTAATGTCTCTCAAAAATAGACATTTTATTTACAAGAAAGGTTTAATAAATTGATATATGATCATAAAATGTGGCACTTGACAGCCTGTAAAATTTCAGTTAGTCTCTCGTCCTTGAAATGGATCAAACACTGGCAACATTAATTCAGAGATACGATAAAAATCATTTCAGTTTTGATCCAGTTCAAAGACGAGAGACTAACTGAAATTTTACAGGCTATAAGATGTCACATTATATGATAGTATTAATACCATATACCAGTTTATTAAACCTTTCTTGGATAAAAAAAATGTCTATTGTTTGAGGACTATGGAGGCTTTAAGCTTCGTGGAAGAGTGTCTTCGCGGATTCTCTGTTCGGCAACGTAGTTATATCAACAATCCTATGGAATAGATATCCCCATTTCCCTGTCTATAGATAACAAAAATAGGGGTATACAGGGGTCTATATTTTCAAGTGAATGTTTCGATACTGAGGTATTAAATCTGGATTAGTTTTATTCAGCTCTTTTTTTTTGGCATTGTTTTATACTGCAAAGATGCATTTAATAACCGAGTTTTCTTTCTTTTCTGTATATTATATCATGAAAACGCTCTACACAAGAAGGGAGTTCATATTTTCTTAGGTGTCTTTGGAAACATACCTTGTGGATATTTATTAGAAGCGCCTCTGCGAGGCGCTTCTAATGACTACCCACAAGATATTTTGTGGAAAAAATGAGAAAACTGTATACATTTTATCTCATACACGTGTCTTATCAAAAGCGATAGCTTACAAGTTACAATTTGACATAGGTGTTTTAACGTTATATGTTATTGCTTATACATATTTTCTCTAAGCGGGCATAAATGGTCCTGATAATACTGCGCTAGAATGCAGTGATCGAGCCTTCATTGTCCGCATAAGGGACTTATTTCTTACGTTCTGTATCAAAGAAAATGATGATTATATATAAATGTATAGCAGGTATTCAATAGAATGATATATAAATGTATGGCACGCATGCATAGTTTAATACATAAATATAAAACGCTATTCAATAGTTTGAATGTTAAATCATGTGCCTGTAATTTCATTTCGCATTTGTATAAGAAATGGTGTTGTCCTACGAAATATAAAACCGTATATCATCATTTAAGAATTATACTTACAGAAAGGAAACCTTGTGAATAGGAAAAATGCATAATACTCGTATATTACCATTAATTGTATAATGAATGCAAAATATATTATTTGAACGCATGCAAAATATATGATTTGCACCTCGAAACTCTGGATGGACCCTGATCACATATACATGAATGAATATCGCAGGTGCATTTCTAGGTCGGATACTCGCCACTATATTTATCGATGAAAATTCTACAATGTCCAGCCTTTTAACGTAAATTATGATGAACTGTTGCAAGAATCACGATCAGCCCATTAAAGCTTGGTGTCCAAACATTTTAACATAAGAGATAATGAACTGGTGCAAAAATCAAAATCAACCCATTAAAATTTGGTACCCAAAAAATGATTTTTATATTTCATAGTAAATAAGTCTTCACATTTCATTTAAATTTTCTGCTGAGAAGACGATTCACATGAAATGTCAAGACTTAGTTTCTATGAAAATATATTGAAAAAAAAAAAAAAAAAAAACAATAGAGTGCCATCTGCTACAAATGTTGCTTGGTGCTTTAAGGGTTAATATCATTTTTACTTATAATTATTTTTCCGCTGGCACTGAAGTCCCCAGTATGATGTACTTCGTCGTTCATTGTTGATGTTAACTCAACGTTTGCCTGTGACGTGTAGTTGACCTTCAGCTTTATAGGAGGGTAGTCTATAAATTCTACGAGATTTGTTTCAAATATCTGTACAGGGTCCTGTTGCCATAACATGCCAAACTTCGTTACAGCGATTTCTTCACTGGTATCGATGGAGTACTCTTGTTCAATTGTCATGTCCACCTCAAGTTGCATCATGTATTTCAAAATTTTGGGCCTGTCATTCACCTTTTTTACCGCAAGTTCACTGAAACAAAAATTATTACACTTGGGCCGTGCTATGCAAATACGTATCTTCGGACATATGCGAACAGCAGAGGCCCAGATCAGACTGCGCATTAGCGCAGTCTGATCAGGGCCTTTGCTATTCGCTAACAGATATTACAGAATGTATAAAGGAGCGCTAAGGCCCGGATGGTACTTTGCGCATATGCAAGATGATCTGTATCTGCGCATTTTGCGCATGTTTGAAGGCACTTTTTCGCTTGACGCGGCTCATTCATCTTATTGAATGTTCTCGCTAACAATAAGATTCAAAGAAAAAAAAAGACAAAAGTTCCTCGCTCATAAAGGGATTTGCTTACAAACAACTGGAGTAATATACAAGAGAAAATGTGCATATATTGTTCGTATTCGGACAGTCAGGTCAGAGCAAACAGTGTACACACAGATTCACGTCTACACTGTTTGCTACTCATTCATTTTATACTAAAAAGAGATAGCATTCAGATTGAACGTAAGATAGGACAAATGTGTTCGCATATTTAAGGTAAACGTGTCAAAGGTTTGGTGAAACTTTCACGAGCATGTTTGAAAACTATGACCGGTTTATTAATGTTATATGCCAGTATTGGCATAAGTCCTGATTTGAGACACCATGCGAATGTCTTGCAAGCCTATAATTCTACAACCGAACAGCGTAGACTCTGAGCAGAATGCATGCGTTTCACACTATTCTGGACATTTCTTTTCTGCTGATATCCTAGGAAGCCTTTTGGCATGGTGCAGTCATAATTGAGATTATAAAATTATTACAAGAAACCTCTTCTTCGTAAATGTAAGATTGAGAGCAAGACCTTAATAAATATTATCACTGGGAATTATGCGTGAATCAAGAAAACATTTTGGCAGTGAAACCAATTGGGTCATTCGCCGCGTTTTCAATGAAATTTATTAGTGTGTTGTTTTACTTGTGCAGAAATTTCTGCCGTTTTAACCTCCATCACGAAAACATACCTATAAAATTTTGACCCCTTAAACCCCATTTTTATATAGTAAAACTGGGGTTTACAGGGGTATACATATTTTTCTTATTTCTGCTCAAAACATAGATTGTGGGTACTCGTTTGAACCGCCTCGGTGAGGCGGTTCTAACGAGTACCCACAATCTATGTTTTGAGCAGAAATATGAAACAAATATCAGAGTTTTTTATCTAAAAATTTTCAGTTTTTGGAGGTGAAATTTTCTATATATTTGAATAGGCATGTTTTCGTAATGTCATTCAGATAAAATGTTAGGTAAATGTCTACATGTATCAATTATAAGCACTACTACGAGTAACTAAAAAGTAAAATAATTTTACAAGTAGCAGCAAAATTCATTCACTTCCGAGTTATTATATGGAAAATATATCTTAAACATTTCCAGAGAGGTGAGAGTAAGAGCATTTTACATAAACATCAAAAGGCCAGAAATGAAACGAGCATTTGAGTTCTATTTTCAGAAATAAAATATAATTGATAGAGCGCCCTGTTGGCTGAAACAAGAGAAACGGTTGTTATGTCACATCAGCGAAATCTGATCGATGTCTTCGCTGTTGTTATATCACATCAGCGAAATCTGATCGATGTCTTCGCTGTTCAACATTACATTCCATAATATTCTGAAATCAATGTTTGCTTGTTCAGGCTAATCTGGATATTAATTTTTCCAACAAAAACAATCCCGTAACCCTTGTCAAATGACGTGTCATTCAAAAACATAATTCAGGCTGCGGATTAACCATTCATAACAACTCGTCCGAAACATCGCGCAAATACGACACGAATCCTATCATGTATATAAGTATTAGCTTCACAAAAAGCTTGGTCTACGCAGTCATAAAACGTGGCAAGTCAGAATCCCGGGGTCAGAATGTTCGGATGAACAGACATGGACCCCAAGAGGAAGCGTGTAATCAGGCGTTCTAGGAATAGTCCATATATTTAAAATGTACGGTGGCGTCAAATGGTAACGCGTAAGGAATGCAGTATTCTGTGTGTACAGACCCCTTGAAAAAACATTTGCCGTTGACTGAAAAAGTCACAATGATTAAAAATCAGCGAATAGCACCGAGTGTTTCGACTGAGACATGTGATGTCAGTCAGCCAATGAAAAGGCTAAGCGATACGCTGTCTGGTTTCCGATCTGTCGGGTGTTGCGACAACTGTTGCATGATGTCGTATGACAACCAGCTTGTTTACTGGAATCTACCGTCTGCTGTCGACCATTTTATTTTTCGCGAGGATGCACACATGAAAGCTTCTTTTACCTGTATTTTTAAAATTCATAATGTGTCGGCTCGCGAAAAAGAACGACAGAAACTTGCTTAAACTTCTTCAGCAAATTTCCTGATGCCGTAAAGTGCATTTCAGGTAGGCGAACGGTAGTGTAGGTTTCTTGAGCAACTGCAAACTTTCAGATTGTCTGCGCCAGAGGGCGTAGAGAATCACGTGATTCTCCAGATATTTTCCACTGCTGGTTTGTAATAAAAATCAAATTAGGCCAATGCAGGGTTTTCGCGGGATACACGAAAGCCTCAGACCAGTTTGTGCATCTACAATACGCTAACAAGTTTGTAGGCTCACTGATCTCCTATATTATATAATGAGAACAGGGACTTGCAGGGATATGTATTTTAGGAGAAACGTTTGGAATTTCAGATTTTAAGCCTGATATTCAATTTATTTTGCTATGTTATTCAATATTTGATAATACATAAACATATAAGCAAACGCACGACAAAACTTGCAATAAGACTTTTGCGACCAGCGAAGACTCAGATCAGCCTGCGCATCACGGAGTCTGATCAGAGTCTTCGCTGATCCCGTGTGACTTTTAAAGCCGCCAGGCTATCCAAAGGGGGATAAACGAGAACCCTTGTCATACTGGCTAAATGCGCAGGCTGATCTGAGTCTTTGCTGGTCACACATGTCTTATTGTAGGTTTTATTGTGCGCTGGCGCATATTTTAATGTACTCTATAGCCAAAGATTCCGCATGCTCCATATCATATAGTGAAAATGTGTAGGATTACATACCTCTAGATGAAAGGCATGTCAAGGGAAATATTTTTCTTATTGCTCTGCAAACACATGTTTTGGATACCCATTGGAAACGCATCCGCGAGATGCAACACATGTTGTTGTGGAAATAAGAAACATATCAAAAACATATGTTTCAAGACGTCAAATCTTAAAATTACACATATTAGTTTCACATTTGTATGCTAAGGGGAATACGCACATTTTCAGAGGAGATAATTCTGTAAAGTAGCGTTCACTCCCTTTTTAAAAATGGGTCTAGTATAGACCCATTTTTAGAAAGGAATGAAAGCTTAGATTAGATCCCTTTACAGAAGGTGTGCAGAAGAGCTAACAAGGGGTCACAAAATGTGTCTCCCTTGTAAACAATGGCAGAAAATTTACCATTATACCCAGTGCCTAGCCAGCCTCGGTGGCTCAGTTGGATGCGCCGTCCGATTGGAGACCAGGAGGTCGCGGGTTCAACCCCCGCCGAGATCGGCAACATTCTTTTGTGGAGATTGATCATGAAATATTTTCTACGGTCATTCTCTCCTTCCAAGAAGGGCAGTTGTCAGTTTCTGGGGAAAGTATGTGCACAATACTGGTTAACCGCTTAGAGGACTAAGCCTGCCAAGTAAACGTGTGGTTAGGTAAACTGACCGCGCTCGACATGACCCAACTGGGTTGACTGGGCCGTAAAACCTTAACACAAACAAACAAATACCCAGTGCCCTTAATCTAAAAGAGTAATATCACCAATGTCTTTATGTCCATTGATCAGTATCTAATGTGGATGTATGTGGAAAGGGAATGTCCAGCTCAGACTGTGCCCAGCGGGCACCTATCGCTGAGACAACGCCGCATCAATGTCGATGCAACGTCATGACGTTGCATCGACATTGATGCGACGTATAAAGATTATGTTCCCGCTTCGCGCATCCGACGATAAGTGTTGGAATGGCAATTCTAAAACACAAATATAAGCCTAACCTTTGTCATGCTGAACCCGGATACATTCAATCTGATAAACTGAGAAGCTAAGAAGTGGGTGTGGCAACTTAATTTAATCAGCATGACTAGGGTTAATTAAAGATAATTTATCTGGCAGACTTACAAGAAGTAAGAAATTTCACTGTTTCCGTGACAAGACAAACATCGGAACAGAAACTCTTTGTGATTCTCCTCTATGTTCTCTCTTGTATCGACCTGTGGCTCATCAACGTTGTTTTCTTTGTAAATATTCACTTGCTTGTCTGCCTACAAAAATTATTAGAAAAAGAATATGTTAGACTGGCTACAGTATTTCAATAGTTTGTTTTTTTTTAATTTCAATCTTTTGTCTTGATGCAAGTCTAATTCATATACTTGTAGCTAGTCTTATTCAAATGACTGTTTTAAGAAGCATAATGGCTAGAAGAAGAGTGTTTTTATAAAAAAGAAGGAAAAAACAAAAGAAAAAAAAATCATTTCACTGAAAAAGAAAATATTGATTTTTTCCCAAACATATCAATGCTTCAGACTGTAGCCAGTCTAAGAGCATGTCAATTTGATGACATGGGCCTCGTCATGCGAAAAAGTGCCTTCGAGCATGCGCAAAATGCACAGATTTACATCATCTTGCACGTGCGCAAAGTCTCATCCGGGCATTTGCTCTCCATTGGAACATTCTGTAGTATCCAATGATTTTGTAAGCGGACAGTAAAGGCCTTGATCAGCCTGCGCGTATGCGCAGGCTGATCAAGGCCTTTGCTGTCCGCATATGCCTGAAGACACATGGCGCAGCCTACATAATCAGATGTCTACAATGTACCGACGGAATGACAAGCAGTGAGGAACCTAATCAAACTGTTCCTATAAGATCAAACTAAAGGAACAGTTTGATCTGGGTCTACAATTTTTGCTCAGAAGTACCTGAATGAATATTCAGAGGAGATAGAGACTGGCTCCAGGCTTCAGTGACTAAATGATCGTTCTTGTTATTAGAGGTTTTAGAAGCCCTTAGGACACATAAAATGTATAATTTTACATGTATTCAGAAATCTTAAAATACCTTAAAATGTTTCATTTAGTTTTACCAATCCAAATTCAGAACTAGTTTGGTGCAAAAAAATACCTTTCTTATCTAAAGTTTTCTAATAGATAGGTTTGACCACACTTTGTAGACCTTGATCAGACCCTGCAGAACGAAACGCCACAGAAAGCGGCACCTGTTCAGGCTCTACAAAGTTTGCATCCAGCAGTTGTCGACATACATGTATCAGCAGTAAGTAAAGAAAAGTAGGGTTTCTAGGACACGTATATGTATTGTAGTGAGATCTGGTCCAACTGTTGAGAGTAAATATGGTAATAATAAAAATACAGTAATGGTTTGTTTACCGTGGCCTATTCGAACTCATAGGAAATTCTTCCGATAGCTCAAGAAAACACATGGACGTTTTAGGAAATTTTTCTTACTTATCATGAAAAATGAATTGCCTCATTGAGGCGATTATAATGAGTACACAACATACCATTTATTTATAGAGGATCGGAAGGACATCTTTAAATCAGCTCCATTTGCCTCCTGATCTGGCGCTACGATTAACTCTTACATTACGAAAACATGCCTAATCAAATATGTAGAAAATTTTACCACCACAAAATGAAATATTTCCAGTTAAAAGATCCTAATATTTTTCATATTTCTGCTCAAAACATAAATGGTGGGTACTCGTTAGAACCGCCTCGCCGAGGCGGTTCTAACGAGTACTCACAATCTATGTTTTGATCAGAAATAAGAAAAATAATGTATACCCCTGTAAACCCCAATTTTACTACATAAAAGTGGGGTTTAAGGGGGTCAAAATTATATCTTAGGCATGTTTTCGTGATGGTTGCTCGAACTATTCATGTCTAGAGCAACACTCCTTGGTCCAAAAGAAATTCCAGTCATTGAAGTTCGTCTGTGACGCTCTGAGTCTTTAAACTGGTATATTCATATACAGCAATCATTAGGCTAAAAGGTAACAGACAGGTGGGTTGATTAACTACGGCTACTCTATGACTGGCTAGGACAAAGTGAGGATCCGCCCCTTTTTCAGTGTGCAGTCCAATAAACAAAACTGCTTCCTTAACCCATTTATGCCGAGTGGACTCTTCTACCTGAACGACAGGTCATTTCCAACACAAAGGTTGTCTGGTAAATTTTTATTCTAACATAACGTTAACGTTTTCCCATTGAGCCTAATTGAAACCTTATCGTGACCAAACTATAAACATTAACGTCTAAACGTCGCACTAGTAAGCATTTACTTCTCGCGACGTCCTCTTCTTTGGAAAACATTGCAACCATGTCGATATTTCTTTTCTGTATCATGTTAGAATCGATTTTTTTTTCTCGTGTGTGTGTGTGTGTGTGTATGTGTGTGTTTGTGTGTGAATTATCGCGACTAACGCATGGTGTTGTTGGGCAGACACGAATATTAATTCATTTCGGCTTCGCCGTCGTGAATTAATACTTCGCAATCTACCCTCCAAAACCATGCATTATTCGCGATAATTCACAGAAGAGAAAAAATATTTCTTAATTATTACCATGTTTTATAGAAATTCCTGTATTTAATGCAACCAGTGTAGAACCTGATCTGACGTTACGTTCTGCGGCGTCTGATCTGGTTTTACAATGTTTGCCAATGTCCCTTTTATGGGACACTAGGCATAAACGAGTTAATTATTTCTGGGGCTTTTAACACAACTAAGAAAAACAACTGTTCATCTATTGAGTGTCCAGGACATGGGAGAATCGTTGGGGTCGCGGGTCTCGGAATGTATGAGTAAGTGGTTACCGTTGTTCCGTCTTCATTGAAGGGAATACTGGCTATAAATGACGCATTCCAGAAGGCATAGTTCACCGCTTCTGACAGATAACGTTTCCGACGTAAGGGTGCTTTTGTTCCTTGTTCGTAGTGTACCTGTATAACAGCTTCATCCAACATGTCCAGAGGCCTGTAAAAATAACAATAGGAGATGACCTGACAGTTCCAAGGCGGTTCTTCTGATGCAGTTCTTCTTTGCGCGTCTATGGTTTTATATGTGGCGTTTATGTGGTCCTTATTTGTTCCCTTGTTTTGGTGTCTCGGGAGGGCTGTGTTTCATGACTGGTATCTTTACATATATTAAAGCATCAGAATGTAGCGTAAAGGAGTTCTTCTGATAAGCCGAGTATTTCCCCATTTCAGGTGGGATTTTTTAACTGTTTCAAATTTCGTTCTGTTTATATTGTTTTGGTTGATTATGCGTGCAAGAGTCAAATTAGAACAATTTCGAGTCACCTTTTAGCATTTTTTTTTTTTTGTTTTTGCTAACATAATCATGAATTTAATTATGCGTAAAATTCTCCGGTAGATATGAACGTCTACCACTCACTGCGGCTGCAACATGAGATTGTAAAGGTTGCATCGGGAAAGATGACGGTAAAATGAACAAAGGGTAGGTAACTTTAGTGAATTACTGTGAATTACTGTTCCACCCCGTGACCGACAAATTCCTTTACATGTGTAATGTAGATATAAAGGAATAGTAAATAGACAAAAGGGTTTTGTCGGTCATGGGATGGAAGGCAGTTCAATTTGAAAAGGTTGTTACACCCTTTTAACACATTCTTATAGAAAAAGCTTTGATGTTTGTTATGTGATCTACAGATCGATCGCAAGTTCGATACTTAGCTTTAAGGGGAACTGATACACTTTCAAGAAAGATAACTCTGTCAAAACTATACTAAAAACGGACTACTCTAAAAGGAAAGCATTTGCTCCCATATGGAGCAAATTCTTTCCTTTTAGAGAAGACCCCTTTTCAAAAGGGGATTGATGTTCAGGAAAGAAAAAACAGTCTGAAAGTTGTCTCCCTTGTGAAAAATGGCGGAAAATCTACCATGTGTATCCATTTACCTTAAGGTGTGGGAATATTGACGGTACACTACAACCGCTTTATAGCACGGTTCGTTATAACACGGTTTTGGATATAACACGGTTCAAAGATGGATCCCAAAAATGTATAGATTATATTAAAAAATGACCATAAATGGTCATTTTTCAATATAATCTATACATTTTTGTTTGGATATAACACGGTTGTTTAACTAACACGGTTTTATGCTATGGTCCCCAGCAATAGTGTTATAAAGAGGTTGTGATGTAGTTACAGCGCACTGGAATGAACTTACCCTGCTGCCGCTGTCTGAAGTTCCATCACATATTCCTTGGTTCTATTCGCAGCTGTGATTTTAGTGTATATTGTCATAGAAGCCGGGTTATTAGCATTGTTACTACAGCCCCATCTACTGTCGCCAATTAATATTTGTCCTGGTTTCCAGGTTATCTCTGGTTCGTTCTTCTTCAATGCAATCAACATCACTTCGCCTCTGCATAGTACTCTCTGTTATAAGCAAATGAAGATAACATCCAATTGCAAATTGAATGAGCTCTTCCACACTATATATTAAAAGATTCTATTTCGATTTTAGGTATGTCAGGCTATGTGATTTAGGTATTCTGAGAGAAAAATGACTGGACTATTTGCAAACAGTGGAAACCCTGATCAGACGTCGCATGCTGCCCGTCTGATCTGGGTCTGCGCTATTTGCTTATAATCCGTTTAGGGAGCTCCAGTCTACAATGGGTTAAGGACGTTATAAACATATAAAATAAAGATGTAGTAAACAATAGGAACAACATAAGGGTATTATAAACAAATGAAATAAGATGAGTGGATACACTTTCACGCGAGGCAGCCGGCCTCGGTGGCTCAGTCGTATGTGCGTCCGACTAGTGATCAGGAGGTCGCGTTTTCGATCCCCGCCGGGTCCGGCAGCATTCTTTCGTACAGATTGATCATGAAATATTGTCTACGGTTATCATGTCCTTTCCGCTGATTCAAGATGGGCAGTTGTCAGTTTCTAGCGAAAGAATATGCACAAATACTGGCCGACCGCTTAGAGACCTAAGCCTGCCCAGGAAATGTGTGGCTAGATAAACTGACTTTTACCACTCTCCAGGTAGATTCAGCGATGACAAACAGATGACAATTTTCTTATATTTACCAGAAAACAAAGTTTGACATTTCGTGCAAATTTTCTCCTGTGGAGACAATTTGCATGCAGTGTCAAAGCCTATATTCTATGAAACATAAGAAAAACATATTACAAAATGAAATTTATACTAAAGCGTTAACCCATTCAAGTCTGGAAACCCCATGAAAAGGTAACTGACAAACAGTGCAGACGCAAACCAGACGCCACAGAACGCGGCATCTGATCAGGGTGTACATTGTTTGCATTAAACTCAAGATTTGTTTAAAAAAACATAGGTATAATAAAAACTAACCAGACACCCTGCTATTGGAAATAGATTGATAGAAATAATAAGAAAATTGTAATCCGGCGGCAATATTTTGATAATTCTTCTAATAATGTATTCAGGGAACAATGACATACATCATATAGAATTTTAACGTCATATAAGGAATGTGTGCGTCAGATTATCCTGTGCAATGTACAAAGTATCATCCGGGCATTTGCTTTCCATTGATACATCTATAGTGCTCAATGATTCGGTAGCGGACAGCGAAGGCGCGGATCAGACTGCGCGGATGCGCAGGCTGTTCTGTGCCTATGCTGTCAGCATATGCCCGAAGACATGTTTTCGTTTCGCACGGCCCAAATAGTTTCGAAAGCGAACAGCGAGGACGCTTATCACACTGCCAGAACTGCCTTCACAGACTGAAATGGGTCTTCCCTATTCAGTTAAAAAGCGGTCTTCATTCATTTTGAGATTTTGAGGCGCATGCTGTTCCAGCAGCGGAATTACATTTTATATAGGCATGTTTTCGTGATGTACTTACATGGGCGTTGATTATTTTGAAATAAAAAAAAAGTTAAGAGTTGCCTCAGGAGTCAAAGTCGATAAAACGTACTTGTACTTACAAGGGCGTTTATCATTATGAAATAAAGAAAGCTTATGTTTAATATTATCTTAGGAGACAAAGTCGGATTAAAGTACATGTACTTACATGGGCGTTTACCATTTTTAAAATTAAAAGTTCAACATTAATATTGCCTTAAAAACAAACTCGGAAAAAGTATTACATGTTCTTCTTACATGGACGCATTCTGTTTTATCCAGGTCAATTATTTCGGATAGTTTTCCGCGACTGTGTAGCCTCAGTCTTCCTCCCGTTTCCTCCTCAATCAGATTACGGTCGCTGCTGAAATCTCTTTCAATTTCTGTGGACACGACGGTCGCAGCAAGGCCGAGCAATAAAAATACCCACATCATCTTTATAATCGGCCTCTGTACATTTCTGAAACAATTATTTTGTTATTTGAAAATCATAAGATCCACGGCTTAAGACAACAGAACTTCGTACATGTGCGTCCAGTAACGATTCAGATCAGCCTGCGCATTCGCGCAGGCTGATATGAATCTTTACTGCGCGCATTTTGGATAGCCAAGGACGCAAAGTTTCTTCATGCGGACAACAAAGACTCTGATCAGACTGTGCGATTGCGCTGACTGATATTAGTCTTTTTTGGACGCACATGTCCGAAGGTACGTTTTCTCTCTTTACGGCTCCCCTATATCTCATACAGCGAACAGCGCAGGTCTTGCCAGAGTCTTCGCTGTTCGCTAAATGCAGCATTAAAATAAGACTTTTAGAATACGCTTCCCTCGTAGCGGAGCGGTTAGCGCTTTCATTGTGTATGACTGCGCTTCGCGAGGTTCCGGGTTTTAATCCCACTGTCGGCAAAATTCAGCACATGACTATACGACACTTAATTGCACAGATCCTGTCATTATCCACGTTCTATTTTCTCAATATGACTTAAATACAGTAAAAGCTCAATGTCTCGAATATCTTCGGGACCATGGAAATTTATTCGAGACGTAGGTAGTTCAAGCCATGAGGGATAATCATGGCGCAATGACAGGAAGCAAATACTGATAATTTAGGGAAGTCTTTTTGAGCTTCTATACAATGATGGTATGTTGAGTGTACATATTAGAATCGCCTCAGTGAGGCGATTCTAATGAGTACAAACAAAATACAAATTAATCATAATATAAGAAAATTTTCCCAAAATATTTGTTTTCTTGAGCTATAATAGGAATTTCGTAGAGACTCAAAACGTGTTTGAATCATCTAATGTAAACGAACCATCGGTGTTCGAGTCATCGAGATTTTACTGTACTACTGAAAAAATGCAAATCACTTAATCATCATAGTCATAAATGTGCTAGAAAGTACTGGTGAGCTAGGAAGATCCTGAACAGACTGTGCAGATGCACGTTGATCTGGTTCTTCGCTCATCGCATAAGATTGTACAATTGTCATTGTAAGTATTACATAATTAAAATGTCGAGTACTTACCGCGATAGTGTTATTCGTCTCCCTGTTGTGATTTTAGTGTATCAAATGCTTAAATTTTGTGAAAAGTAGGCGCTGGTGAAAATATACATAACTATAGCTTTTGAACTGTCAGTCCAGCCCAAATGTAAGCAGACGTGTTAAGATATATCACCCTCACTCACGTGACGGAAGAAACTATTTGAAAAGACTGGTCTGTAATAAACATTAATTTGTGTATGATTGGTTTGAAATAAGCTTCAATCAAATTGAATTAATCATAATTATTGAGTTCGGATTACGTGAAAAGGTGCCGGCGGGCGCATATGCGAACAGCGAAGACCCTGATCAGACTGCGCAGCTGCGCAGTCTGATCAGAGTCTTCGCTGTCCGTTCACAGAATAATTGGGTCCCGCGGATTATACTGGATAAACACTAACGGAAAGGATCAGACAAGGTAGATATGCAGGCTGTTCTGGACCTTCACTGCACGCATAAGCAAATGAACCCCGGAAGACCCATTTTCTTAGATATCTGTTCATACGTAATTTAGAAATTTGAAAACTATTGATATATTTTATATCCAGAAACTTTTGACATTTAATTTTAAATCAAGCTTGTCTCTAGAGTATGCTAGCCGAGATCCACTATGTGAAAGATTTTCGGTAAAGTTTGAAAAAAAAAATGGGACATTTCCTACAGGACTTGGTGTTGCTGCTGCTGCTATGCGGCGCATGCGCACTGTATTTTGAAGACGGATTTGACCATCATTACACGTATTCTTCAGAGTCCGACATTCTTGGGTTTCATAATGTCACGACAGTCGTAAAGGTAAGTGTTTCATCCTGTAAGGGCTCAAGTACTCAATTTTTGCTACAGATATACGATTTATTTTTATATACAGTCAAACCTGTCTTAAAGGCCACCTCTATTAAGAATCACCTGTGTTTAAATGCCACTCTTCGGGTCCCTTTAATAAGAAAATAAATGTAAATTTACTTGTATTAAGCAAGCACCTGTCCTAAGCAACCATTTTTGGCTTTCCACAAGGTGCTTACTCAACACAGGTTTGATTGTAGGAAGAACGCCTTGGCATGCCAGCTAACGAAGTTTCATTATTGATGTGGCTTTGTTATATATTGATATATTCTACAGTACGTATCGTCTGAGCTATACGATATATTATAGCTACCAATGAGTCTGTAAGCGACAGTGAAGGATTCGCAGTCTGATCTAGACTTTTGATGTCCGATTATGCCCAGTAAGCACCTTTTATCATAGCTAAATTTATTTACTTCAGTTCCGAATTCGACCAGTGAATTCTTCCTCTGATGGAGGTTCGCTCAACATGCTGATTGTGGACAGTTTTGTACAACACTCAGAGAAAGGATATGGCAAGTAGTTTTATTTATGTGTGAAGGGGCGTAGAAGTGTGTGGGGTCAGTGGACGAAGTGGAAGAAGTAATATAATGTGCGTAGAGATAGCTGGCATTCCTCCTATATAATCAAGGGTTTAGCTTAGTAGAGTTTTTGGCGTTATAAGGTCGAAATTCAAGCCATTACAAAAACACGCCTATTCAAATATATTGAGAATTTTTATCACCAAAAAAAAAATATAAAAACTTTCAGATGAAAAAAATCTTGTAGTTTTCATATTTCTGCTCAGAACATATACTGTGGGTATTTCTAACGAGTACCCACGACCTAGGTCTTTGAACAGAAATAAAAAAAATAATGTATACCCCTTTAAGCCCCAGTTTTACTGTACGAGTATAAAAGCGAGATTTAAGGGGGTAAAACCTATATATGCGTGTTTCTGTGATTGTTTTCAAAGATGGCAGATGTCGGAGTTTTCCTATAGTATTGTCGGGGACAAAATCAGAAAGTAAGTTTGCTCTCTTGCTCAGAATTTTTGTCTCACTTGCCGCAGTATATGGAAAAAAATATTCACCGAATCTACAAAATCCACCGCATCTTCAAATCTTCTCTCAAACCTCTTGATAACCGGAAAACCAAAAAGCGTTAGTCAACCATAAAATGCCAGCGGGCACACCACGTTTAAACAACGTCGAATCAACGTAGATGCAACGTCATGACGTTGCATCGACGTTGAGGCGACATTGTATAAACGTCATGTGCCCACTGGGTGGCCTTCCGATTTTCCCTGCTAAAATCACTCCGACGCTGCACTCCGTCATATTACAATTTTCACTCAAAATCAAATGTATAGAGGAAATAGAACAATGCGTTTCAGAAGACTTGTGAACGTCATTATGAAAACACGCCTATTCAAATATATAGAAAATTTCATCTTCAAAAACTGAAAATTTTCAGATAAAAAAACTCTGATATTTTTCATATTTCTGGTCAAAACATAGATTGTGGGTACTCGTTAGAACCGCCTCGGCGAGGCGGTTCTAACGGGTACCAACAATCTATGCTTTGAGCAGATATAAGAAAAATAATGTATACCCCTGTAAACCCCAGTTTTTCTCTATAGAAGTGGGGTTAAAGGGGGTCAAAATTATATAGGCGTGTTTTCGTGATGGTAATCATGATGATTAAGGGTTTGAAGGCCTGTCATGCTGGAAAAACAATCAGCAGATGACAGTTTGATTTTTTTTCATTTTTCTCAGAAAAAAAAAAGGATTAGACATTTCTTGCAAAATTGTCTCAAATTCTATTTTCTGGGAAAAATAAGAAAAGTATCAATGATTGCCGTCTGCTGAATTTGCAAAAAAGTTAATGTTGTCAAAATAATTAACTTTGTGTTGTCATTTCGGTACATGTACTGCTTGGGTAGAGTTATTTCTTTAACCCTCATTACTCTGGGTAAAATTTCCAGCAGCCGACACATTGACATAATTTTCTGTTTTTTTTTCCCAAGGAAACAGGATTTGGCATTTCATACAAATTATCTCTTTTGGAGACTATTTGCATCAAATGCCAAATGATCCTGTTTTCTTGGAAAACACAGGAAAATACCCTCAATTTGTCGTCTGCTGAATTAGCCAAGAAGGTTATTGTATTTTTGTGTTGTCATATCGGTACGTATTGTTAGGGTAGATTATTTCTTTAACCTAAGCACTCCGGGTTTATTTTAAGTAGATGACATTTTGAAATATCTTCTTCTTATTTCCCTTAAAACAGGGTTTGGCATTCATACAAATTGGAGACAATTTGTATGAAATGCCAAATCCTGTTTTCAGAGACAAATTAGAAAAATATCATAAATTTGTCATCTGCTGAATTAGGCAAGGCAGTAGTAAACCTTAATTCTAAAAAATTTGTACTTTCTGTCTGTTTCCAGTTGCTGACAATCCTATGAAGTGGAATCTTGACAGGATGTGAGTGCATGATAAATTCCGCATAACCCTACGTATTCGGACAGACTAAACAGTGCAGAAACAGATAAGACGCCAAAGAATGCCCATGTCTGCAATTTTTAGGGTCTGCACTGAATGTCACTTCTCTTGTGTTTTTAGACATATCACGAGACCGTAAAATGACTTGTTTGAATTTTACAGGTGTAGAAATGAGATAATGTATCCGAATATGTAGGGTACCATAAACATTTTAACCTTTTCACCCCTGAGTTTCTAAAGTGGATTCTTCCGTCTATAGTATTGAATGAGTTCATTATCTCAATAAGGAATATCGGGTAGACAAAAATCCATTAAGAAAACATGCCTATTCAAACATACTGAAAAATTTACCACCAAAAAAATGAAAGTTTTCAGATAAAAATTCTGAGATTTTTCATATTTCTGCTCAAAACATAGATTGTGGGTACTCGTTAGAACCGCCTCGCCGAGGCGGTTCTAACGAGTACCCACAATCTATGTTTTTGAGCAGAAATAAGAAAAATAATGTATACCCCTGTAAACCCCAGTTTTACTATATAAAAGTGGGGTTTAAGTGGGTCAAAATTATATAGGCATGTTTTCGTGATGGAAAACAAAATGGCGAATAGAGCAGTGACAAAATAGAAAAAAGGCAGTGTAGCTCATAATGAGACGGCTCCTACGAGGCGTCTCATCTGGATCTACACTATTTGCATTTTTTTTCTGGTCTATGGAGTAAAAAGGTCAAGGTTAAGCACATGGGAATGAAGGTAGTAACATTATTAAGGCCGCGCCATGCGAAAACGTTACTTCGAGCACATGTGGTCAGTAAAGGCCCAGATCACCCTGCGCATGCGCACAGTCTGATCAGGATCTTCACTGTCCGCGAACAGAATCATTCGATACTACAGAATGTATGAATGAGAAGCATAGGCCTGGATAGGACGATACTTTGAGCATGCGCAGGATGATCTGAATGCGCATTTTGTGCATATTCGAAGGAACCTTTTAGCTTGACGCGGCCAATTTATAGCTCTAGACGTGTTCATTTCTTTTCAACGAAACTGTTTTGATATTTTTTATATTCCACATGATACAATATGGGCAGAGAAAAGTGCCTTCCAGCAAAATGTATGGATTCATATCACCCTGCATATGCGCAAAGGCTGATCCTGGCATTTCCTCTGCATTGATGCAATCAAAAGAATACTGATCCTGTTTGCGGACAGCGAATGCCCTGATCAGACTGCGCGGGTGCGCAGTCTGATCTGGGCTTTCGTTGCCCGCATATGCCCGAAGAATGTTTTTGCACGGTGCGACCCGTATCTTGATTCGCCTAAATTGCGAGACGATCTAATGATTACCACAACATATATTTTTATGGAGAAAAATAAAACTAAATACATAATTTATGACCACCTTAGATTGTTTACTTTTGTGTTTAGGTTTCTTTTCTCCATTGGTCTCGATGGACTTGTTACCATGGTATATCACCAAAACGAAGATGAGCATGAGGTGCTCTCACTGAAAAAGGTTCTGGCGAGTACGCTCTCTGCAAAAGTGACGGTAAGTACATGATACTATAAAATTGTTCCGCGTCAAGCGAAAACGTTCCTTTGAATATGTGCAAAATGCGCAGATTCAGATGATTCTGCGCATGCGCAAAGTATCATCCTGGCCTTTGCTCTCCATTTGTCCATTCTATAGTATCCAGTGATTCTGTTGGGGGACAGTGAAGGCCTTGATCAGAGTGCACGGATGACCAGTCTGATCTGGGCCCTCGTTGTACATGTACGCATGTGCCCAAAACACGTTTTCGCATCTGACTTACTGATAACAGCGGTGTCAGCATGGGATTGGTTTAAGCGGCGTACGTGTGCATTTCTGGACCAAACCCTAATTTCGAGGTAATTTATATGAAATGTCAAGAAAACCAATGCGGAAAAAAAAAAAACATTTAAAAAATGTAGCGCTATCTAAATTCAGTAGAATGAAGACATAGCCGGCCAAAGTCACGATAATACAGAAAATTGGTGTTTTATGAATAAATTATTATTAGGCGTATTGTGGAACTCCTTTGTTTTATCAAAAAGAAAAAACAAACTGCAATATTTATTCTAGGGCAAGATTGTTTTGAGCTTTCCCCTCCCTTTACTCGTCAATTTAAAAAAAAAAAAAAAAAAAAAAAAAAAAAAAAAAAAAAAACAAGTGGGTTATAGATATCCCTAACCAATGTTACTTTGTTGTTTCATACTGTAAATGAAATTAATTAACTCTTTCAACCCTGTAGACCAGTACAGATACATATGCAAACATTATAAATCCAGATGATATGGCTCATAATGAGCTATATTATCAGGATCTACACTGTTTGCCATTTTGTTTTGATATTTGACTTCCTTATTGACAACAATGGACATGTCCAAATTCAATGATGGAAAAAACCATTTCATAAATTTTGTATCTGGAAATATAGTGGCCATAAATATTATTTCATGCTTATTACAGGTACAAAACAAACCCCACTGGCATTTCAAGTCCGAAGAACTGGACCATACAGGTAATACATGTACATTACTTGGACCTCGTCAAGCGAAAAAATGAGCATGCGCAAAATGCACATATTCGGGTCATCTTGCGCATGGCTACCATATCATCCGGGTCTTTGCGTTCCCTTCTGTAGTATTCGATGATTCTGTACGCGAACAGTGAAGGCCCTGATCAGACTACGCGGATGCGCAGGCTGATCTGGGCCTTCGCTCTCCGCATATGCCCGAGGACACGTCTTCGCATAGCGCGGCCTACCTGTCACTGACTTCGTCACAATAATATATTCCTTAGGATTCAGAAAGATGCGCCTGAACGAGCAATGGAAACCCAGATAAAGTGCTACAGAACGCGGTCTCTTAACAGGGTCAACACTGTCTGCCACTTATTCATCATGTTTCAGACATATCGCCGTGTAACTAAATGGTTTTGATCAAACTTTAGGACTAGCAAGGAAGGAGTCACGATGTCCGAGTATTTGCTGTAAAGAAGGTCAAACTGTCTTAAAGGTTTCTGACTACCTTCTGTCCGGTCAATACTGTAAATATTCACGTGTGCATTTTGCGTTTTTAAAATGTACAAAAGTAAATTTTATGTTTTTAAGTATTTATAGAAAGCCATCACCTTTTGCCAGCCATCGCTTATGCCATGCCAGTTATAGTTACTCGAGACTCCAAAAAGTCGTCGATAGTTTTCAGAGACACTATATTATCGAAGGATTTTTTCGGTTTGTTTTTCTCAGCCAATCGGAATGCACTGTTCTCAGTGACCCTGTGATCACGCTTTCTGCAGAAGTACACTTTTTGGATTCTATTATGTAGATGGCTACTTTTTTGCGTTCGCTTTCAACGTTTTTTATAATACATTACCCGCCCCCATCCCCCATCTCCCCCTTGAGTTTTGGCTGGCATGGGTATTTATCGGGGCAATTTTTGTTTTGCGCTTTTTTGTCGCCCAGATTTGGCGTATCGATAATTTGTATCATTATAATTACTTTAAGAGTTTAAAAGCATTCGTATTTTATTGATACACGTTCGTTCTAATTGTGTCGGCATTGAAATAAATGCCCTCTTTCAACATTCATACGGTGTTTAATTGTTTATCGCCAAACACAGCTTCACAGCACCCATACCTATTGCCATGGCCGTTTCTATAACAAATAAGTTAACTCAGGAACTGAAACAATCAGATATACGTCAAGTTCTCAACAACAAAGGGAAATATAGACAAATACCATCAAACAGCAAACAAAGATAGATTTGGCAAGCAGAGTTGGCAGCCCTTTCCCAAAAAGGTGGTAGCTCTCTTACCCAAATTTAACTGAATATATCTTTCTTACATACTTGTTAAAAGAAAAACATTTGTAAGAGAAACATTTAACAAAAAGTACCACTATGAAACGTACCGTCTTGGAACGGTCAGTAATAGATTACTCGGGGTGGGTGGGGAGGGCTTAAGTTAGCTTTACGGGATCCCAACCCCCGCCCCTAGCTTCCATTGTGGTAAAAACATATATGTTCTATCCACGTGAAGGTCTTTATCTGTGAATTACGGGCAACAAATAAATCATAGATAAATAGAAAGGAAAGGCAATGATCAGGAATCAGGAATCAATACAATACTTACCACCTTCAGTCCAAGACACCAAAGAGAAAGAAGGACACCTTAAAGCAATAGCGCCACAATCAAACCACTACAAGTAGAAAGCCAGAAGGACAGTTTGTTTCCTTTTTGATTTTTATTTCCCAAACATTAAACAATGATGAGGACTCAACAGAAACAACGTTCCAAATATTGTCTAAACGTACAACACATATCATGACCATCGTCAGTATATATTACAATGGGAACGTAAATCCTGAATGTTTCCTTAATGCGGGCCCTATGCCGAAAACCCTTTCTTCCTATTTTGCACAGTCTGATCAAGGCCTTTCCTGTCCAATTACTGAATCATTGAATACTGTAAAATGTAACAGCCTAACCAAAATGTGACTTCGTAGATGCACAAGAGGATGTAAGTCTGAGCATTTCCTGTGTGCTCGTTATACATTTTTGCTTAGCGCGACCCGAATAGTACTGTAGAGTTGTCTTGTTCTAAGGTACGCACAAATATAGCAGTGTCTCGGTGTTTCTGAAGTGGACTCCTGCAACCTAGAACTTTGACACATGCCACTAAAACAACACATTAGCAAACAGTGTAGGTTCTGATGAGACGGCTCGTGACGAGCCGTCTCATCAGGATCTACTCTGTTTGCAAGGATGTTTATTATCATTTCAGGTACATTTGAACATGAATATAAAGGGGAGAAAACCAGTAGTGGGCTGAAGTTTGTTCGTACACATCAGAGCTCCTCTAACGTTCACAGATTTCACAATAAGGTATGCATACTGCACACTGATAAACGGGAGTACCATATTTATCTAACTATTCGGACGGACAGTCATGCTTCATAAACAGTGTATGAACAAAACAAATGCTAGTGATCGTTCAATTAGGGCTTAAACTGTTTCAAGTAGTTTAAGACACATTTACAGGTATTAAACTTGACGTGATAAAAGAAAACGTACGTCAAGTAATAAACAAAATTGAAAATTAAGAGTCTATTATCTGAGCATTTTGATGAACATAGTGAAAATTATTTGAGAAATAAGAATTATATTCAATTTGGTCTTCTAAAATCAAGAAATATATGCGGTCTTAAAAGCTGCCATTATTGTGAGTTAGTGACTTCATAATCGCAAAAAAAAAAAAAAAAAAAAAAAAATGCAAAACTTGTATAATCGCACCTGGCATCAAAATTATTGTTAGTAAGGTTTAAACTACAATTTTTTTCTTATTTTGTGACCAGATTTGATTAAATTTGTGCCAAAATGCAATGCTTTTGCATCGTTTTAATGCAAACATTGCATTCAGAGGTAGATTTCCTTTAAACTTTTAGGAAAAGTATTAAGAAGTCAATGTGCCTGAATACAAGGTAAAGCCTCAGCACAGTCCGCGAAGCCAATCCGTCCGATTACGGTCTTTGTTGTTCGTCGGTCTATTTTACAGAATAAAACGAGTGATAAATACTCTAATCAGAATGTCTGGTTGTGCAGGTAGGTCTGTTGTTTTCTGTTCGTAAATGCCATAAACTCGCGTCATATTTGGACAAAAACAGTAACACATCTGACACGAGTCATGAGCCCATTCTGATTACTTTGAAAATCGAATATTGCTTAACTTGTGGTAGGGGGCGTATGCAGCCTCGCAAACTACATTGCTGCATATAAAGTGACTCAATAAAACCGAGTCTTCGATTTTCAATCTTTTATGTGTCCTTTGTTTTCAAAGGCAATATGTTTTATTATGGCTTAGTGCATACAGTGAACTACACAAACGTTGGCTGAGTTGAACTTAGGTATGTTCGCAGTCTCATCTCACTTTACCCAGTTGCTCACTTGAGGTTGTGTGTTTAGTCTTTCCACAGCTCACTTATGTGTATCGAGTTGGCAAAGAAGGAAATAGTGAGAGCATTATGCCGTATAGAAACGACTCATTAACCCTAGTCATGCTGAATAAATTAAGATGCCTCGCCTACTTTTAATTTCCAGCTAATCAGATTACTTGATCCAGATTTATGATAGAAATTCATAAATTTAATGACAAATAGTGCAGATCCAGATCAGTTGGCTTCTTCGGAAGCCAACTGATCTGCATCTTCACTGTTTGTTAAGACAGGGCATGTCGTGTTCAGCAAGAGATGGGTTAATTTCTTTATGGCTACGGACGTATGACGTTTTAAACATATGAGGTTTACACTATAATGATTATGTTTATCTTGTAGACGTTACATCTGGACCACAATGGTACTCCAATGCATGTCGAAGCTGTAGATAACATCACACTTCACTCACGAGATTCTCCATCTATTAAAAGGTGACAATATTTATTCTAAAATCAACAACGCCTATATTATAACTATTAATATACAGGTTGTACATATACAAGTATATTGGGCAATTTCAATCGTTCATTCCTAATGGTTTTGCAAACAGCGTAGACCGGACCAAATACCATAGAGCGCGGCGTCTGTTCAGGATTTGCATTTTTTTATAATACCATTGTCATTATAAAACACACTTTTAAAATGGCAGAATCTACTGCAGCCATCCAGGTATAAATGGATTCAGAAAAAAAAATCACCATTGAAATCTTTAGAATGTTTCTTCACCGATCAATATTTTTTTCGTTTAGCTGATCAGTGCATTTTGTTTCCAGAAGAACATAAAAGTGTGCAGAAATAATCTAGACTAGTTGCAAAACAAGACCTTAATGTATAGGTATAGTAAAATAAACGTCAAAAAGATTGTCTTTGGAAAACAGAACACACTACGGATTAGAAAATGGGAGTCTCGGTTTTATTGAGACTGAGACTCTTTATAAGGAGTAATAAAGTTTGCAACACTGCTTACGCCCTCTAGCGTATACATGAACAGAACTCCATTTTCAAATATACCACAATGGGCCCAGTGAGCTCAAAGGAAATGAAATATAATCTGCACTATGGTGATGTACGGGAGACGTTCTACCGTCACCACACGGCATTAACACCAGCTGCAGTGTAGTAAAATAAACGTCAAAAAGATTACCTTTGGAAACACACTACGGATTAGAAAATGGGAGTCTTGGTATTATTTAGTCTCTTCATAAGCAATAATGAAGTTTGCAACACTGCTTGCACCCTCTAGCGTATAGTAAATAGTAAATAAAGACATATAATTAACAGCTGAATGAGTCATATCAGGGACTAATTGTAAGTTTTATTTCGAACTTTCCAGTCGTAGTTTCTTTCTTTTTTTTTGTATGTGTGTGTTTTGTTGTTGTTTTTTTTGTTGTTTTTTTTTTCTGGAAAATATCAGTTACAGTCGACTCTCGTTATCTCGACCTCGCTTATCTCGAATAACCGCTTATCTCGAAGTGGAAATCTGGTCCCTGTTTTAACACCTAGATCTACTAACAGGCAACAAAATATTGTGGAAAAGAGGAGAAATTGCTCCCTAGGAGCAATTTCTTAAATTGCTCCTCAGGAGCAATTTCTTCTCTTTTCCATAATATTTTCAATATATCTCTAACTTAGGAGTCAAATTACATATTCATTCTGTTAAAGGTGGTTGTTCGATAAATTGTTTTCCTCAGTTCCGCAAATCTGATATGTCGAAGTACGGATATCTGGAAGTGTTTCAAAGTGTCCCTTGGATTTCGAGATAACGAGAGTCGATTGTATTTGTTTTTGGTTGATTAAGCCTACAGGGTGCAAAAAGGTTAACGGTAATACTCGAAAATACAATTTCAGGAAACCGATGGAAGGCGAGGCTGAAATAATTGACGAGAAGTCTGGTCGTAAGTGTCTTATTATTACTTAACAACCTGGGTAGAACATTCAGCTGAGATTTTGAAATATGTGTGTTATTCTCTAAGGAAACGGAGTTTGACATTTTATGGAAATTGTCTCTCTTAGATGGCAATCTGCATGAAATGTCAACTCTGTTTTCCGGTGGGGAGGGGGATGAAGACAAAAGCGTTTAAGCTCAAATCCATGCAAGGCCAGATAAGACCGAACATTCGAGCAGTCAGACTTTTGTCAACACTGTATAAGCATCCGCACTAGTTCTGTAAGTGCGTAAAATAATTCTGATCCTGATGTAACCACTTTGCCTTCTGTTGTTTTTTTTTTTTGTTTTTTTTTTTTTTGTTGTTTTTTGTTTTTTTTTATTGTTGTTTACGGCTTGTGCTTTTTTGTACTTACTGGGAACTATGGAGAGTATATCTGAATCTAGGATGCAGATTTGCTACCAGTACAAAAGAATTCTGTTTCACTGCGTACTGGTAGGTTTTCTGGCCATTCTATGGGACTGGTGTTTGTCGTATTTTGTGTGGCTTTGCGGCTGCCTGCAAAGCCACACAAAATACAACAAACACAACAATGATACATTAAACGCAACAGAACGCGGACGAATTTATTCGTGTTCTGTTGCGTTTAATGCATTGTTCTTGTGTTTGGTGGGTCCTGTTTGGCACTGTACTCACCTCGGACAGAACTAGCCCCGGTTGTTCAAACCATTGTTAGCTTCACGCGCTCTTTCGTGGTCAAAATGTTTACTGTTCTAGTAAGTACGATATCTAATTTACAGGTATATACGCTATCAAAATGTGAGTAGCTTTTATATGCCGATATTTAATGATCAAAGTTTTGACAATACGTTAACTAACGACAGTGTTATAAAACTAACAGCTGGTCCTGTTTGCATCGTTTTGTTAAGCAAATACCATCTGTCTTGATCTTTTATGTTACGCATATACTATCTGTCTTTTTCTGTTTTAGAATGCATGTAGCGTCTGTCTTGGCGTTTTTTGTTACGCATGTACCATATTTCTTGGTCTGTTTTGTTACGCATGTACCGTCTGTCTTGTTCTGTTTTGCTACGCATGTACCATCTGTCTTGGTTTGTTTTGTAACGCATGGACCATCTTCTGTCTTGGTTTGTTTTTTTACGTATGTACCACCTGTCTTGGTATGTTTTGTTACGCATGTGCCATCTAGATGTCTTGGTTTGTTTTGTTACGCATATACCATCTGTCTTGGTTTGTTTACTTCCCATCTTGGTGTCATTGATAGGATATGAGCCAGCGCACGGCCAAACCTGCAATAAGACTTGTGCGACCAAAGAAGAATCGAATCAGCCTGCGCATCCACGCTGATTAGAGTCTTCGCTAGTGCCTTTTACAGCCCCTGGCTATCTAAAAAGGGATGAATGAAAACCCTTGCCAAACTGGGTGGATGTACGGGCTGATCTGAGTGTACTGTTCACACAGGTCTTAATTGTCGGTTTTGTCGTTCGCTGGCTCATATGTGCTGTGATTGTGTCAGTCCTTTGACATTTACTTTACTATTTTAAGAGTTCAGTATGTGTGGATGAATTAGAGTAAGCAATGGAACATGCTTTATATGATCATTTTATGGAGTTTTTAAAAGGAAGTTGATATGCCTGAAAGCAAGTACGAAGTAACACAATTTGCCTCCCCTTGTTAAAATGGCAGAAAACTTTCCAATATTGGATGCTCTTAAATGCTAATTGCATTCGTGCTAGTCAGGTGAAATTATTATGGCTGAATTTGTGACTGAAAATGTAGGGGAATGGTTACACTTGCTAGAAAGTTTTGGAGAGTAGCAGAGAGAATATGATCCCCAAGTGTTTGTCGCTTGATTAAGAGTCTACGTTTCTAAAATATACGTTGTTTACCGATATAATGCATGTACGTGCTACCGAAAATAGATGAAATACGAAACAGTGTGTTATCTTCACAAAATGTTTTATTTTCGTGTTTTTAGCATTTCCTAAGATTGCAACTATTTCGAAAAGTAAAGTGAAGCTGACAGCTAAAAGGTAAGATAAGATTGTTTCAAATGATTGACTCATTTGTACTTAACACAAATTGGTGAATGCTGTACCATTGTTTGTTTTTGATCGCTTAAAATCTTTCGGTGACTTTATTCTGAATTTCCTTTGAAACAATAATAAGCTGTGTGCATACGTAAAATGAGAAAAAGAAAACTTTCGTTCAATTTTTATCAATTTAACTGTTTAAGGTACAATATAATAAACAAGATAATTCTGTAAAAATGTAGGATGTATTTATTTTTTGACAGCATGTATGCTTTCCTTCATATTCAGGTTAACGCGGGTAAACAGACTTACCGACAATAAATAAACTTAGTTGGGTTTGTGTTCTGTGACTGTAGCTAATCATGGTCATGAGTTATTTAATACAGTCGACTCTCGTCTTCACGACTTCGCTTATCTGGAATAACCGCTTATCTCGAAGTAAAAATTAATCTGTTCCTGGTTTAAATGTGAAAATCTAACGACAAGTAAAACAATATTGTAGAAAAGAGGAGATATTGCTCCGTAGAAGCCAATACTCCCTTTTTCCATACTAGTATCAGTATATCTTTAACTTCAGGAGTCAAATTACATATTCATTTAGGAAATGTGAACGTTTAATTTATTTTTTCCTCAATTCTACAAATCTGATTTGTTGAGGTACGGATATCTCGAACTATTTCAGAGAGTCCATTGGACTTCGAGATAATGAAAGTCGACAGTATATACATACAGAAATATACATACATATATATATATATATATATATATATATATATATATATATATATATATATATATATATATATATATATCAAGATTACCCAGGAAACGCAATTGTCACGAGCCTCAGTCTTCCCGAGACACCATAAAAGAACAGACGAGGCACAGACAATGTAATAGCAGTTTTTTTACTAAACAACGTACGCACAAAAAGAACCTAACAAAAGACTTTGAATGATCAGCAAAAATGTCTGAGATGAAAGGATGGGTTAAATATGTTTCGCTCCTGCGAAACGTCGCCCTTAATTCCGATGCACCGCCAAATTACAGATATGGTGATCATACCAGCGCTACATACGCTCAAAGTACCCTTGGTAACTTCTGCTAAAGAACAGATGAAACTACACGTATATTCAGCTTACAATAAAATATGGTATCTAACTCCTTCTTAAATTTGAACAAGTGCATTTTACTACCTGTTGTAGTGTTTAAAATCATATGAATGCCAAACAGTAAAGACCATGATCAGACACTAAATTCTGCGGCGTCTGATCTGTTTCTAAACTGTTTGCTCAGGCATGTCTGTCCCATTACTTACGGTAAATAGATAGACAGAAACTACGATACGTAGTATTCACACTGTAAATGAAATATATGGACTACCTATATATATGGCTTTTATTTTTGTGACTATATATATATATATGGCTTTTATTTTTGTTCGTTGCAGGGCACATAATGAAATTAGTCATCACACGCTCACCAATTTGACCAGAGATACTGTACAAGTAAAGCAGGTATGATCAAGATTAACATGCCTGATTAATAAGTAATTTCTACATCTAGGCTCACAGTTTCAAAGCATTTTAATTATTATAAAATTTTTAGTTGACCTGGCGTTTAATTTATTTATTTAATAAAATGTTTAGAATTATATTTCTGATAGTGTTATTTGTGTACTTATTTATTTAAATATATTTTTAAAACGATTCACCTATTTTCCCTAAATATTTGGACTGACTATGCTTAACCTATCGTTTGAATGCCTGTTTAACTACTTATTGAGGTGTCTGAATATTGTGACTGAATGCAGACTGACGAAATGAGCTCTTTTTGAAGTGTAAAGAATGTATTTATTCTAAACTGGTGAAATAAATTCGTGGATCAGTCTGCCTATCCAAATGTAATTGTATTGATGATTGAATATGCCATAAAGTACTTCAAGAAACACGTCTAAAGAGCCAAAAATTTGTTCTTTCCGTGTGCTGTTTGTTGTTTGCAGAAAGTCCGGGTATCAGAATATTTAGGTTCACACTATATTGTACAGTTATAAAGAAAACCAGAAATATAGGTTGTGCATCATTTTCGTTATGTTCTCATAAACTGTGACAAACGGTCTGTATCATTATGTGTTGTATTTGGCGATTAGATTGCTATGTTATATTACAGAAAGAACCTGAGAAGGTACCTCTTGACAGTCTTGCGGCCGAAATAAAGAAGACGGTAGGCTGTATCCATCATTTTACCAACAAATGTAAGCTGTATAGTCATTCATTTTGTGTTTTTTTATAGTTGGGTAGAGTATCTGTAGTTGGTTATAGGGATCGAACATGGTTTTATATGCATTAACATTCGCCAGATCCCTTGGGAGGTGTTGAAAACCGAAGCCAGAGGCCGCGGTTTCCAACATCTCCCTAGGGACCTGGCGAATATTAATGCATTTAAAAACCATGTTCGATCGCTATTATTGCATAAAAACTGACAACGTTTGGTACACTTCGCGTTATTTCTTGCACTATTTTGTTTCGCCTTTACACCGATGTCTCGCGGACGCAATTCGCACGGACTCGTTGCTCGTTCTAGGGCCGGGCAGTATACATATCGAAACGGCAGCAAATCTGTGGCCCAGGTACGATCATATTAAAAGTTGCGTAGCCGTGCATGAACAGCGGGTGAATTGCCTTGTTAATACACGGCTTTTCGCCGATTAATGCACGCCTGTTAATAACGTGCGATACTGCTTTTTATGCAAACGTAGATATCATTGTGACTCACATAAAGAAGTTATTCATTATTTTGGTCATTTATGCAAGCATACTTATTTTGCTTTGCCCTAATAAACTCGTGTGAACTACCACGCTAGTGTTAGAGCTACCTCAAAAGTCTAGGAGCAACGCAACTGAATTTTTCAAGAATAATTCTTTACAGTGAACAAGGTTAATGACATTTTTTACGTTATAATGATATATTGTAGCCAATTTTATCAGGTTTAGCGTCAAATCCTTTGCTACTCGTCAAAAATTAAAATTATACTACAAAATCTGTGTGTCCTGTCAACTCACCGAGAAAATGCAGATCCACGGTCGACTTTCTGCGGGTCGCCCTATCCAAATTATACACTATTTAATGGTTTCTTCGGTCTGTATGGATAATTAACATTACGAAAACACGCCTATTCAAATATATAGAAAATTTCACCTCCAAAACTGAAAAAAATCAGATAAAAACTCTGATATTTTTCATATTTCTGCTCAAAGCATAGATTGTGGGTACTCGTTAGAACAGCCTTGATGAGGCGGTTCTAACGAGTACCACAATCTATGTTTTTGAGCAGAAATAAGAAAAAATAATGTACACCACTGTAAACCCCAGTTTTATTATATAAAAGTGGAGTTGAAGGGGGTCAAAATTATATAGGCGTGTTTTTGTGATAAATCGTATTTACATAAAATAGCATTGCCGGACTTTTGAGAGATTTACTCATCCTTTTTAAAAACATACTAAAAACGGCGGAGCACCTACATTTGTTTACAGAAATTTTGGAGTTGTCACTACCTCGAGAGGTACCGGATGTGGCGTTGGAACAAATTCGCGTTAACGCAGTTTCGAGGTAGTTCCCCTGATTTCCTTCCGTGTAATATGTGCTATATGATAGACCTAACCAAAGGCATTTAGAAAAGAACACGCAAAGTGCATCAGAGTATATATACGGTTGCAATACTGTGGCTTTTGTATTGAGGGTTGTCGTTAATGGTAACATATTATATATCATTCCAGTTGAAAAGAATAGGACAGAGTGTGTTAACACATTACGGAAACTGTTAATGTCCATAGAAAGAGAAGAATTTCTCCAACTTGCCAAGCAGAAGTTAACCAGGACATGTCTGAAAAATGACACCATTTGCGTCGACGAAAGAAATCTGTTTATTGATATGATAGGTGCAGAGGGCAGTCATGATGCACAGCAGATGTTAGTAAACCTTGTTATCCTTCAGCCAAACGTCACTGACGAAGACATTGGGCGGTTCCTTATCCATTGCATTACACTGAAAGAACCTCTTCAAGTAAGTCAAGGCAGAGTTTATTACTAATAAATGATGCGTAACGTGAGAAAAGGGTCTTATGTCATTTGCGAGCACTGAAGATCCATATCATAATGCACGCCCGTGCAGTCCGGGCTGATCTAGACTTTCTCTGTTCGTCAACATAATACTACAGTATCCATTGTTTCTGTAAGCGGACAGCAAAGGCCCGGAGCAGCTGTGCACTCGCGCATGCTGATCAGGGCTTGCGTCTTTAGTAAATTGCATGATGGCCCTTTGCGTGCATTGCGCATCTGTTAGTGATGCATTTTCGGGAGGAGGCGACTATGTCAATATTGTTTTGCCACTCTTCCGAAATGGGATTTAATTTAAAAGAAAGCAATCTTCCACCTTTTTGTGAAACGGGTGAGATCTGTTGATGGTAAGGTAGGCGGCCGGTCAGCGCGTCCTGAATATAAGGTTAAAGAATTCTACTAGCTTGCATTTGGAATCTCTTCGACGATTTGCTTCAAATCTTGTATATAGATTTTATACACTGGAGACATTTTGATAACGGGTTCAGTCCCCCTTGACCTTCCGGTCAAGATCACAGGTCAGCACATGACAAACAGGTAAACATTTTTCATAGCTGGCATTTTGAAGCTACTGGAGGAATTTGCTTCGACCATTGTGCATAACTTTCCCATCCATTTAAATTTATTTGATAAAGGTTTTAGTACCCATGACTTCAGGGTCAAAGTAACAGAACAAATATTCAAAACCCAGTAAAACGGACTTTCTAGATGCACCTTTTAATATACAGAATACATTTACTTCAAACCTTGTGCTTAGCAACCTTATTCATGGTACTTATCTGGTGCCTCAGGAGATTTTCTTTTCAGGATCTAGGCCGCATCTGAATTTTCAAAATGGTTGATGACTCATCACTTAATTTTGATTTATTTGGAATAAAAATGGATGTGCTTATTGTAATGTCTACGCTTTTTAAAAATAAATATATCATACTATCCTACTTGTCTGTACGTGCACCCGCCTGTCTTTGTGTCCCTGCATTTTAATATTGATGCCATCTCTCCTATATAGTTAGGCTACGGTAACAATCTGGGCCCAGTTGTTCAAAGCTAACGACGTCGTTAGTTAACGATTCGTTAAAATTTACATCGAGTGATACGCAAATATGCTGAAATGTTTTGCTGAAAAAAATGTGAGTAGCTTTTGCAATGCACAAATATCAGAATATTGTGTATTGAATCTTCTAAAACAGTTAACGACATGACCCTTAACGAGCTCGTTAAGCTAACGACGCTTTGAACAACTGGGCCCAGAAAGGTTGCCTTTGAAAACAAAACGAAAAGCTGAACGAAAATCGGAGACTCGGTTTTATCAAGTCTCTTCATATAGCAGTGTAGTTTGCGAAAAGAACGGACATTTAAGCTTCGGTTTGATCAAGTCTCTTCATGTGCAGCTATGCAGCTTGAGAGTCTGCATACACCCCCTAGCACTGGATTAAATGGTATTCTAGTTTCAACGTAACCAGGACGTGTTCAGTGATCCCAAAGTAAATAAAAGTATAATCTGCATCGGAGACAAACCCGACAGTTTAATAGTCTTCAAGATTTATATGTAGATATATGTGGGTTCTGTACTAATTAGTATTAAAGTTTTAGTCTCATCCCTCTGGTCGGAGTGACCACAGGTTGATGGTTGGGTCCAAAAATTACTCACTTCAGAACATGGTCAGTCAGCACATCAAAAGGAACGCCTGTTTTTTTTTACTTGTTTCTATATAGTAGAATAGCACACATAAAAAGAAATGTCATGAAAACTAGATCTTTTACAAGTTTTCAGAACATGGTCATATGGACAATGCAACCACTTATATAAATCGGGGCACAACATTTACTACAAGATTGCATATGCGCCCAGCGAAGTCCGAGCAGGCTGATCAGAGTCTTTGCCGTCAGCCTGAACACACTTTGGCTCTTTGATTGCCCACAGGGCGTCCTGCAAAGACGCTGATGCGCAGGCTGATCTGAGTTTTCGCTGGGCGCACATGCAATGTTGTAGGAAATGTTATGCCCCGGCTCCTATGGTAAATGTGTCATACAGACAAGACGTCGGTATTTGTGAATTTAATAGACTCTTTAATATGTTTATCAATACTTCTGCCTTACTGTTAACTTCATGATTTTTTCTACAGGAGCTGGTGGAAATCGTGGAAGATATGTGTCATTATGGAATAGAATATATAGATGGTAAATGGTTCACATGTACATAGAAAAAGGGTCATTGTCTACAAAGATATTGGGATTTTATCTTATTTCACAACACATAAAATATAAGCCAGCGCTCTACAAAACCGACAATAAGACTTCTGCACCCATCGAAGACTCAGATCACCCTGCGCATCCGCGCAATCTGATCAGAGTCTTCCTTGATCCCATTTGCCTTTTACAGCCTCCTGGCTATTCAAAGAGGGATTAACGAGAACCCTTGCCATACTGGTGAATGTGCAGGCTGATCTGAGTGTTTGCTAGTCACACAGGTCTTATTGTAGACTTTGTCGTGCGCTGACTCATATTTAAAAATCAACATGAGACAATTACCCTTATCTCGTATGCGTAGCATTGACGTTAATACGACGTTGTTTAAACGTCATGTGCCCACTGGAATGCGTGTAGTGTCACTGGTAGACTATGTTCTGTGGTTGTAGACATTTACGTTTGGTGTTGGTATTTGACATAATAACTGTTTTACACTCTAAGGCTATAACCAACAAGAACAACATGTATCAATTCGTATGGGATACGAATTCAATGACTTTCCGGCAAAAGCATATCGTTGCATAGGTAACATCCCATCGTCTGAAGCACTTTTGTTGGAATTTCGACTCCGCACGGAATGACTCATATATGTAGTCAGTGTTCATTTTACACAGAGCATTTATTTTACCTCAAGTTGCCGTTTCGATATGACTGAAATACTTTGGATGAGACGGATAGTCATTAAACAGCAAAAATAATTAAAAAGCATAAAACGATGTCCTTCTAAAAATACTCAGCCAAACCAAACATAAAAGTGAAAATACACTGGAAGAGACATGGTCACGAAACACAGCCCCTCCCTTTAAAGTAAATAGGTTAACTCAGGAACTGATACAACCAGATCCACGTCGAGTTCTTATAATCAAAGGGAAACACAAATACCACAAATACGAACAGATGGCAAGTCCGCTATTTTTTATCTTTTCTATATTTCCAATGTGACGCATTTCTGATTATTTTATAATCAGATCAGCTATCGGTAAGTTCTTGTCTATATACGTAAAAATGTCCCCCAGTATTTCGATATAGTGCCAATATTAACTTTCTGGTGCTGTGGTACAGTTGGGCTCCTACTTTACATGCGAAAATACATTTAGGATTAAAACGTTACTAAGTGGGGCGTAAAGAATGTGACAGTTTATAAACAGATTCATTCAAACCGCGACTGCTCTTTTTATTATTTTTTTATACCGTATTCCCATCGAATCTCCCATTGACATATTGACATTTATTTTATGAGTACCAACCCTCACTATTATCGAATTAGTTTAATAACTGAAATAAAAATGTGTTTTCTTATAAAGTTTTCTATTTATATTAAGGTGTATCATCGATGACCACGGCGGGTAAACGAGCCTGCCTTACTTTAGGGGCAATAGCAAAGACTTTACACGAAATTAACCTACCAGAGTCGGATCGTATAGTGGAAAGACTAGAAGCGTGGTTAGAACCGCATAATCAGAGTAAGTTGCCTGAAATATCATAACCTATCAGATAATGAGTCATGTCATTGAGACACAGTAAAATATAAATAAAGTTACATTGGAAAGGCCACAATCATGAAACACAACACTCCCGAGACCCTAAAAGAAGACGAGATGAGGAAAATGACAAGGCATATTGGTATAGCTTTAGTAACCTTCATACAAACAAGAACTGCAACAGAGCAAACGCATTACAACAGTCAGCAAAAATAATTACCTGAGGCCACAGTTAAAATATGAATATAACGACTTAAGAAATGGTACAATCAGGGCTGTGAAAATACCATGCCCAACCTGTCCAACTTGTCCCATTTCCCAAAGGTCAAGTTAGAAATCTCAATTTACTTGTCCAGGGACAAGGACTATGGCTCTAGTTAAGAAGAGGATCTTGATTATGAGATATTTTTTTTTCTTATTTCTCGAAGAAATCATATGTTGTGGCTACACATTAGAATCGCCTCATCGGAGCGCTTCTAATGAATACTCATAACATATGTTTTCTTTAAGAATTAAGAAAACTGACAATTTGTGGGCAAATAAATCTTGGTTGGACAAGTGGATCTTTACCATTTACTTGTCAATGGACAAGTAATAAACTTGACAATTCCACCAACCTGGTACAGTGACGAAACACAACCTTCCTGAGATGTTGAAAGAGAAGAGTTGAGGAAAAACACATTGACATATGAAATCTTTAAAGATTCAGGATGCAATGACTGGCATACAAAGAAAACCTGCAGCAACAGAATCACCAAGGAACGGTCTGCAGGAACATTTTGGTGTTTATGTAATAACTGCTGAGAAAAAAGACAGAATTGGTATGTAGCGGGATAATAATGACTGTGCATCGAACTTAGTATGACAGTTTTGCAGCGCAGCATCCATTTCTGGATTAGAGGATATGTTTAAGTAAAACATAAATAGCACACGATTCGGACATAACTACAGATCGTTATTTTTTCTTCGTATTGTAGAAAAGCTTAAAAAGAACTATATGTAGGGTATTACACAAATGTTTCTAGGGATAGGTTACTTGATTAGGTTAAATACATTGCTGCTATAGCTGTACTATACTCCGTGATAGAATACTTTGCAAATGACTATAGGACCTTAATCCCAGTTCTACCCCTTCTTCCGCTGATACATGAGTCACGACATGAGAGAATGTAGATGTATCTTCGATGTATAGTGTACGACTGCATGACCGTGTATGTTTGCCCACAAGACTCCGCTGCTGTACAATGTATCAACGACCTGGTAATATTCTGTCTGTGGGCGCATTCGCAACTAGAGCCGAATCTAAACATTTTCAATTGTTCGACAAACTATATCAAATATAATGAAATCAAAGAGTGAAAACGTTGATTGTTCCAGGTTTACCGGATGTAAGCTTGTGCTTCTAAAAGTTATTTTTATGACTGAAATGAAAATTGAAGATAACCAGGAAATGCCACAATTACGAAGCACAGCCCTCCCAAGACACCAAAGAAAGGAGAGCTCAGGAACAAATAAGGACACCACAAACGCCACATATGAAATCACAAACGCAAACAAAGAAGAACCGCAACAGAGGAACCACCTTGGAAAGGTCAGCAGAAAAATCACTGGGTGGGGGTGTTAACTAGTTTACTCGCACGATATCTTGCCCTTAATTCTGATGCAGTTAAAATGTAACAAATCCTTCACTTGTGTTTATATGAAATGCGCATGGGTAACTTGTATTTGGCGCATGCATAGTTAATGTTGAACATGCACAGAACACTATTTGAAATTTATAAGGTAAAATGATTGTGCTGGACATATTTGGAATACATCATATACTTCAGGATAGGTATTTCGCGACTTATCAAATATGTTTTAAATGGAAGTTACCTACATGAAATTGCTTTTCCTGCATGGGATAATTTTTATTTTCCCACAATGTAACATTTTTATCTGCATATAAAACTGTATCTTGGTTTGAAATAATTGATTGTTGTTTCGTTTCACAGCAAAGACGTCAGAAATAGTTAACACCAGACGACCACGATCCGTACTAGAGTACGATCGAGCGTCACGAAAACACATCGAGACAAAGATGGTACTGCTGCAGAGCCTTGGTAATGCGGGGAAACAGCGTTCATTGGACCATATCAAGTCATACTTGGAACCAGACGTTGATGTATCTGTCTGGAGAAGAGTTGCTGTCCATAGTCTCAGACATTTTTCATGCTATGAAGTAAGTTTCACTTTGAAAGCGCTATCCAAAATTGCAGCAGAAATTATTCTTAAACATTGTGTTTCATTTGTGAAAGATAATAAGACTACGTTTCCTGTGAATCGTCTGCTATTCAGACATTTCACATGACAATGTCAAGCCCTGATTCCTCTGAAAAACAATATAGGAAAATATGCGTTTTAGAACGTCGTCTTCTGGTATTGGGACGTTTGGAGGTAAAAGTTATCCTATATTCCAATACATGTCTAAATATTTGTATGCACCCTAACACTATATTTATAAGATGATTACAACGGTTTATTGAGGAATGTTTTATTATTATTGGCACGGGTATGATAACGTTCAGATTATGTACCCTAGCTAAGGTCTTTACTATACAGCTACATTACATCTCTTAAGGTAACGTATTGTCGGTTAGAAAGCATATTCAACAACATGTGTGCTTGAATTGCGAGTCGAAAAGACGTCTAGAAATAAGGTAGGGCATTACATGGGACACACACTAGTTGCTTGGAAAAATCAACAAATACTTTCAAAGCGAGGGGAGCTCTTTCGATAGATCATTATACTGTTTAAATCAAGTAAATCAATTTCAGTTTTCATTCATTAAACTCTTAAAACAAGACTCACTGTGATCAAGCTGAACTGAGAATGCGCAGTACGCATAAGCACTGATACAAGCTGTCTCATTACATACTAGCCGTGAGTATTCTGACATCTTAACTAATTATCCCGCTTGTCTGAAACTTTGAAGAACTACATTTGACTACTGCTAGATGATAAGTGAATAAAGTAGACCCTAATAAGTAGAAAGTGATAATCTGTGTAACAAATGTTCTGATATTTTAGAGTGCAATGGCGTTATTAAGTACTGCGGTTAATGATGACAATGAAGTTATTCGACAAACAGCAGCGACTGTTTTTGAGAAACACCCCAGGAGTAAAAATATAACAAAAGATCAAGAAAACGTCGTCTTGAGGTAATAATAAAACGTACGAAAAACGACTGGTGTCTGTTATGAGAAAAATTATAGTGATCCGGTGGCTTACAATAAAAATTAACTAAAATGACAGATCAGTAAATTTTAGCTTAATCATAATATAATGTCGCCCACCGATACTTAAATTGGAGCGTGTCTTAAACCTTCTGAGCAAGATTATAGAAGACACTACATTGTCCGCGTACACTACATTGTATTTCGAAATCTATGGTTTTATTTATTTATTTTTTTTTTGTATTTTATGCGTTAATTTTGTTTTATTGTCATATAAAATAGTCTGGAAATGAGTGTAGCATACAATTGAATTGCTTATCCAAGGGTATGTTGGCAATTATTAAGATGTACATGTACGCAGGTGGTTGTTTATAGTAGGTGGTACCATGCACTTATTGTAATGCCTTACGCATTATTTCGGAGGACACCAAATCAGAGCATACGCATTATGTTGAGCGTTACAGTAGATTCGTGTACAAAATTATCATGGGCTTTTATTATTTCCGCCATTTTAGCACAGGTATTTACGTTCCTTGTCTGTCTTTGAACATTGCGAAAATATCCCGTACCTCAAATTTACGAAAACTACGAACAGTTCTCTTCGTAAATGAGTGGATTCTTTCGTATTTTTGCGTAATTTTGTCCGGAGATTGCGTATATTCTTGTAGTTTGTTACGAAGATTTACGGAAATCTGCGTATTTACGAACAAAATTCCGTACATACTTAGAAATACATTCGTAGCTGTCTACAAACAAACGGAGCAATCTCCGCACTCTGAACGGATTACTTCGTAAAACGGTGGACTTAACATTTTTCAGTGCGAAACTGTTCGTAGAATATAGACTTAAACTTATTTCAGTTCGTATATGTATGGAGATTACTGGACTTAGAATTTTTTTAAACCAAATGAGAACATAGAATAAAACTTAACCAATTTTTGGTTCGTAGTCTTTCGTAGCATTCGGAGTGTGCTTAGAGACCTTTGTAATTTAATATGCATAACAGATTCACAGAAGAATTTGTTGCCATGGATACAAAATGGTATCAATTAAGATATCATAAAAGTAGTTGCTTTATTGCTTTGAATCCAAAAAGTTCACTCATTTATAGAGCTACTCTGAAGCAACATAACTATAAAGCTAGTTCATTAATGAATTTAAATTATGGATTAGAAATACATATACTTGGTTTTTATGTTTTACATGTAAAAATAATAGTCTAACTGACTTAAATAGTCCATGGAAATGTGATTGCTGATTTCAATGGTTTGGACAGAAGGTTGGTGGTCTCTTTTGATTACATGTATTTCAATAGAATATAAGCAAATCAAAAAGTTAAATTGTTGAAAGTCTTGCATTTTTTATTTTTTTCATTCACAATACATTGATTATAATGCTTTTCTTCAAAAGAAGTGCTGTAAAATTGCTGTAAAATCTTTTTTTCCATCACTGTTAACAGATATACAAAACACACATGTACCTGATTTTTTAAGTAGATTTCAATGACTAATAACCTTTTTGTAAATACAAAATGCTTTAATACAAAATAAACTTATGTTATGCTTCATTTTGTGGTAGAAAAAGAATGCTTTATGGAGTTTTCATAATAATTTTGTTACTGCCCCACCTGAAATCCGGGAGGTGCTTGCTATGTTCATTCAGAGTCCAGCCTAGGTGGCTCCGTTGGATGCACGTCCAACCCCATCGGGTCAGCAACATTATTTCAGGGATATGATCATGAAGTACTTTTTATGGTCATTCTTTCCCTTCATGTCATGTAAGAAGGGCAGTTGTCAGCTTCTGGCGAAATAATGTGCACACTCACTGGTTAACCACTTAGAGGACTAAGCAGTCAAGTAAAAGTGTGGTTAGGTAAACTGACCAGGCTCTACATGACCCATTAGGTTGACTGGGCCGTAAAATCTCAACACAAACAAATGTTCATTTGGAGACAAATAGGTAGTCATGCGGAGCTGATTACAAACAAGCGGAGTATTGGGACATTTTCTACAAACCTTCACGCAAGATACTAATGGTAAGTGTGCGTAAGCATGCGGAGCTAGTTACGAACAACTACGCTGTCATGCGGAGATGATTACAAACCAGCGGAGTATTGGGATATTTTTTACGAAACTTTACGCAACATACAAATGGTAAGCTTGCGTAAGTATGCGGAGCTAGTTACGAACAACTACACAGTCATGCAGAGATGATTACAAACCAGCGGAGTATTCGGACATTTTCTACGAAACTTTACGCAACATACGAATGGTAAGCGTGCGTAAGCATGCGGAGCTAGTTACGAACAATTACGCAGTCATGCGGAGCTGATTACAAACCAGCGGAGTATTGGGACATTTTCTACGAACCTTTACGCAAGATACGAATGGTAAGTATGCGTAAGCATGCGGAAATTTCATCCCAATACTCCGCTTGTTACGAAGGTGCGTAGCTCATTCCGAATGTGGTGGTAATCGTAGAGGTTTACGCATTCTCCGCTCTGTTTTCCATTTTTCAGTAAAAATTTGCTTCGTTGTAAATATCCCAATACTCCGCACAATATTTTCTTCGTAGTCATTCGTAGTTGCACGGAATCCTTCGGAAATTTGAGGTACGGGATAGGTAAGGTTTGGCTAAGCGGGTTCATACACATGCATTCTAAAATGAATAGAAGCATCCATTTGCACGTACGACTGATAATTTAAATCTCATTGTACGTCACACGGACGATCTTATGTACCTTATTAACCCTAAAAACAGTTTGCGCTAACAGTGTTTACCCAGATCAGACATCGCAGAACATGGTGTCCGATCAAGGCGTCCACTGTTTACCATTACTTCAGCTTTTTAGACATTTCAGTAGGTAGTCAAATGGTATTGTTAAGATCTTAGGACAAGTATGGTAGTCGGACAGACGGTGCTGTGCACACAATGTTGACCCTAACCCTAACCCAACCCCTTGCCATACTTGTCTTTGAATTTGAACATCTCCAGTTTTGCTACTTGTTGATGTCTTTAAACTGCTGCAAGAGTGACAAGCTTTGTGAACCCTGATAAAGCTTCTAATCTAGGTTAACACTTATGCTTAGTCCGTCTGTTCAATTACTTTGGAAAAATACGGTACTCATGGCCCGGAAACCACTAGCATCAATTACATGCCTTATATACAGATGTACATTTTAAGTTTTAGTTCTAAGTGGTCTAAACTATCAGAAGAAAAGAAGAAAGCTATTGATGCTTTGCTTATGTTTCACAGAAAATATGAAAGAAAATTCCATTCAAATTGTTTACTCGGTGAAAAATGTTGAATTTTAAAAATTTCGTTTTATTTGAAGTCAATAGGTAATGCTTAAGATTTCATCTTCGGAACCTTCTAATAAATTTTGCTAAGTTGGGCACCGCCCCTTTTCAGTAGGATGATTAATAAACAAAATGTTACCTTAATTAACTTCAAGGTTTCAAATATAGCCTTTAAACGAAATGCTGCATTTATTTGTAACTCAAACATAGCACGCCTAAAGAGGCACCGGAAATGAACTGGATTTTATTCTGCAACAAAGAGTTTTTGTTGTTGTTGTTGTTTTTTTTTTTTTTTTTTTTTTTTTTTTTTTTGGTTTTTAAGATTTTTCTGACGCAATTTGCCGTTTCCTAGACGTTAGACTGTGTAAGGTTTTTTCTTCATCAGATACGTTACAAATGCACGTAAATCCATGTTTTACAGTCAAGAAAGTTGGTGGTGTTTCGTCGAACAAAGGCAGAAGACTTGGAGAATCTGAAGTAATCAACAGCATTTTTGCCATATTTAGTGTGGTAGATCGAAATAGAACAGCTCTAGTGCGTGAATTATTGAGTATAAATCATAGGTTGGAGGACAGTTGTAATGTAGTTCAAGTTACGATCGCTGTCGTGATTTGATCTACAATACAACTGACCTCCAACTTATTATTGCTCATTAGTTCATGGCTAGAGCTGTTCTATTTCTTAATTGTAATACAGCACGCATATATAGGCAAAGAAAATAAATTGTGTTTTATCCTGCAGCATTTATTCATTACTGAGGCAAATCCTTTTATTCACTACTTTTTACAGTAAAGTGAAAGAGGCGTTAAAACTTACCGCGCTATGGTCAGATTCAGCAAACGACAGACTTATGATATATTTCGATACGCTTTTTTCCCAGAAAATAGGATATGACACCTCATGCGAATTGTCTCGGCAGGAGACAATTCGCATGAAGTGTCAAATCTTATTTTCTAGGTAAAAAGTTAGAAAAATATTTCAAAATGTCATTTACTGAATTTTTTACCAAGCATGCAAAGTCTTAAGAATTATGTGGAAGTTCACGTGATGTGTCTGTTTCATTTTCAGCAAACACTACACGTATCCCGCTGTAGCACGAGTTCGTCGTAATTTCCTGGACGTCCTTTGGGATGGAATAGAATATACGCTAAAGGTTCCTGGGATTGAATGGGGCATGGACATTGGTACCGAGGAGATTGGAGCATCGATGGGGCTTATCATCAGAAACATACTGGACTTCAAATTGTGTAACTGACACTACTCTTAGTTACCCTATATAATAGAGTGCCTTAAGGAGCCTGGCCTCGAGATTATAAAACGTTTTTGTTTTTTTTTTGTTTTTTTTTTGTTTTGTTTTGTTTTTTTGTTGTTGTTTTTTTGTTGTTGTTTTTTTTTTTTTTTTTTTTTTTTTTGTTTGTTTTTTTTTTTTTTGTGCTTAGCTCAGCTGAGCATGGACATTTCTTTTTGCCAATAAATATAAAAATGCCAACAATAGTTGCCATTTTTATAAGCAGCGTAATATTCATGCTCAGCTATGTTTAGCAAGAAACAAATAGCAATTATTGGTAATTTGAGATTTAGTAGAAGGACAAATTTCATGCTCATCTGAGTTGAGCATGAAATAAGTTTCATAACCTCTGGGCCGGGATACATTGATAGATTTTGTACCATTCTTTGCAAGGAAGATGGGTTTTGAAAGGTTCAGTTGACTTTCCTATATACAAAAACCCTTCTGAAAGGAGGACTACTCTAAAAGGAATGAATTTTCTCCCTATTTGAGCAAAGCCTTTTCTTGTAGAGTAGATTTCAGGACGGAGCAGAAACAGTTTTGATAGAGTTGTTCCTCTGGAAGTGTTTTCATTCCCCTTAACTCTTTACCATAATTGTCCTAAAGGTTAAATTACGCGTTCCACCGCGCCTGATTTGTGTCTACACTCTTTAATCAGGCGTATCTGTTCAAAACCTTAAAGTAAGTACGTAATGCTGCCGATTACCCCTCTGCATGACGGGTAAAAGATTCATCAAACGACATTTCAAAATATCTTTCTTGCTGCCTCCAGATAAAAGGGCTTGACTTTTCACGTATGGTATTGACTTAGAAGATAATATGCATGACATGCCTACCATATTTCCTTATAAATATCATTAAGGAGACAATTTGGCATGAAAGGGCAAACCATATTTCTGAGATATATCATCAATGGTCGCCTGTTAAATTTTGCTTAGAATGTGTCAAAGGTTTGGGGCTTTTAATTGTAATTTTATAACATTATTCTATCAAGACCGTTCCTATTACCACATGAACATGAAGATTTAGTGCAGCTCTACAAGCATTTGAAAATGCACTCTTCACATATTTAAAGGCTCCATATTCCTTAAAATTAGATATTTTTTATCCAAGAAAGGTTTCATAAATTGATATATAGTATTGATACGATCATAAAATGTGGCATATGATAGCATGTAAAATTTCAGTTAGTCTCTCGTTTTTGAGCTGGATCAAAACTAAAATGATTTTTATCACATCTTTAGATTAATGTTGGCAACATTACTTCACAGATACGATAAATAAAAATTCATCTCATCTCTCGAACGAGAGACTTACTGAAATTTTACAGGCTGTAAGGTGCCACATTTTATGATTGTATTAATACCATAAATCAATTTATTAAACCATTTTTGGATAATAAAATGTCTATTTTTAGGAATATGAAGCCTTTAAATGGTTTATTGGGGTATTTACACGCATTGTTTTCACAATACGGGCACTTTAGAATACAAGGAAAAATATCATTAAGTTATCGTCCGCTGTTTTTGTTCTCTACAACGGCCTAAAGGTTGAAATGACATGATAAACCTAAACACGTACAGCCTTCTATTGTCTTTCTTTACTATCAAGTAGCAAAATTGCCTGACAACTTGAATAACGCATAGCGCTCTGGGTAAAAATTGCAGCAGACGACATATTGCAATATTTTCTTATTTTCTCCAGGCAACAGGATTTGACATTTCATGCATATTGTCTTCAATGGAGACAATTTGCAGGAAATGTCAAATTCTGTTTTCTGATATAAACTATTGTATAATGTCAGTGTGTCGTCTGCTGAATGAGCCCAGAGAGTAGTAAAATTAAGGTATTTCTATTTGTTCTAAATGAATACACACTTAGGAGAAAATACGTCAATGAATATACGTCTATACTAAAAGAAAACAAAATATTCATCACTACAAAAAACACGCCTATTCAAATATATAGAAAATTTCACCTCCAAAAACTGAATTTTTTCCGATAACAACCCTGATAGTTTTTCACATTTCTGCTCAAAACATAGATTGTCTTACTCGTTAGAACCGCCTCGGTGAGGCGATTCTAACGATTACCCACAATATATGTTTTGAGCAGAAATAAGAAAAATATAATGTTTATACCTGTAAACCCAAGTTTTACTATATAAAAGTGGGATTTATGGCGGTCAAAATTATAAAGGCGTGTTTTTGTGATGCTTTGAAGGATTTGTTCTCATTTTAGAGTAGACACCTTTTCAGCATTGTCTCTCGTTGTCGCTTCTGCGTTAGCATGGGCAACTTAAACGTGCAAGTTTCCATTCATCCGTTCGTCCATGCACAAACGTCCAACCTAGCGTCCACTCTAGCATTCATCCTAGCGTCTATCCTAGCGACCACTCTAAATGAAGTCTACAAACTGTAAGCTTTGCAGTTTTCTTTCCACTGATCACTGAGCTTTACCAGATTTTCACTTCGAGATAAGCGCTTATTCAAAAGCGAAGTTGAGATAACGTAAGTCGACTTTATATCATCAAATATTTTTCAAGAGTATCTAGTCCCCTGGGGTATAACAGGCTAAGAAATGTTGGTATACTTAGATCATATTTCTTTTCAATAGCTTTACAGAGCAGCCATTTCTTGATTGACATCTATGATAGCGTGTATGCAGAGGCACATGTTGGATTACTGGACCTAGAAATAGACATTATCAAAGCTTACGTCTGTTTCAAAGGACATATCGGCTACGAATTAAACATTTTAAAAGTACGTCACTTTGATTATTGTAATATATATTAATAGGTAATTGAATTATTATGCGATTTTGTTACTTTGCATGAATTTATTTCGTATGTTTATGTTGTTTTGTTCAATTTCTAAATCTTACAACAACGAATTCTAGCATGTGTGTAGAAACATATTTTGTTCTGTTGCTTAGCTTTATGTATATTTATATTCTATTCTTGAAAATTTAAAATGTTGTCTGTTATAAGATAATTTGTATCAAAAAAGTTTATTACGTCGAATATTGTCTTATTCCATTTTTCAAATGAAAACGTTGAGACTATGCCCTTGATTGCAGGTCTGAAAACCTTACTAAGTGATTCTACTTGAGTTAATACTACGCAAAGTACGTTACTAGGTCTTATCATAATAATCAAATACGTTGCGTCGTCATTCTCATACATGACAAGTCAGTTAAACTAATAAAAAGGGCCGTCAGGTTTCAATGACATATTCTGTTAGAAGACAACTACAGTTTGGGAGAAAATCCAGTATATAAACACATATCAGTTATGAATCTTATATTTGATCCACCATGTTTGTCCGATTAAATTTCTATAATAGTTCAGTTATATATTCTAAAGGGTTTCTGACAGATAGACTTAAAATCAGCTATATATGTTGTGATGCTAGCATTGTGGTCACAGTCTTCAGTAGCTGCCCACTTTGCTTTCTGTTTTACTAGATGTGTTGTGGTGCTAGCAATTTGGTAATCTTCAACAGCTGCCAATTTTGCTTTTTTTTTTGTAATAAAGAGTGGTATGGGACCCAGGGTGAAGTTAGTCGGCCTTAAAAGTACTTTAAAACCCCCGGTGGTTTATTCTATGGACCGTTCTATGGCGGTGTCGATCTTACTCTTTGTTGCTTTGTGGTTTATTCTACGAGGAGATTTGTTTTAAGTATTGCCTTGTGTTATTTTGTTCCTGTGTTTTTCAGTCCTTTTAGCATTGCGATTACCTCGCTTGGGAAAGAGAAGGCTAATCGGAGTGCTTTTCGTACGTTGGTTCGATTTACGCTTGTTTGGTTTTGTCTGTTTCCGCTTCCTCTTGGGAAGGGCTGCGGCTTGTGATTGTGGCACTCCCTGGACTTTTCTTTTACCTGTTATAAAAAAAAAATAAGGAAGACTTGTTTTTTGTTGTTTTTTTCTTACCCAACATCATATTGATCATAAATGACAAATTTCACATACGTAATTATTTGAATAATGGAGCACCAAACATTAAAATAATAAAGCCAGTGTTTAGGGGAAATCATTCGGTAAAAAAGCAGGTTGGTAAATGATAAGACCTACATATTTGACAAGTCAGTATTAGTATGATGGACAGGACGTACGTTTAAAGTAGTAAAGCTGATGTTCCGGGGAGCCACAATCACAGAACATAGCCTATATATGACACCAGGTAGAAAACAAACAAACTACGACGGACAACACATACGTTACTAACCAACATCATTACACATTTAAAATTAAACACAACAAAGGGAATATCACCAAAGAGTATGGACAGGAAGATATCTGCAGTGTAAAGCCAGACAAATGAATTATAATACCTGTTTTAGATGGTTTGTTGTTACATGTGTGCTATCAAAATATTTTTGGTCAGACCGATGTTATTCATAACAAAGACATTTCTGCAGGACTTTGGAATCAACAGCAAGCAAGACCTGGTGAACATATATGACACTGTAATCGACAAGATTGTCAATCCTGTCAAGGCAGCTGTAAAGAGTTTCAATGACATCATAAATCTATTCAAGAGTGGAAGCATTACTGAGGTCTTCCAGGACATGGTGACGACGTTGGAGAAATTTCCTAATGCTATAGGAAGCACTACAAGATGGCTGAAGGTGTTATTTAAGCTCATTCTGAAGGCTGATGTTTCAGCAGTGATAGATACAGTTAAGAATATTATTCAACAGTTTAGGCAGCTGTTTAACGACATTGAGCAAGATATTGGGAATTTCTACAATGTAAGTATCTGTTAATAGTAGTAATAATATTAGTTGAAAAATGGATGGAAATGCTAAATTTTGTAAGACACTATAGAGCTTTACTATGAGTATAAGTACAACTGCTTCTGAGTGTTCCATGTATAATACTTACCTTTTTTAAATAATCAATGCTTATGTGGCAAATATGCAAGTCATATGTTACTCGTTAGTGAATGTGCTTCATAGATGAGTTGAAGACCTCCACACAAATATATCTTGTACCGTAATGGAAGCTGAGCTTAAGCCCCCTCCCCCCCCCCCCACACACACACACACAACCGACGCAGACCAACACAAGGGATGTATGACTCACCGTTCCAAGGTAATACGTACTTTCATTGTAGTACTTATTATACCCCGACACACAACAGCGGCGGAGTATTATAGGTTACGTGGGACGTCCTTATGTCCGTCCGTCCACGCATCCGCCGTATCTCCGTCCGTATATTCGTTCCCGGACGATAAATTGAGTAACATCAATTGTTTTTAATAAACTTGGTGTGTGCATTGATATTGTGGTTTAAGACTGCTAGTAAGCAAATTTTGTTATTTTTTGGCAGAGTTATTGACAGAGTCATCTGCTCACCATATGTCTATATTTTCGTTTCCGGACGATAACAAAAGATTTTCACCAAACTTTGTGTGTGCATTGATATTGAGGAGATCTGGTTTGTGTTATTTGTGTTATTTTGTTCTTGTGTTTTTTCAGTCCTTTTAGCATTGCGATTACCTCGCTTAGGGAAGAAAGAGCTTGTTGTTTGGTTTTATCGGTTTCCTCTTCTTCTTGGTGTCTGGAAAGGTCTGCGGTTTGTGATTGTGGCACTCCCTGGACTTTTCTCTTACCTTTTTTGGGGGAGTACTAGTGGGCAATTTCATTAATTTTGACAGAGTTATCTGCCCGCCATATGTCTGTATTTATTTTTCCAGCCAACAATTTGAGTAAATATCAATGGATCTTCACCAAACTTGATATTTGCATTGATATTGTGGAGATCTGGTTTGACATCGCAAATGGGCAAATTTCGTCAATTTTTGACCGTTATCTGGTATTATCGTTTCAGGTTTTTATTATTCAGTGTTCTTTAGTCTTTCACTTACAATTCTTTTTTAATAATTATTTGAGTTAAAGATAAATTCAGTTAAGTTCGGGTAACAGAGTTGCCATTTTGGGGGGGGAAGGGGCTGCCAGCTATGCTTGACATCTGTTCATTGTGTGGCTGTTTAACAGTATTTATCTGTCTTTCTCTTTGATGTTAAGAATTTGATGTGGCTCTACTTGTATCAGTTTCTGAGTTCACTGTTTTATGTTTTATAGATATTTATGTTCAGGTGTTGAAGACGACATGGTTGAACATGCAACGACGATCTAAGGACTTGTTAAGGAGGGGTATTTGAAGAAAATTCTGAGATTATTTTTTCCTCTTTCCCATAAAACGTTTGTTGTTTTGCACTCATTAGAAGCCCCTCGGCGAGGCAATTCGAAAATGTACCCACATTTATGTCTGTGCAAGATAAGCACAAATATCCCAGAAGTATCAACAAGTACTCCTCCTTAACAAGTCCGCCCATAATTTATCAATTTACTGACTTCGGAAGTGAAGTAAAAGCTTTTTAAAGTATTTTTACTCATGCTAAATTTGTTTCAATCCATTTGAATAGGCTTTGTTTGCCTTGTCGCTTCAGCAAAATAGGTATTATCTTTATACGAAAGTTATGTTTTATGATCAGAACTACAAATTGAAACCTGCAATTTCAGAGAAAGTCGAGAGTACATTGTATTCGCACTTTGGTGGTTTCGTCCCTCCTAACTGATAGTAGATATCTTTTGTGGGTAACTCCTCTGATAGGTTTAACCTATCCATTTTCAACTAAAGAGGCTTTTTCTACATGGCTTGAGGATGTGCAACATGTTATGATAATTTAAGAAGTCATACAGACAAGGCCACTCGCACGAAGCACAGCCTTCTCAGGGAACCGAAAGAAGAATAGATAAGGAACAAACAAAGTAAAGACACGACGCTAGATTTGCAAAAACCGACATACAGACAAAGATTTACAACAGAGGAAGAACCGCCTTGAAACGGTCAGCAGAAACAACTACTGGGGCTTTTTATTACTTAGCCAATTCTTCCGATACCGAGGCATCTTGTTTTAGATAAAAATCTATGTATATCTAATGGTACAGTGTCCACCAAAATTTATGGTAAACGGAACGATATTGATTTTGATAAAGTCAATTTCCTTTTTCTGGATGGCGCAGTCTCCCCGGCGTACCTCATATGGTGTATACATATCTCAACTTATTAGATTTGCCAGAGCTTTCTTAAATCTTAGTGACTTTAACTGCCGTAATAAAGCCCCTACTGCCAAACTTCTTAGGCAGGGCTATCGTTATTTTAAACTTCATAAGGCGTTTTAGAAATTTTATCGCAGACACAGTGCCTTGGTAAAAATATATAACGTCAGTCTGAAAACACTTACTTCTGCAACAAGGTATATCGGAACCAGAATTTTACGGTGACTTAGTGTACAGATTTTGAAAAATTATGGGGGAATCTAACTTTTCGGAGCAATTCAGAAAACTAATGAACCGTTATAAAAGAATTGGCTGTAGCCTGGACGTTATGCGGCAGACTGCATGCCTAGTTATCAACCTAATCAATGTTGATGGCTATGCTTCACTCTTTAATTGCACGACGGCGGTTCGGGCCTCAGACTCAATGACGGCTTCTTCGTAAAACTTTAACCGGTGGGTTGGGGCTTGACGATATATCTTTGGCTTGGCCCGCAGTGGCTCAACTATTGGTTTTCATTTACTCTGGCACAGAGTAGAATTAGCCTTGAGTACTCGTCTTTGTTTATCAAAGTGATAATTTTTTTTTGTTGTTGTTGTTTTATGTTTTCGCTTTGATGCACTGACTGAGTTGTGGGCCTTTATTCGAACCGAATTTTGTGTATTTCTGTACTAATAGTAACATCGGGACCCAGTGTGAAGTTGGCTGGCCGGCTGTAAAAGTGCTTTAACCACTCCACCCCCCCCCCCCCCCCCCACGCACAAACACACACACACACCGGTGGTTTATTCTACTGACTGTTCTAAGGCGGTGATCCCGGTGTTAGTCTTACTCTTTGTTGCTTTGTGGTTTGTTCTACGAGGCGATTTGTTTTAAGTCTTGCCTTTTGTTATCATGTTCTTGTGTTTTTCAGTTCTTTTAGCATTTCGATTACCTCGCTTTGAGAAGAGAGAGCTAATCTGAGTGTTTTTCGTATGTTTGTTCGATTTGTGCTTGTTTGGTTTTGTCTGTTTACTCTTCCTCTTGGTATCTGGGAAATGCTGCTGCTTTTGATTGTGGCTCTCCTTGGACTTTTCTCTTACCTTTTTAAGTAATGATAGGAATGCACTCTTTCCTTTGGTTTTGTCAAATTGTTGGTGACACATTATCATACCTTTTAGACAACATTTTCATTAGATTTGGTACTAATTTACAAAGACAAATTGAGGGAATTCCGATGAGTACTAATTGTGCTCAACCTGTAGTAGATTTGTTTTTGTTTTGTTATGAACGAGATTTTTATAATGTTTCTCACTGATAATACAAAAGCTGATATTATTGAAGCTTTTATTCAACGTCCAGATATTTGGACGGCTTTTGAATATCGATAATCCTTACTTTGAAAGAATGGTCACTCAAATTTATCTTACTGAATTGCAATTGAACAAAGCTAATTCTACTGATACCGAGCCGCATTTTTAGATTTGCATTTATTATTTTCTAACGGTTTTGTTTCATCTAAAATTTATGACAAACGAGATGAATTTGATTTTGATATTGAGTTTGGATGGTGACGTCCCCCCTGCACCTTCGTATGGTGTTTACATTTCTTAGCATATTCCGATTGCAGAAGTGACTAGTCATTTGGTTGGTTTCAATGCTCATAACAAAACTTTGACAGCCAAACTTCTGCAACAGGGATATCGGTATCATAAAATTAATTAAGTTTTTTTTTCTTAATTTTATCGTCGACATTATGAATTGGTCTCTAAATACGATACCAGACTAAAATTACTTCCGCTATCGGAACCTGAGTTTTATGGTGGCTTGGTGTATGTTTAAAAAAGTATGGGGGAAACATAAATTTTCTGATTGTTTAAGTAAAATTTTCATGTTATAAACGAAAGGGGTACAACATTGTTGTCATAAAAACTGCTTGTTTAACGGTTAATCCAATCACGATTAACCCCTTGCTTACCGCTTTAATTTGGTCGGGGCTCAGACTATGATGGCTTCGACTTAACTATTCATTAGATGGCCATTGCCGGAACGTTTTTTGTCTGTTTCTCGGCTCACCGGGGTTAAACTCGTGGTTTTCTTTAGTTCCAATATTCCAGTGGTCTTGTTTGACAATCCAGGGATCTCCAAGTGTCTCAATACAGTGTTTCTGTTGAGCTCATCTTTGCTTTCTTATAGGCTTTATCTTTGATTTAATTGTTGCCAAAAATGATTCTGGGATGAATTAGAAGACCTCCACACGGACCAACAAATACATGTTTTAACACTATGACAGCTGATGGTGCTGCTTGAATTTCCATAAAGCTTGACGATATAGCTTTGGCTGTTTTCCATAAAGCTATCTTAAGCCCCCAGTAATTCATTATTGCTCGTTCCAAGGTTGTACTTTCATTGTGGTACGTTTTGTTTATTGTTATGTAGTGTTTCACTTTCTAATATTTTTCTTTCAATAATTATGTAAGTTTAAGATATTTTCAGTTAAGTTTTAGTGACAGAGTTGCTACCTTTTTGGCAAAAAGTAGCCAGCTCCGACTGCCGTCTGTTAATTTTGTAGCTGCTTAATTATATTTGTCTGGCTTTCCCTTTGGTGTTAGGGGCTTGATGTGGATCTGGTTGTATCAGTTCCTGAGTTCACTTATTTACTTTGGTGTGCACGAAACCAACCAGAAAGTCACAAAAGTTATGGCCCTTGTCAAAACATGGCCTTTGGTGCCCGCTTTTATTATAACTAGTCGAGTACTTTAGAATATATTGAAAAATAGAACGACCTGGATCTGACTGCGTGGCTGCTTTGGTTTATCTTGGCCTTCATTTGTGCAATTGACATAGGGACTTTTTCCAGCGTTACGGCCAATTTAAACCAGTAACTGTTACTGTGCTTGCAGAGTGTGGTGGATACTGTGAAGTCAACCCTTCCCTTCGTTGGAAAGAAGATAAAGGATGCGTTTGTGTTAATTGTGGAAGGTTTTCAGAACATGGTAGACAGCCCGGTACAGGCATTTGCTATCATGAGAAGAGGCGCAAGTCAGTAAGTATTACCACACTTATATAATTTAAGATACTCGGAATGCCAAAATCACGAAAACCAGCCTTCCCGAGGCACCAAACGAAGGAAAGATAAGAAACCAATAATGATAAAACAAACTCCACGATGTTACGCCCTAGGCGGCCAAGACGCACCGCGGGTGACTTCCAATTTGATTAAGCTCCGGGTTGGGCGATGCCTAGCTGTACCACTACACAGAAGACTCTAACGAAGTTAGAATTTAACATATATAATATATATAATAATAATGCAGACATAAACAATACGACACTTACACAATTTGACGCAAATCTCTTCACGTTGGCACGGTTGGGGAACTATACTTGTATATTACTTGATTAACCAGGCTTGGTTAATCAATTTAATTCACTCAGTATATACCAAACGAAATGAGGATAACTGTGTACCAGTGTGAAGAGATTGCCTCCCTTGACTATATTTCTATGGCGCCTTAATTTTATTTTTTTTTTTTTCAAGTTTTATCATAATTTTAATTATTTATTGAGCTCATCTTAATTTATCATTAGATACATTTCTCTATTTAGTCACAACCTTAACAAATTTCTTTCATCTCGGCAACACTTGAACGCCGACTGATTTACACTTCTGGCTGTTGACCAGTTCGCATTAGAATTGTTGTTTGGCGGCCTCTGCTCGTCCAAGACTGGAATCTTGGTACGGCACCTCATATCAAGAGCAACTGTCCTTAGAATGAAATGGGAGGACACAACAAAAAGTAAACAAAACACAGACTGAGAACATGTTCTATAATAACCTAAGATGAAGACTGCTAAGATTCTTCCACTTATTCTACAATGACGCACGTCACCATATAGAGTGAGTGACGTCACTGACGTCGCGGCTGAATATCCGACACCATGATAGACCCATCAGTGACGTCGACGTAACTCATCTGCGACCTCTATCCCTATTATTGAAGTCGACGCGGTCGATGGTGAACGCCTGCTAACCGTCGGCAACGTCGTCCGCTTAACGTCATACATTATGCAAGCTCCATTTCCATACATACACAAATGATAAAAATGTATGAATGACGTTCCAAATGTCGCAACCCTAAATGTCATTAAAATTACTAATGTGAAACACCTCCTACTCCCGGATAACGATCAGAGGGAGAATTGTATTGGATCAACTCCAATTATTATAAACTCGGTGCCCTGATCAGACGAAATCGGAACACATATATTGTAAATGTGATAATGCAGGCGGAATAATACAAATTTTACAACAATTTCTTAAAATAATTAATCCAATTACATCACGAAAACATACCTATATAATTTTGACCCCCTCAAATCCCACTTTTATATGGTAAAACTGGGGTTTACAGGGGTATTCATTATTTTTCTTACAACTGCTCAAAAACATAGATTGTGGGTACTCGTCAGAGCCGCCTCGCCAAGGCGGTTCTAACGAGTACTCACAATCTATGTTTTGAGCAGAAATATGAAAAATATCATAATTTTTGTCTGAAAACTTTCAGTTTTTGGAGATGAAATTTACAGTATATTTTGAATAGGCGTGTGTTCGTAATGACTATTAAATTTAGAAAGAGAAGAAAATACTTTGCGTATGTATGTGGGTCTGTGCCTGTCTGTATGTTCGTGCGTATGTTTGCGTATTGTGTATGCGTATGTAAACCTAAATCCTTGGCTCACGCAATTCTTATGATACCGTGCATTTTACATTTGGCTATTCCGATCCTGCACCTTTTTTTTTCATTTTATTTTTCTAAACTAAATCACACCTTGCGCCCTGTTGCTTCAAAAAAGCTTGTCAGTCCGCACATGCCAGTGCGGCCTGCTCAGTGTCCCCGATAGCAGTTACAATTCTTGCAACCTGAGAAATTCCTGCCAGATTGCACAACCTAGCGCAGCCTGCTCGGCATTCCTGAAATAACCCAGGTAACATATGCAGAATCGGACTAGCGTGCACTGCAAAATATAGTTTATAGGTTTTCTTATTCAGACTCGGACATTTGCCTGCTTTTGAAATTTGAACAGAAAAACCTTCAACAATTAAACAATTAAATAATATTAAAAATATGAGCTTAAGTATACCTAATTTAGTGCCACTGAGGCCTTTCTGTTATTTAAACTTCATCAGTGTGGCTAAACCCCAAAAGATTGGAAATGAAAAGTATGATGCGCATGTCTTGGCAAGCAGCAAGACACACAGAAAGCAAAATAAGCCTAAAAAGTGGATTCCAAACCCGCTAAGATACATGTCATTTTGACAAGTCAGTCTTAGTTTTAGAAATTTTTTGAATTTGTACTATAACAAGGATTAAGGTATAAAATAGTTACTTAATTCAGTACTTAAGTACTGACGTTAACACCGCAGTATCAATCTCAGCACTGAGAAACTGATACTGAGCTGATGATATCCTCGGGGACGACCGAATCATCCACCAGCAGAGATATCGACCGAGTGGTTTGCAATATGAGCTTAACTATACCTAATTCAGTGCCACAGAGGCCTTTCTGTTATTTAAACTTCATCACTGTGGCTAAACCCCAAAAGATTGGAAATGAAACGTATGGTGCGCATGTCTTGGCAAGCAGCAAGATATACAGAAAGCAAAATAAGCCTAAAAAGTGGATTCCGAACCCGCTAAGATACATGTCATTTTAACAAGTCAGTCTTAGTTTTAGATTTTTTTTTTTTTTGAATTTGTACTATAACAAGGATTAAGGTATAAAATAGTTACTTAATTCAGTACTTAAGTACTGACGTTAACTCCGCAGTATCAATCTCAGCACTGAGAAACTGATACTGAGCTGATGATATCCTCGGGGAAGAACGAATGATCAACCAGCAGAGATATCGACCCAGTGGTTTGCAATATGAGCTTAACTATACCTAATTTAGTGCCACAGAGGCCTTTCTGTTATTTAAACTTCATCAGTGTGGCTAAACCCCAAACGATTGGAAATGAAACGTATGATGCGCATGTCTTGGCAAGCAGCAAGACATACAGAAAGTAAAATAAGCCTAAAAAGTGGATTCCGAACCCGCTAAGATACATGTCATTTTGACAAGTCAGTCTTAGTTTTAGAAATTTTATGAATTTGTACTATAACAAGGATTAAGGTATAAAATAGTTACTTAATTCAGTACTCAAGTACTGACGCTAACACCGCAGTATCAATCTCAGCACTGAGGAACTGATACTGAGCTGATGATATCCTCGGGGACGAACGAATCATCCACCAGCAGAGTTAAATAAATTATCACCGAACTGTCCAATTATAATGCAACGGATCTTTTGCCTTGTCTAGTTGTCCTTCGAATTGGACTGTATCGGTGAGTTTATATATAGTAAGCCTGTACTCTTAAACTGGAATAATCCCTGTGGAGTTTCAAATGCAGTCAAAGGTTTGGACTCATCAGTCAATTCAACTTGCCAATAACCCTTACTCAGATCAATTTTTGAAAAGTAATTATGACCTGACAGTTTATTTATCACCTCCTCCTTATTCGGCATTGGTTCTGCATCGAATTCGGTAACTTTAATCAGTTTCCGGAAGTTGATGCAAAACCGCATCGACCCATCCTATTTTGGGGACCAGTACTACAGACGAAGAATATGGAGAAACTGACGGTTCAATTACTCATAAGTCAAGCATTTCTTGAATTTCTGTCTCCATAACCTCGCGGGTTTTATATGGAATAGGGTAACCTTTAGATCTTACAGGCTCCGTTGTCAACAGTTCAATATTATGACGGATCACATCCGTGCGTCCGGGTAAACTCGTCAGTACTTCCGGATACTGTTCTATTGGTGATTCAGCCTCGCAAATCTACTTTGCCGATAAATAATTTGAATTACTGACGTCCTTAAACGATTCCGTTCGCTGTTTTGACAGAAATGTAATGAATACTCGTCCGTTTCGTGTACTTCGTCGACATTCGTTACAGTTTCGTTTGAAAATAAACAATGTGACGTCACGCTTCGACGTTCAACATATTGTTTTAAAATATTGGCGTGATAAGTACCAATGACGCCGTCGACGTAATCCATTCTATTGAGTACTTCAAACGGATCTTTCCACTGTAGTAACAATTTATTACTGTCGGTAGGGAGTAACAACAACACCTTATCACCTACCTTAAACTTACGCAATCCCGCGCGCCTATCGTAATATGTCTTTTGCTTGCCCTCTACCTACTTTAAATTGCCATGTGCCAATTTGCATGGCTGCTCTAACCTTTCTCTATAGTCAATCACATATTGATAGGTAGATAATACTTGGGCATCACTTATCTCTTCAGACCACAATTCTTTAAATATTGCCATGCGGCCACGAACTTCACATCCGTAAAATAGCTCAAAAGGTGAGAAACCTAGAGATTTCTGTGGAACCTCTCTAGTGGCAAATAATAATGCGGGAAGATACCTATCCCAATCCTTAGGCCTTTCTGTGTACATTCTATGAAGCGTTTGCTTTAACGTAGCGTGGACCCGTTCTATCAAACCGTTACACATGGGATGATATACGGAGGTCGATACTTGCTGGAGAGTAGCCTTGACACCTCCTTCATGAACTCTGAAGTAAATTAGGACCCACAATCAGTTAGCATTTCATCAGGCACCCTAACCCTTCTAAACATATCTACTTACGCCTCTGCAATGCGCTCGGTCTCAATACTAGGCAATGCTACCGCTTCCGGGTACCGCGTTGCATACTCATTCATAGTTTGTATATACCGTGACTTCATATCGGACCGGGACTCAATCGGACCGACAATGTCGATTGCTACTCTTTTAAACGGTGTGTCAATCAACGGTAAATTTCCTAACTGAACTTTGGTTACACGCCCCTTCTGAATCGTTCGCTGACAAATGTCACACAACGTATAAACCGTGTTACATCACCATAAACCCCTCGCCAAAAGAACTCAGCCAGAATTCTATTCAAAGTCTTTTTAATGCCTAAATGTCCGGCCATCAATGATTCATGAGCCAGTTTCAGAACCTTCTCTCTAAAACTACTTGGGACAATAAGTTGAAATGAAGACTTATTTCCCTGGGTAAATTGTCTATACCACGATTCTTAGTAGCGATCCCACGAGTGGGCTCTATGCCTCATATGTTCTAACTTGGGATCGGACATTTGAGCGTCCTGGAATGCTTTTTTGTCTTCGCTCAGAATCTGACCGGGGACCTTAAGTGTCTTATAGGTTTTCTCCTCTTGCTTAGTTTGGGCCCTTGTAAATACACCCACTGAAAAATGGGACATATCTGGTAACTTAGAACCATCAATGTTGCCAATTATCAAGTCATACAAAGTGTCATCCATGCACAAATCATCAGTTTGACCCTTATAAAAAGGTCAGTCGACACTACTGACTGCTAAAGGATGCCTTTGTGAAGTTTCATCTATCAGAGTCACTGTTGACTTTTTACCAATTAGACAACCAGTACCCCTGAGGACTACAACTTTCTAGCTGTCAACGGTACATGGGTATGTTGGCAACCGTGACTTCAAAAAGAAGCAAACCCCTTCCTTGTCGTTCACATCAGAATGCAAAGAATTATCTACCTTACCCTGGTATATGGACTCTGCACCGTCATTGGACCCCTTTTGTCCCTTTACCTTACAAAAGTTAAACTGGTGGCCTCCCCTTGTTGCATTATCAAACTTATTTCCAAAGCCTCACCCTTGACCGCGGTTATTTCCTCTACCATAAACCTCGACCTCTATAATTACCACGGCCCCTGTTAAACGTATTATCTCCCTTAAATTGCGGATTACTAGTGTCCGCACTAGAGGCAGAAACCAACCTCCCTTCATCATAACTGCATCCGTGCTTGACGCTATTTTCCTATCAGGATTGTTCCAATACTTGTAAGTTAGATGTGGTTTTTGCACAAATCCTGCACTTAATTTCCGGTTTGTTACCAGACCTACTTGGCTCGACCTTACTAAACCCTTTGCTATGCCTCTTCTCGCGTTGCTCTTTCGCTACGCAACTAGACACGCCGCCCCGTGCTTCAGCAAACAAGTCGGCTTCTCTAGCCATCTCATCTAAATTCTTAAACGCCTTAGGGTTTAAGTGAACATACAGTTCTCTATTACATGATTCTAAAAATTGGTCACGTGCGATAAAATCGCGTACCGCTTCGTACGGCTTTTCCACTTTCGCCACCGCTAAAAATTTACTTAAAATGACTATTAAGTCTTCTACTAAACTTAATAAAAGTCTCTTTGTTCTCGGGCCTACTGTAACGAATTCGCGTTCTGTAATATCAAAATTCTTGAACAATGCTTCTTTCAGTTTATCATAACTGGCCGCGTCCTCATCTTATAACCTATCATATACATCTAAGACTCGCCCCTTTAATGAAGCACTTATTTGTGGCCCATAAAAATGGATCCCATTTATTAGCTGTTGCGTACTTCTCAAACCGGGACAAATAACTGTGTTTTGTCTTTACTATCATGGAAGTACGGCAACATGGGATCGCGTGCATGTGCTGTACGGTCCTTAGATTTGCCTGCTCCATATCAGCCTTTTGTAACTCAGTCTTATGTGAAAGTTCTAACTTCTCTTTTTATAACCCCTGCCGTAACCTTTCCAGTTCTATTTCTTTATTGGTGGGCCGTCCCTGCGTCTGCCTCGGCTCTGGCCTTCTCGGCAACGACTCTGACCTTCTCGGCCTCGGCCTCGGCCTCGGCTCTGGCTTTCTCGACCTCGGCCTTCACCCTGACCTTCTCTTTCTCGACCTCGGCCTCGGCCTCGGCTCTGGCATTCTCGGCCTCGGCCTTGGTTTTTCGGCCTCTTGTTCCGCAGCTCTATCTTCCCTTTGTATTTCTTGCTGCCTGGTAGCCCGTTCTCTTATTTCTGTCCTTCTTAGCCTAACACTTTCCCTAATTGTATAAGCTCTGCCATAATTACAAACGTTAAAATCACACGTCGAAATTTACACAACTTAAAACAAGATTAAAATTTTCCAACTAAAACGCTGGTAAGAATTTTAACACATCTGCATTAAATTTAAGTTACACTCTAACTTTACACTATCAGCGACGTTACTTAACGGTGACGTTCAGAACTGACGTCTATTAAGAACCGAGTATATAATATCGATACACTGTACTAATGCTACTAGTTGACGTCACATAGCGACGTCTTAGTCTTATCAGCGTTACGGTAAATAAACACGTCACTGACTAAACATTATTTAATGTACAACGACGTCACATAAATTAACCAACGCAAGAAGGGTATACCGTATCTATACTGACAACAGAACGACCTTAATAACCGATCTAAAAACTGACGTAAGTTTTACCATCGCATACGACGTTACCCTTAACGTTATCTTATGTAAAATGTCTTAACATAAACATATGTCATGTCTGAGGAATGGCTTTTGATATTCAACCAAGGAATTGAGACAGTCAAAACAATTAGATAAATTGAAAGTCAAACAATTAGATAAAACTTGCTATAAATGTTCAAGAAAATGTAGAGTTCCCACTCAAATTAGCGTACCCGGTTCCTATACATTTGGAACACTAGAATGTTGCACCATCACGTGGGAAAACACAATATGAGAACAAAAAAAAATATTTCTTTTTGCTAATATGCTAAAGTACTAATATATTTGTGTAACAATACAGCAAGGATACGACGTACCGAGCCGGAAGTGAATCAAACGGAAATCACCCCACTTCTGACACCAGATGTTACGCCCTAGGCGGCCAAGACGCACCGAGGGTGACTTCTAATTTGAGCACCAGGTTGGGCGATGCCTAGCTGTACCACTACACAAAAGACTCTAACGAAATCCAGAATTTTACATTTTTATACTATTTACAACACAAATAATAATAATACAGACATTACAGACATTAATAATACAACACATACACAATTTGACGCAAATCTCTTCACGTTGGCACGGTTGGGGAACTAGACTGGTATATTACTTGATTAACCTGGCTTGGTTAATTAATTTAATACACTCAGTATATACCCAACCAAATGAGGATAACTGTGTGCAAATGTGAAGAGATTGCCTCCCTTGACCATATTTCTTTGGCGCCTTTATTTTGTCTTTTAAGTTATTATAATTTTAATTATTTATTGAGCTCATCTTAATTTATCATAAGACACATTTCTCTTTTTAGTCACGGCCTAATTAATTTTCTTTCATGTAGGAAACACTTGAACGCCAACTGGTTTACACTTCCTGTTTGGCGGCCTCTGCTCGCCCAAGTCTGGAATCTAGGTACTGCACCTCACACTGAGAGCAACTGACCTTAAAAGAAAATGGAAGGATACAACTAAAAATAAACAAACCACAGACTAAGGACATGTTCTATAATAACCTAAGATGAAGCCTGCTATGATTGTATCCCTTATTCTACAAATACGCACTCACCGTATAGAGTGAGTGACGTCATTGACGTCGCGGCTGAATATTTGATACCATGAAAGACCCATCATTGACGTCGACGTGACTCATCTGCGACCTCTATCTCTATTAATGTTTTCGACGCAGTCGACGGTGAGCGCCTGCTAACCGTCGGCAACGTCGTCTGCTAAACGTCATACCATATGCAAGCTCCATTTCCATATATGCACAATGATAATAATGTATTAATGACCATCAGGGACATGACGTTCCAAATGTCGCAACCCTAAATGTCACTACAATTACTAATGTCAAACACCTCCGACTTCCGGATAACGATCAGAGGGAGAGTAGTATTGGATCAACTCAAATTATTATAAACTCCGTGCCCTGATCAGACGAAATCGGAACACTTACATTGTTACAGTGATTAATACAAATTTTAGAATCATTACTTAAAATAATTAATTCAATTAACTAAACTTAACTTAAACTTAGAAAGAGAAAAAAAAACTTTGCATATGTATGTGGGTGGTGCCTATTTGTACATGCGTGCGTATGTTTGCGTATTGCGTATGCGTATGTAAACCTAAGTTTTTGGCCAACGCGATTCTTCTGGTACAGCGCATTTTACATTGGCTATTCCGATCATGCAATTTTTTTTTTATATATAATTATTATTATCATTTTTATAAACTATATCACACCTTGCGCCTGCTGCTTCAAAAAAAAGCTGGTCAGTACGCACATGCCAGCGCGGCCTGCTCTGTGTCCCCGATAGCAGTTACAGTTCTCGCAACGTGAGAAATTCCGACCAAACTGCACAACCTAGCGCAGCCTACTGAGCATTCCTGAAATAACTCACGGAACTGTCCTATTATAATGCAAACGGATCTTTTGCGTTGTCTAGTTATCCTTCGAATTGGACTGTATCGGTGAGTTTATATATAGTAAGGCTATACTCTTGCCACGCATCAGTTGCATGGTATGTATGTGGGTGTGAGCCTATCTGTACGTTCGTGCGTATGTTTGCGTATTGCATATGCGTATGTAAACCTATGTTTTTGGCCTACGCGATTCTTACGGTACCGCGCATTTTACATTCGCTATTCCGATCCTGCATTGTTTTTATTATTATTATTATTTTTATAAACTAAATCACACCTTGCACCTGCTGCTTCAAAAAAGCTGGTCAGTCCGCACATGCCAGTGCGGCCTGCTCAGTGTCCCCGATAGTAGTTACAATTCTCGCAGCCTGAGAAATTCCGACCAGACTGCACAACCTAGCACAGCCTGCTGGGCATTCCTGAAATAACCCAGGTAACAGATGAAGAATCGGACTAGCGTGCACTGCAATATATAGTTTATAGGTTTACTATTCAGACTCGGACAATTTCCTGCTTTTGAAGTTTGAACAGAAAAACCTACAACAATTAAATATGCGGGATTTTGCAAACATTTTGTGATTTTCTCGCTTTCTGCGTTTCGCAACCAGTTGAGCCTTATTAAAGTTGCGTAACTTATATATCCCGCTACTATTAATAACTATTAATAACAAATGGACCGACTGTAGAAAATGGACTCTACCTCTAATACATGTAGGTATTAAACTTAGTCAGCTTGTTCTGGGTCGTAACACACGAATGAAAAAAAAACGACGCACGAACAAAAACCTGCAACAGAAGCTTGCCTTGGATCGCTCAGTAATTAAAGTACTAGAGCCTTTAATCAGTTTTACTCGCTGGAAACCTTAGCTTCAGTTCGAATGCTGCTCCAGATTACCTTTACGAAAACACGCCTATTCAAATATATTGAAAAAATTCACTACCAAAAGCTGAAAGTTTTCAGATGAAAAATTCTAATATTTTTCATATTTCTGCTCAAAACATAGATTGGGGGTACTCGTTAGAACCGCCTCGCCGAGGCGGTTCTAACGAGTACCTACATTCTATGTTTTTAAGCAGAAATAAGAAAAATAATGTATACCCCTGTAAACCCCAGTTTTATGATATAAAAAGTGAGGTTTAATGGGGTCAGAATTATATAGGTATATTTTGTGATGCAACCATATGTTCGGTCCGCATTCGGGTCCGCTACATAAATAATCTAAATGAGCCACAATGAGAGACAATTACCTTTCGACATGTACGCCCGGTGAAAACATTAGTCATTTTACTGCATTCACGAAGTCCGATCAGTCTACGTTGGTATTATGAGGATAGCTTCTCACCCTACCCCGCACAAATATAAAATATACAGACGATACTCACAAAATTCTAGCTTTCGTGCGATACGCATATAAAAAGCCTCCCCATCCTTATCACTCAAAAAGCACTGAAAGTGATAAATATGATTCTCGCAGAGTGTTTGCGCCCAGATCTATATACCCACACAATAACTTTATGACGACCACTCCTGATAATGTATAATGAAGTGAAACGCAATGTAGCAAAGAATTAGACTTAAAATAGTTTGACAAAACTAATTGTATGATGCAAATGTGATCAAAATACGTGGTTGCATAAGGGACGTTTTAGGGGTTGAACATTTCAAAGTAAGATACTTTTATTAGTGCCTCCATTTTGAGTAATTGATAGGAATTAATGATATCATGAAGCCTTAATTAAATATGTATAACCTTGCTTAATAATTCTTACAACTAAAATATATCTCTTTGTTTGTATACATAGCTTTTTTCCTACACGTACGTTGAGTTTGCTTGAAAACAGGTTTTCGTTTAGTAAATGATTTCATTTTACACTTCGAAATGGTTAATGCTTCATTACATACCCATGATTGTTATGATTTTATAACATGTTTGAACTCTTTAACTTCATTAATTTCTTTTTTTAAATGTATCCTATTTTAATCATATTACCATCATAATGCATGTTGGTCGAGATATTTCATTCCTGGTACATTCTTTGGTGAAATACCTTTTCTTTTTAATTATAATGATTGTAGCATACTTTTTTCAGCCTAACAACAGCTATAGCTATGGTTGGTGAAGCTAAAGATAAAATATTTGACGCCTGCATGTTATTTGGCGGTAAGAATAAACCTGAAGTTAACTATTAGTGTTTGTTTCCTTTCCAAGTTTCCCTCTTTTTAGTACTTATAAAATACTTTAAAGGATACACTTTAAAAATGAGTTTTCGGAAAATCGTAAAGTGGATATACACAAAGATAAAATTTGAAATGTTCAGACAGACAGACAGACATAGATCCAAACTAAATGGGATGTAATCAGGCTAATGAACTGATGTTAGTGCCGTGTTGCGGCCGTAGAACATCTCCCCGTACTTCACCATAGTGCAGATTATATTTTCATTTCCTTTGGAATCATTGGGCTTATTGCTGTATCTTTGAAAATGGAGTTCTACTCATGTATACGCTAGGGGGCGTAAGCATTGTTGCAAACTTCATTACTGCTTATGAAGTGTCTTAATAAAACCGAGACTCCCATTTTCTATCTATAATGTGTTCTTTGTTTCTAGAGGCAACCTTTTAGATTTTTATGTCATGGAAAATAAACATTACTTAGTAAGCATGCTTCGTCCATCATACCTATCAGCCTGAATAGAGATTTAGGAAAGTATACAGGAATAGTCATGACCTGGGTTTAAAAAGTCTGTTTGTGGCTAGGCTGTGGCAAAACATCAGACTTAAGTCTAGAGTCAAATTGTGGGGATGGACAAGGCCATGATGATTGCCATAGAACTTCTTTAGTTTGACACCAGCTTAGTTTTTTAATATCCCTGAGTTAGTAGTCTTGTAGTGAGAAATCTTCCTCACTTGATAAAGTCTTTATACACAGCGAATGCTCAAGCAAACGGATTAGCTGTAGAATATTAACATCATATTTTGGTGCTGAAGGAATATTTCTGCTCAGAAACGGAACATTAACTATGGCGAACACCCCATTCGCCATGAAGCCTAGTAGTGAGTTCTCCGTTGTTGATATAGAGGTATGAATCCAAATATGTAAAAATTGTAATAGTTTCAGATGTTTCTTAAATTTCAAGTTCACGTGGGTAGATAAATTCGAGATGCTGTAAAACTTGAATTATTCAGAGAAACAAAGACTGCAGCAATCTGAATTTTATCTATGAATATATGACAGGTTTAGGTTGAACTCCACAAAACTGGTTTAAACCATCCAGTAGTTTTCCTTCTGACCGTTCCAAGGCTGATGTTGTGTTGCAAATCTTCTTTGTTTGTGCTTCGGTGTTTCTTATGTGGCGTTTGTATTGTCATCATTTTTCTTCATCTCTACTTCTTTTAGAGTCTCGGGAAGGCTTATTCCTGCACACATTGCTTGTACTGTCTCATATACACTATATTTGTTATTAACACCCGTAGACTAAATCAGAAGAAAATAAGTGATATCCTTTAAAACAACTAATATATATATATATATATATATATACAGTAAACCTCAGTAGCTCGCATTGCTCGCTTTTGCGTCCCTACGAAATTCTTCCGATGGCTCAAGAAAAGAAATATTTTGGAAATGTTCTTATTTTATCGTGAAATAGTATGTTGTATGTACACATCAGAATCGCCTCATCGATGAGATTCTATTGAGTAGACTCAACATACCATTATTGTACAGAAGATCGAAAGAAAAAAAACTTCCCTAAATTATCACCATTTGTTTCCTGACCTAGCGCCATGATTAGCATTCAGTGGCTCGAACTACCTATATCTTGAACAAAGTTCTATGGTCCCATGGCCAATGATATTCGAGCCATTGAAGTTCGACTGTATTTCAAACTAATTACTTAAAATAACTTTGGTTGTTTTGATGTGACCTATTTTTAAATGAGAATAAGATGTTACGCGCGCAATCTAAGACCGATTTATATGGAATGATTAATTTTCTGTGTGGACTGCATGCATGCTTGTCACTCACGGTAAATAAGTAACAATGTAAGAACCAACAAATGATAAATGAGCCGCAACGTTATAAAACATAACTTTGGACAAGTTTGCTAAGCGAAGATTCAGATCAGGCTGCACGTACGCGCAGTCTGATCAGACTATTCTTTGGGCGCAGTTTGGATAGCCAAGGCTGTAAAGTTTTTTCATGCGGAAGAACTCTGCGGATGCGCAGGCTGATTTGAAGCTTTGTTGGGTGACAATGTCAGAAGGTCGTTAAGCATATCGTATTGAAACAATGGGATCCTTTGGAAATACAGAACCAATAACACAATCTGAAATAGCAAACATTACAAGGTGCAAAACGTTATTGCAATAACGCACATATGACATTGTGTCGAAGGTTTATATCAACAGACTAATCCTGGTACGCATACGCTTTGACTCTAGTAGATTCTCTCGTAGAACGGTCATCAAAGTCCCTGTTTTGTCTACGCCGATGCTTTCCTAGGACATTTCTGTGCAACATCCAACCGTTTTTTTTTTCTGACAACCTTCGCTAAAATTTTCAGGTCGTGTGAGTGAATGGTTCAATTTAGGCAGCTCAACTTTGAAGCACGCCATCAACAAAATCCGGCAAGCAATTGACAGTGTGCTTGAATCTGGACCAGCAACTGACGGAACGTCAACACCGCGGGTACGTGTGTTATTACGCCCAATATTGACCACATATATCGAAAATGTGTTTAGAGCATGCGCAAAATGCACAAATTCAGGTTCGTCCTACGCATGCGCATTTGCTCTCCAATGATATATCCTATGGTATCCAGTGAATTTTTTAACGGAGAGTGAATGCCCTGATCAGACTGCAAGGATGCGCAGGCTGATCGGAGACTTCGCTGTCCGCATATGCCCGAAAACATGTTTTCGCATGGTGCGGCCTATATAACTAATTAAATCTGATAGCAAATACTTTCTTTATAAAATAAAATGTGTCATTGTTAGAGTATGATTGTGGCTCCTTTCTGGACATATTATTAATTATTTTATTAAAACATTCTGCAAAAAATATAAAGAAACTAAACATTAAAGATGGAATAAAAACTTTCAGCTATCGGACGTAATGAATCTCCCCATAGAGTCCATTATGACCAATAGCTTATATGAATGTTTCTGCAAACATGTGCGCCAACATGTACTGTTTAGTTTGAGCATTCTCCCACATCCCTTTATCTTGCGATGCATTTGTGATGTTATGTTTCTGGTGTGTGTGTGTGTGTGTGTGTGTGTGTGTGTGTGTGTGTGTGTGTGTGTGTGTGTGTGTGTGTGTGTGTGTGTGTGTGTACCAGCGTGCGTGCGTGTGTGCGTGCGCGCGTGTGTAACAATGTGGTTGATTGTTTTTTGATGACAACTGAGAAATTTAGTCATTTCCAATAGTTATGACAAGCAGAACTACCATGGGTTCATAATGAAATACTAATAATATGAGGAAAAGCAAACAAACATATGGTAAAGAAAACGAAACTCAAATAATGGCCTTCAGTGGTTAACAAACTAACGGTAAGCAAAGATATTATTACTTACTTACTATCATAGAAAAAGGTACTACACTACTATAATTTCCAAGCAAATTACGTAATAATGACAATAATAATAATGATAATAATAATAAAATATTAACAGCAAAATAAAAATAATAATAATAATAATTATAATTTATATCTATTATTATTATTATTATTATTATTATTATTATTATTATTAACACTGTTGTAGAATATTAAAGCATTAATACACTATTATAACACAAGATTAAGACTAACACGGATGCAAATAACAGAGGAAACTTCGGAATGGGCCGAGTCTGAATGACAAACCATCGCAAATCATGACTGAAAGGCTTGTTAAAATCATCTTCGGTGGTTTTAACTCTATGACTATTCTAAGGCAGTGGCTCTCGTATTGTTTATTCTGTGCATTACTTCATGGCCTCTCTCTGCAGAGTTATTTTTCTTCCATCATGTTTGGTGACTTGTTCACGTATTTGAGTATTGTCTAGTGTTGTGAACACCTCACTTGGGCAAGAGGGGGCTGACCACCCGGCCAACTGTTGTTTTTTATATGTTCTGTCGATCGATGTTTCGTTTTGCTTGCCCCTCTCTTGGTATCAGTGGACTCCACTCATCTGTGATTGTGGCATATTCTTGTCGCCTGCCTTATTTCTTTTGTGCTTGAACTTACCCGTCTGTAGTCAGGCTTCTCGTGGTTTTAGCAGTTTTGTTTTACCTTTACTAAAACTTTTAATTTGTAGTAGAGATCTTATCTTTATTTCATCAAAATGTTAAATTTATGTGGTTTCTGTGTTAATACATTGATGTTACCTCTGACCGAATGATATAGTCCAGCTGGAAACTGGACCGTGATTAAGGTCCGGAGATATACGTCTACAGTAGCGATAACGATTTTTTTTTTGTCCGTTTATACGTTTGGGGTGCGTTTTAAAATCGTGGCATAACGTTTGCGTTTCGACAACGTTTCTAGCGTTTCATATTGTTTCGGCCAATCAAATTACAGAGCAAAGCGTTTCACTCAAACGCTTAATTTGCATATGCGCACTGAGGAGATACAAACGTTTTCTCGAAACGCTTTTCACCGTTTCGGCCAATCAGCTTGCCTAATCGAAACGCTTTTTTCCGTTTCGGCCAGTTATTTGACCGTTTCGCACCGTTTATATGTTAGACCAATCGAATCATAAATACCTGTTCGACCGTATTGAACCATGTTTTTTACAACTAAAGTAATCTGTATCTACGTATTAAAATTATATTTATTTTATTTTATTTTATTTATTTATATTTTCTTTATAAAATATATTTTGGTATTTTTGAAAGAATTAACATGATTAATTATTATACTTTGTGAAGCCTATTATTTTTACACTGCAATCATGACAATCAACGTCTTTTGACAATTAAATGTTTTAGCACATAGTACTCGGTATAAAATATTTAGCAGATGACATTTTGAAGTTTATATATATTCCCTGAAAACAGATTTTGGCATTTCATACAAATTGTCTGCAAATGATTTGACAATATCAGAATGCCTTAACCAAGAAAATATTTATTTATTCTATTTATCTTACTTTTATATTTTATTTTATTTTATTTATTTTATTTTTATTTTATTTATATTTATTTTATTATTATTATTATTATTATTATTATTATTATTATTATTATTGCATAATTTTAGATGTATGTAAATGGCTACGATTTGCCATTTAAATCGGCAGGCTTTTCTCACTTATTTTGTTTTTAAGGTGTGCGGTAAAAATGCCAGAGCTGAAAATGCCATATGCAAAAATGTTAGAGGAAAAATGCAACATGTAAAAATGCCAGAGGCTACCTGGTAAAATGCCATAGGAAATAATCCCATAAGTAAAAATGCCAGAGATAAAACTTATACAAGTTTAGTTCTTTATATGTCTTCCATGTAGTACAATTTGACAGCATCATGGGAAAAGGTGAAAAGATGCAACAAGAGTATATATGTCCAAATAGACTCCCCCCACACTCTATATTGGAAGAGTCTAATTCAATGTTAGGCATGTCAGGTTATGTGATTTAGATAATCCTAGCGAAAAATGACTGAACTTTGCAAACAATGGCTACCCTGATTAAATGCCGCATTTTGCAGTGTCTGATCTGGATCTGCACTGTTTTCCAATAGCCTGTTTTGGGTCTCCAAATTAAAGTGAGTTAAACTCTTTTCACATCAAAAAAAAAAGCAACAAAAAAAAAACACAATATCATCTGCTTATATCTAAACAAAGCAGGTTAAATGTTAACCTTTACCACTCTGTTTATTCAGCAGACAACAAAGTGATGACATTTTTTTCGTTTTTCCAGAAAACAGGATTTGACATTTCACGCCAGTTGTCTCTATTCAAGACAATTTGCAGTGAAATGTACAGAATTTTCAGTTGATGACATTTTGAAGTATTTTTCTTATGTTATCCTGAAAACAGTTGTCGGCATTCCATACATATTATCTCCACAGGACTTCACTTTCCCTGCAAATTGTCTTCAGTGGAGAAATGTCAAACCTGTTTTACGGGAGAAAATAAGAAAAGGGGTCATGAATTTGCCATCTGCTGAGTTAGCCCAGAGAGTGATAAAGGTTCAGCTGGACAATGAATCGTTGACATAATCATTTCTGTTGGTGATATGTGCAGACCACGATCAGACTGCGCGGAAATGCCGGTTCACCTTGGTCTAAGCTGGCCTCAAATACCATAAGGTCGTTTCTTATTTCTGTTCAAAGGGGCTAATATATATTCAACCAGTGCCGACCAAACCAGATCAGCTTGCGCAGCGTGATCAAGATCAAAGATTTTCTACACCAGTCTGAACTACGTCGAACCTGTGAATTGCCATTATTGTTTTGAGTAATATTTCTCCACCCCTCCCCCTCACGCCCCTCCCCCTCACGGTCCACCCTTTTTTAAAATGAAATGAACACTGTCGTTTAGATAAATGGTGCTGGAACAGATGATCTGCTTTACTGAAATTTATTGTTAGAATTATGTTTCATCAATACTAATCCTTTCATTAGATCCTTATCCAGTGAAAACGTCCCTCTGAGCATAGGTGTTACTCAGATTAAAGTGAGTGGATCAGTCTAGTGCATAATGGTGTCCACTCAGTTCACTGATCAGGTCATTAGTATAAAATACTGTAATACATGAATCGCTCAGTATCCATCTAATACACAGACTGATCAGATTTGTAAAATATAAATAGGTGCATTTTTACTTGTTTGGGCCATTAGTTTTCGAATACGATGCACTGTGCACATCATGACAATTATGTGGACAGTCGGCAAATATCTTGCTGGTGGGCTTTCATGAAAGTATATTCTCACTATGAAAACATGGCATGTATATGCAAAGCTGTTAACCTTAAGAACGCTATATTTTAATATTAGAAGACGATGTGCTGGATAAACAGATCAAATGTATGGTCGAGCAGCAATGACCCAGAGCAGAGTGCGCGGATGCACATTCTAATTTTGTATTTTGCATATTGCAACCTATACTTAAATATTAGAAGACGATGCACTGGAGAAACAGCAGATCCTTTAGAATAATAATGATAATAAAAATGTACAGACGAACTGTAACGAATCAGATCAAAATGCACGGATGAACATACTAATCAATGTTGCATTTATAGCACATTGTAGTCTGGATACCCCTAACAGTGGAGGCCCAGATCAGATACCGCAGAACGTGGCATCTGATCAGGGTATCCACTATTAGCAAATAGTTCAACCATTTGTTTCTCTACATAACATAGCCTGGCATACCTAAAATCGAAATTAGAATCTTCCAGTATATAGGGTGGGTAAGTTCATTCAGTAACAATAGGTTAAATATTAGAAGATGATGTGCAAGACTATTGGCAAATCTGATAGAATAAGACAATGCACAGATGAGCAGCTACGAACCAAATCAGAGTGCGCAGATGCCCTATATTTATCACATATTTTCATGTATGCCTTTTTTTTACATTGGTAAAATTACTTTGTATCTACATGTATTCGATAGTTTAAAATGAAAATGACTTTATATCAAAGATGAATGGATGAAATTGAAATGTTTTTTTTTTTTTTTTTTTTTGTTGTTGTTTTTTTTTTTTTTTTTTTGTTTTTTTTTTATTTGTTCAAAACTGACATAGCAGTTTTTAAGTAAGTCTTCTTCGATATATATTTTTTACATTACGTCTGGTGTTGTCTTAATTTCAAATATACGAGCAATATATCCTTTTTAGTCATTATCTGTTTATGCATGATGTTTTTTTGTTTTTTTTCTTATCCAAACAGATTTGGAAGTGCACCTGCATATCATAAAACTTCCAATAAACAATACATGGAATGAGTATTTCCTATACCTCACCCTCCTTAAGAAATACACAGGCTAATATTATGTAACATTTGAAAGATCAAAAAGGAGATAGTATAAATAAGAAAAAGATATGTAAATAAATAAAAATTGTAAAATATCATGATATTATACGCATTAATTGCACAGTACTCCAGATTCATGTAGCATAGAGTATTTGATAATAATTGATGTGTGTCTTCATTTTTCCACTAAAATAATTTTGTTATGTATATTTATTAGAATCACCTCACAGAGGTAATTTTAATGAGTACCAACCATATATTTTCTGGAGGAGAAACATAAAAATACAAGATATGATCATAATCATAAATCGATTATAAAGTTTCTCAAATGAACCTCATTTATTTATTTATTTATTTATTTATTTATTTATTTATTTATTTATTTATTTATTTTATATTCACTGAAAGTACATTCTTTTTTGAAGGAATTAAAGTGATTCTGCCAAAACCTGTTAAATTCCTTTTCCGTTGTATATTGCATTTTAAGACACAATCTGTTTTCCAGTACTTTCAAAAGTCAATAATCAATCATTCTTAACTGGAAGTTGAAAGGCATTCCTATCATTATTCATTGCTGGGAATGAAAGAAAAATAAAGATTTTTGTTCTTATATTTCCCGTAAAATGGCATTTGACATTTCAAATCCTATTTTTCAGGAAAAATAAAAACAAAATCTTATTAATTTCTTGTCTGCTGAAACTGCCCCATAGCGTGGTAAATTATAATTCTTAATTGTCTTTGCGAAATAAAAGTGCTCCAAAATTATGCTTTTCCTGAACAATGGATTTATTTATTATACCCTTTTTAGTGATTATCTTTTAGTTTGACGAAGCTTTGAAATTGCACTAGTGGAAATTTATGCAGAAGAGGGAATTTGATGATAAACTAGCACATTAAGACATAAGTGTTAATTATTTATCCATAAAATATGTTGTGGGTATTCATTAGAACTGCCTTTGCAAGGCGATTTTATTAAAAACAACCAGCTATATTTTAATGAATTAAAAGAAAAAAAATGCACACCAACCTTTCGCCAAATTACCGACCTTATCTGTTTCTATGTTTTAATCATAAACTTTACAGATGTCAATAATTTCCCCTTATTAGGCCCCTACCTATAAGGTTGGCCAAAGTCACCAAGAACTTCTTATTTTTATCTGTTTATGGTATCTGTTTATGGTCATTAGCGTGTTATGCAATCTAAATTGTGTCTTTAATAGCTAATTGCCACCATCTAACATCCTAAATCATCGCGGAAGGAAAATATAACGAAATACATGTATTTACTCTAGATTTTTTCCTACCGTTACATAGCCGCAATCTTGGACAGGGAACTCCCGTATACGCTGATACAGTGAAATGTTAATCTGCAAAACCGTGACTTGCAAATATATGTTTAGTAATCGTTATTATTATTATTATTATTATTATTATTATTACAAATATTACATTCATTGATGTGAGTCTAATCATTGCATTCAATATAATCAAGTGGCTTATAAGCCACTTGATATAATTCATAATCGAAATATTTATGTACCCAGTGTTTGTCTCAGGTGAGAAAATAGTGTGCAAGAAACAACTATTACCTGACTGCACCGGTAAGCATCGAACCCGCGACTCCTGATCACCATTCAGAAGCGCATCCGATTGAGCTACAGAGTCCGGCCACTATCACTGTCCGTCAAAACACATTTCCTGTTCATTGCATCAGATACCCGTCTCCAAATTATCTGACTTTTATTTTTATTAATTTTATAACAATTATAATTAAGTGAAATTGGAAAAAAAAAGATCTAAAATAAATTGAGTCCGCGGGATTTTGATTGGCTAACTCTGCAAACGCTAAAACGTTTGAAACCAGACTTGGTTTCCATGACAACGTTTTCCGAACGCTAATGTGATTGGTTAATATTTGAAACGCTTGAAACGTTTCAGAAACGATTATCTGATTGGCTAAAACTGTAAGCGATCGTTTAAGCGTGGTCCAAACGCTCCGTTTCCAAACCGTTAACAAGCGTTTTGCATGCGTTTCCGTGGACACGAAAAACGCTGTCACCACTGTACAAACCAGGTTAAAACCCAACATTTTCAATTACGGCAGTATCGAGAAAAGCTACTTCCGGGTCAGTTTTTCTTGACGTGGCCTATTGTTTGGAAATGGTTTTTAAAAAGTGTAAAAATACCCACTGAAACTTTATACAATTATAAAAGACCTAATTACTAGTACATATGCCAAATATTATCAAAATCTGTAATCATTTGATATGTTTATGACCGCTTGGAAATTTTAAGAAATTATGTACTCCCGGCTTCTGGCGTTTACTCCCGGCTTTTATTACCTACCTATTTTCATGCCCTCTCGTTGATTCAGACAATAAGTTTTACATTTTCATTACTTTTTTTTTTTTTTGCCACATTCTTTCTTAGATCGAAAATTCTTTCTCACATACAAAAAACAGCACTGAGAAATCAGAATGATCTGCTGTGATTCGTCATAAGACTACACTATATCGGCGGGGTTTGGATACGTAACTGTAATAACAAAAAAAAAATAAAATAAAATAAAAACCTTAGGCATGTGACTTAAGTCAGTTTTCATCCGAAGCCACATATTTTCGTCCGCATATTCTAATCTATCGCTTATTTATAAATATATCGCATAAAACCAACCCGCACTTTCGGCAAACCAACCCGCACTCTCTGCTCAGCCAAACCGTGGTCTCCTCATGGAGACTGCCTAACCAACCCGTGACCTACTCGTTCCGTTTCGTGCTTGACTTCTTCTACATTGTCAAATTCTGAGGTATGTAGATGCGTTTTCGATTTGGAGAATTGTCTGTAAAGGCAAAAATGATTGAAAGTCTGGTAAACTTTATTTGTTCAAATTTCAAGTTTTAGAAAGCTCAGCCCGATTCGATTTATTTCTGTCTTGATGAGCGCACATAAATAAACAAACATACGAGTCGCACAATGATCAGTTTACGTCTAGAAGATGCGTTGTGAGTTCAAATACCTTCTGATATATACGCTCAACGAAGACTCAAATCAGCCTGCACATCCGCGAAGTCTGATTAGAGTATTCGTTGTCCACATGAAGAAACTTTGCATCCTTAGCTATCTAAATGCAGCCTCTGATCAAAGTGCGTGAATATTGGCTGGGCGCACATGTCCGAAGGTACATTTTCTGAAGTTGCGGTTTATGTTTTTGAACGTAAATGATAGACTATTTTTGACTTTCTTACAGAAGGGAGACCTTAGAAAAATAGTGGATGATGTGGATGCCATCTGGCTGGAAATGACTAACCATTTTGAAGAGCTAAATGATTTAGGAAGTCCTTTTGTAGAACAATTCAAAGCAGTAAACGATATTATCAAGGGTGTAAAGATGGGCTATAACTTTTTGAAGATCATGTAAGTCATTTAACTCTCAACAAAACAAATACAATTATAGCTGACGAAATTTTATTTTATTTTTTACTAGTCTTCAGAGAAAATAAGGTTTGATATTTCATGTGAGTTGTCTGCCGAACATTTTTTGTATCAGAAATAAAAACAAATATTTTCAAATGTCATCTGTAGCAATTGTAGATTGGCATTTTTAAGGGCTTAGGCGATTTCGTATTTTCTTTTTTAATTTAAAATTATTTACAATAAAAAATAAAATTATTTTCGGACATCCTAACTCTTTCACTGCCATAAGCGATAAAACAGACTTATGCAAACAGCGTAGATCTAGATAAGACGGTTCATAATGAGCCGTCTCATCAGGATCTACGCTATTTGACATTCAGTTTTTCAAGTATTCATATAAACTTCTTTCCAGTTGATATATGTAAAAAAAAAAAAAAAAAAAAAAAAAAAAAAACAGACGACAAATGTCCTCTGAAATTTGGCGCCGAAAGTATAAATTCATTATTCTGTTTATCCAATACAATCTAATTGACTACAAGTTTATGTATCTAAAGAAATTTGCTGACAGAAAGGCAAATTGTACAAGACTAGTCGATTCGGAGTAGCCTGATGTGTGCCTACGCTGTTGTTGATTAGACATTTCTATCCGCAAACTTTCAGAGGAGTGTGTCAACACACCTATGTAAAATGTTTATTTCTAAGTGATCGTCCTATATAGGACATTTCATGAGCTATAATGTCTTATGCAGTTGTGATTGGTTGGGTTAACCGGGAATTTCGTCCATGTTTGTGTGTAAGTCGGGCTCTGGGTGTATTAATCACCTTCAGTGTAGTTCTGGTTTGATCTGCAAGGGACAGACTCTTAAAACATATTATTATTATTACTACTATTATTATTATTATTATTATTATTATTATCGTTTTTAATATCATTAAAAGTATTACAATTATTCTGCTTGGAAATGATGCTAAAAGCATGTAAGTGTTATTTTTATTATTATTATTATTATTATTATTATTATTATTTATTGTTATTATCAGCCTCATCATTATTGTTATTATTATAATTACCCATTATTAAATGCCTAATATCCTAAAAGAGCTGGAGGGAAACAGTGTAGACCCATATCAGGCTGATAATTGTCTACACTGTTTGCATTCAATAAGAAGTTTTACAACAGAATTTATCAACATAAAAGTAAACAAGCTTTCCATGAAACAAAAAAACGGACATGTCCAAAACATGAGACAGAAAAGTTCACAAAGCATTGTAAATAAATGTTTATATGTTTCAGCCTTGATAAAAGTGCCTCATTGGTGCAGAAAGTATTTGGGCCAAAGTTTCATCCCGATTTTCCAAAAGAGAGACGAGTCTCAAAGGATGATGGTTGCCCGCCTGGAGTATGGCCGACAACTACAAATGGTCATTACGATACATTAGGTGTTGACTTGAGATTAGACATAGGAAAAAGTGTAAGTTACTTTAAATGTTCTGACATCTTAAGGGGAAGGGATAAAACTTAGGTGAGACAACTTGTCAAAATGTTTTGCCTTAAAAGGGGTCTACACAAACGAAAATAAATGCTACTTTTTGGGACTCGCATTTCAGGATAAATATAAGTGAATTGCCACAGGAAATGCCACAATAACGAAGCACAAACCTTCTGATGCATCAAACAAAGATGAGGAACAAAGAAATACAAAACAAACGTCACATATGAAACCATCGACGCACGACCAAAGAAGAACTGCAACAGGGGAACCGACTTGGAACGGTCAGTAGAAAAAACTATTGGAGGTCTTTAACCAGTTTGACTTGCGCGAAGCCTCTAATTTAGCTCCAAATACAAATATATTTTCGGTCCGCATAAGAGCCCTCTACCTAATTTGTGAAACACCACAGTGAAACACATTTAATCAAACTAATTGAGAAGACAAAGCAAAGGGCTCAATGGCAATCTGAAGCCAGAGAAAAAAAACAAGAAAACCTCAGACAAGACCAAGATGAGCCGAAACATAGACATTTATAGGCAGGCTCCGACCATCTGAAACAGATTGAGCTGTCGGAGGACCGACCCACCGTCGTGCAATTTGAGAGAGAAGCAAAGATCAACTATAAATGGGTAAGCAAGCGTGCGTGCAGCTTGCCGCAAAATTTCCATCTTTTAACCCATCGTTGTGTAGCGAGTGACAATCCCTTTAAATTGTACCGAAAAATTAGTTTAACCAATAATCTTTCTGGACTTATAGACGAAGTCGCAATAAAACTCAAGTTTGGACATATCGTCTTGAACAAGAGTTGTTTTTTTTATTAAATTAACATTATATTTGAAAATCAATTCAGAATGAAGGCAATGAAACGTAGAAAATATTTTATGTAGTTCGTGATAACCCTACCCTTGCTTAAGACGTTTAGCGGTTAAAATTTTATTTCCATTATTAAAGTCACTAACTTGACTATATGCTGTTGCAGAACGAATTAACTGAGAAATAGGATGTAGCACAAAGAACATCGCCGTCCAAAAATGGAAAATTTACAATATCAAAATCAAAGTCCTCCCGGTAGTCATAAATTTTTGTGGAGAATACGACATTAGATATTGATAAATTTAAATCGGCGCTTCAGGGTTAGAGGTATAAGGGTTACATGTACATAACTCGTAGAAGGGTCTTTTGTGCAGGAAAGCAAGTGCGGGAAAGCAAGCAGGAAATATTAAAAGTTTTCTTCCATGTAAAACATGATAAAATTTATCCCAAGTGTATTGAATGACATTACTTAATTAGTATTTGAACTAGTCCGTTAGTCCGTTTATGGGTATTTTATACAGTTTGTAGGTTTCCGCCATTTCCACAAAGGGCGACAATATTTCTACTTGCACAAGCATTTACATCACGGGTCACATGTATAGGGTCAGAGGATGAACCAATATTCTGGATATCTACAAGCATTCCGTGAAGTATTGCCAAAAATTGTGCAGCGTGTCTACTGTCAGATACTATGATGTTCCAGTTTGAACTATTACAAAAACACGGCCTTTCCCCAGTCTACGAGGAATAGTACCAGAGTGAGAAAGTATATACAGTCAACCCTTGTTACACTGCCACTCATTAGAACGACAAGATTCGTTATAATGACGATTTGAATGTCACAAAACCTTCTCTTAAGATATGACAGTTAAAGATACATTTTGGATTGCATAACACGCTAATGACCATAAGGAGATTAAGATAAGAAATTCTTGGTGACTTTGGCCACCCTTACAGGTAGGGGCCTGATAAGGGGAAATTAGATTTGATATCAGTAAAGATTTTTTTTTTCCATATTTATTCTTTTAAAGATATACACAAACATATATAGACATACACAAACATATATGTGACAATTTTTGTCTTTACAAAGTACATTTAGACATTATCATATAACAAAAAAATAGTAGTTTCTTATAATTGTATGACAACTTTTTTGCAATTATGTATTACGAGTATATCTATCCAAGAAGATATTAATGTCACATGCTATATTTAGTACTGAGATTTTCTTTCATAGTTCGCAGGTGTGTAGTCCTGGGTGGGTTATAATTTTTTTATCTTTTACATATGAATATAAATTAAAGGTATCTAAGACTTTGTATACTGTAGAGTGTCAGAACTGTTTTAATTATATATAAAAAAAAAAAAAAAACGGAACTCATTTCTCACATTGTGTTAAGCGGACGGACCAAGGAAGACCATTTTCCCAGAAATTTATTATACTTATTATTTATTCTTGCAATATACTGTTCATTTTTAAATTTTCTTTTCAACAATGATTGAAATCCTTGTATACTCAAATGTTTGGATAAAAACTTTGTTTTATAAATATAATACTTAGCTATAATTATGAGATAACTAATTAAGGATGATTCATGTGGCCAAGCAAATATGATATTTTTATCAGTGATACTTAAATTTATGTTCCCATTAAGCTGTAGCCAGTTTTTCAATGTGTTCCAAAACGCTTTTACTTTAGGACAGTCTACAAATAAATGTTTAATTGATTCTATTGCCTGTTCACAGAAAGAACATCTATTGCTGTCTATTTTATTGATTTTGTATAAAAATGAATTGGTTGTCAAAATTCTATTATTAATTTTGTACTGGAAATCTTTCAATTTAACCTCTTTGATATCATTAAGGGCTGTATTATATTGACATTTTTCCTCCTTTGAAATATCCCCTAGATCTCGTTGCCATCTATTTGGTAAATCATTTTCGCTTTTTATAAAACTTTCATAAATTTTCTTACAACCTTTTTTATCTTTAAGAATAAGTTTAACATGTTTTGAACATATTACATTATATTTCATATCAATACAGGTTTGAATATTATTGTTTAATAAATTCTTCCAGACCTGTGGTATTCTATTTATTACTCCTTGAAAATCTAAAATTGTGCCTCGAACATTAAACAAAGTTTTGAACTGATTAAAATCATAAAACACCCCATTCTCATTAACAAGATCAACTATATTCCTTATTCCTTTCTCATACCAATTTTTAATGAAGAATTTTCCACCATGTTGCATTTCTGAATTAAACCATATTGGTGAGTTTAAAACATCTTCAGTTTGACTTGCTGGATTGCATTTTAAAAAAGCTTTCCAACTATTTAAAACATCAATCCAAAAAGGATTACTTAGATTTGAAGCACAAAGTTTGGCATAACCATCTCCAAAAATAACAAGTTTTCTAAAGTCAACACGGGAAAGTCTGTTCCAAGAACATTCGTTTGTACTAATTACAATTCTACGCAACCATGTTACTTTTAGTGATTCGATAAATTTGTTTATTTTTATCATCCTTAGTCCACCCTCCTTAACATCTTGTATAATAACATTACGACTTATCCTATCGGGCCCTGAGTTCCACAAAAACTTATAAAATAATTTCTCTAACTGTTTGACAAACTGTTCCGGGGGGTTTGGAAGAGCTGTAAATAGATGAATAAATTTTGAAAATGCTAAAGATTTTATGATTGTGATCTTGCCTGGGAGAGTCAGCTTTCTTTTTGACCACGATTGTAGTATTTTCTCCATTTTTCGTACTGTTTCTAAGGAGTTAAAATCCCATATATTAAAAACTTCAGGGGTAAATATAACACCTAGTATTTTAATTGGACCCTGCTCCCAATCAAGATTATAGTTATGACATAACCTCAAATCTGATCCTGACATTGAACCTATCCTGAGAGCCTTTGTTTTATCCTCATTTATTTTTAGCCCTGACATTAAGTAGAATTTTTTTAAAATACCTAAAGTTGCTAATAGTGAAGTTTCGGACCCATTTAAAAATATCTGAGTATCATCTGCATATTGACTAAGTAAAAAGGTTTTATCATTTATATCAATTCCTTTAATTGCAATTTCTTTTCTCATCATTAGGCTCAACACCTCTGCACAGAGAATAAATAAGTAGGGGGAGATAGGGTCTCCTTGTCTACACCCTCTTTGTAAATAGAAAAACTCTGACAAGAAACCATTTTGCAGAATACATGATTCTGCTCCATTTTGAAAAAGTTTAATCCATTTCTTGATAGAGGGACCAAAATTAAAATAATCTAAAGTCTTCGAAATAAATTTCCATGAAACAGAGTCGAATGCTTGTTGAAAATCTATAGAAAGTAATAAACCTGGTATATTTTGTTGTTTTGTTTCAAATAAAACATCATATATTAATCGGACATTTTCACCAATAAATCTACCAGCAATAAAGCCTTTCTGATCTTCGTGAATTATACTATCTAAAACTGATTTAATCCGATTTGCAATTACTGAGGAGGCTAATTTATAAATGACATTTAGGAGAGAAATTGGTCTCCAGTTCTTTAAAAAATGCCTTGACTTATTTGGTTTAGGTATGCAGGTTATAATACCCTGTTTTTGTGTAACTGATAAAGAGTCTGTTCTATAAGCATAATTTAAAGATCTCAATATAAAAACACCTACATCTGACCAGAAAAATTTGAAGAATTCCGAAGTAAAACCATCATTTCCTGGACTTTTACAGTTTTTCATCTTTTTCAAAGCAGTAAGTAGTTCTGCATATGTAATTTCACCCTCTAGTTTTATAGATTCATTGTCTGATAATTTTCTTGGATTCCTCCCAATTTCTTCAGAGATAGGTGTATCATCAATGTTTATAGTCTCTGAATATAAAGTACTATAATAACTTTTCTGATAATTTAATATGTCTGGAGTATCTGTAAAATCCTCCCCCTGTTCATTTGTTAACTTAGATATAACCTTACTGGTAAAATTCCTACTTTCTAAATTTAAAAAATATTTGGTTGGCTTTTCCCCGAGATCTTCATATCTACACCTCGATCGTAATAAAACTCCCTCCATTTTTTTTTATTTCTTATCTCATATAATCTATTTCTTTTTTCTTCTAAACTATTCAAATCATTTATGTGAATATTTAAGGTATTATTATTAATGTTTTCCTCTATTTCCAAAATTTCTTTTTCTAATTTAATTTCTTCTTGCATATTTTCCTTTTTCTTTATAGAACTATATTTAATGGTTTCCCCCTAATCATAATAAGTAATGTCTCTAAAAATAATTGATCATTTATTGTGAATTTGATATTATCATCGGGAACAGTATTATTATTATTATTATTATTATTATTATTAATTTTATATAAATTTATTGTATCGTCAATTACAGTTTTAACTGTTGTTACATAATTTGTGTCTTTTAATAGTGAATTATTAAATTTCCAGTATCCTCTTCCACGTTCATTTTCCTGTAATTTGATTTTCAAAATAATACCAGAATGGTCAGTTCGATAACCAGGCACTATATCACTGTCATGAACTAATGTGAACATATCTTCACTTACAATAAAAAAATCTAACCGTGCTTGTTTTCTATCTGGAATTAGTCTTCATGTAAATTTCTTTTTTGTATCATTTAAAACCCTCCAGACATCAACATATCCGTTTTCATCTATAATATTTATAACAGTATTCCTGGCTCTTGGATTATTTATATTTTTATAGTTTACTGTGTCGAGATCACTATTAAGGACCAGGTTCCAATCTCCACACCATACAACATGTTCATTACCAAATTCAGAAATATACTGTTGTATAGTATTATAAAACTGAGGTTTGTCATCATTGGGACCATACAAATTTACTAATGTAATTTTTTTACCCAAAATTGTCAACTCTATGATAATAAAATTACCATTAGGATCCTTTTTTATTCTTCATATTTCATGCTCAAAGGTATTATTTATTAAAACCATAACACCTCTAGAATTACTCTTATAGGGACTCATGTACAATCGAAACCCCCACTCACTTTTAACATATAACTCCATCTTTTCTTCCAAATGAACATCTTGAAGACAAATAATATCGTATTTTTTCTTTCTTAAATAGTGAAATACATCCCTTCGTTTTTCCATAGTATTCAAACCCCTGCAGTTCTGACTGTATATACTTAAAGTTTCAGACATTCTCTTTCAACAAGTTTAATTTTAAATTCCATTCCCACACCAGTAAAGCTACAACCTTTGAAATATGCAACACTACACATATACATAAAATAACGTAAATATGGAAAAATATGAAAACTAAAATAGACAGACAATAACAAAACATCTTCCAGTTCTGATGTATGGGGCACCATATCTAGATTACTTAATATACAAAATAAAATAAATATTTTGATACATCCTAGTACAGAACAGAGCAACTGGAGGGACACTTAGTTGCTAGTACCAGAGACAACACCATACGTAAGAGTAACTGGTATCAAGCAGCAACCAAAAACTCGCAATAATTTTAAGGACTGTATTGAAAAATGACCTTTTATTGTCATTCCTCAACCCATTCCCTTTTCAAACTTCTGGCAAATCAAACCACTTGATCCCAATTTTTTATACTAACCCACACATTGAATAGCAAAGCATGCAGACCATATCAGTTGAACAGTGCAGATCCAGATCAGTGGCTTCTGATCCAGATCTACATTGTGTGCAAAGGCAATGCATATCCGGGTCTGGCAGGGTAAGGGTAAAAAAAAAAAAAAAAAAAAAAAAAAAAAAAAACCTGCCTACAAACATCAGCCATTCTTGAAATAATGTACGCAGGCCTTAAACTACTCCTTTAGCCTATATTTTGTACAAATATTTGACTATATTAATTTACAAAATAAAAGGTGTTTTTATTACATGGTTGTATGTTACTATAATCTTCCCAAGTTTTTGGACTGACATGTCTGGGAAAACAGCGCAAACCCAGATCAGGATGCTCTTAGAGGGGTTTACACTGTTTGTCATTACATCTACATTTTTTCCTTTACACATAACTATTTAATTCTACCCTTTTGTTCAAATGTTTGGAAACTTACATGAGTATCTTCACACAGTCTAGGGTACAGCATGAATGAATAATATCTGGTAGCTCATATAAAAAAAGAATACACACACATATACATACATACACACATACACACACACATATATACATATGTATATACATATATATCCATATATACATATATATATACATATATATATATACAAAATGAAACTTAACTAAGTTACTCGGTCTAAATGTGATTTTATTCCATAACTATCGGATCCTCAGGTCGATTATTGGGTCCTTGAAGGTCGATTTCAAGGTCTTTTTTTGTTTTTTTATAGATGTAAAATTAACATCAAGGACCTAAGATTTATGTATGTTTTTATACATATAATCCATTTAACCATATCTGTATACATATATATACACATATACATATATATATATATATATATATATATATATATATATATATATATATATACATACACATACATACACATGTACAACATACATGTAGCTGTTTAACTAACTTTATTGACTGTGTCCCTGGGGCCAGTGTCAATAAGAGGATGAGGTGTAAACATATACCTGTTTTAAAGTGTCAATCAATAATAGTTTTATTACCATACCAAATTAATCCAATCTTAAAACTATATAAACAGCTGTCATGTCAGGCCGCTCGAAAGCAGCCCAATTCAGTTCCATACTGTTTTCAAATTCCCAAACACTTATAATATTCCAAACTTAAAAATATCTCTTGAAAAACCTATCTATACTACTAGCCAATATAAAGACATTGGAGACCCAGATAAAACTACTCCTTAAACCTGTACTTTTCAAAAAAAAAAAAAAAAAAAAAAATTTTTTTTTTTTTAGATACATACAATCAGTTGCATATTATAGAGTTCTGAAACAGCCTTAAAATAAGCATACTCATACACATCAACCTCCCTGCAACACCATCCACAAAAAAAGCCCTAAACGAAACATAGTTCAAAAGTAGCTCTGTAAAAATGTGAAAATTTGTAAGGAGAACTACCATGTGTGGTTACTCTCAATCCAGTCTATATACTTGGAAACAAGACAATTTTCTAACTATGACTGTTCACACCTTTGACCCCGGGAGCAGTATTGCCAGGAAATTGCGGAGTACATTAAATATATGTGAGTTATTGTATCAAGAAGTTATCAAATCACCAGAATACTCGCTTTCTTGAAACAATGTTGACCCGCATCAAACCGCCTTAACAGCCTGATTCTGTTCAACATCATTTTTCCAGACCACCTGTATTTTCACGCTATTTGCATTGGATATCAAAACAATCCCATATCCTAGGATAGACAATCATATGCAAACAGTACAGACCAAGATCAGACTGCTTCCACAGTAGCGTGGCAAGCAGTAAAATGGCTTTTCATGAGTATAACACTGCTAAAAAAAAAGAATAAAAAAAAACTATCCATAAGAAATAATTAAAACACGAAAGATATCCTTCATAAAACAGTGTTGAGCCGCATCAGACTGCTCGAGCAGCCTGATTCCGTTCAACAGTTTTTCTGAACCACCTATGTTCTCACACCACCTGCATTGGATACCTAAATGATCCCATATCTTAAAATAGACAGTCATTTTCAAACACTACAGACCCAGATTAGACCGCCTTCACAGTAGCTCCGCAAGCTGCAACATGGCTTTGCATGGGTATAACACAGTTAGAAACAAAAGAGAGAGAGAAAGAGAGAGAGAGAGAGAGAGAGAGAGGGAGAGGTATCCCTACACCCCCATCAATAAAAAGAAAAAGGTTCTAGTGTTCTCATTATAACACCCACATATTCTATGATTTTATAGACTCAATAAAATGGTGTAATGAACAGTTCGATATAACATGTTTTTGGTCCAGAGACAAATCCCCCCAAAACTGCTTAAATTATATTCGTGGTCTCTAATATCAGTAAAGTTTATGATGAAGACAGAGAAACAGAAAGGGTGGGTCATTTGATGATAATTTGATGATTTTTTTTTCTGTTTATTCAATAAAATATAGCTGGTTGATATCCATTAGAATTGCCTCTCCTAGGCAGTTCTAATGAATACCCACAACATGTTTTATTGAGAAATACAGATATTTATGCCTATATGCCAATTTATCATCAAATGCCCACTTTATCTTTGGATCAAATACAGAAAATTAGTAAGATAGATAGTATTTATTTATTTACTTATTTATTTATTTATTTAAAGAGAAGCTTTATAGCATAAAATACACATTTAAATTGTCTAAGAACTTTCTGACATGGGAAAATATGAAAAATATCAATACTCTGAAAAAACTCTTATAGGCTCTTGAAGAAACCTTTTTTTATAATTCTATTATGTTTTACTTTCATGAATAAATATTATTTAGTATTCCTTTATTCTTCTTTCCTAGTGAACTCTCATAATTAGTCTCAAGACAAAATATTTGCAGATTCAACTTGATTGAAGCTAAAATATTTAGTTTTTAGGCAGCTATGGAATAATTGCGCAGTGTTCTTATTTACTTTAGAAAATAAATAAATAAAACTTTTTATTTTATGTTTCTGTTTCAGTTTATTTGTATTTTTTCGCAATGCAAGAAAAAACAACACTTTTGTATTTTGGAAAAAAAAACTATCAGAAATAAAATAAGTAAATAAATAAATAAAGTGATACAATACAAATCAACAAATGAAATGCAAAATTTACAAATGAATTTATTTAGTTCTAATGTAACATATTGAATACTGCTCAATCACATGAATTAACCCTTATAGGGTCCCACCTAAGGAGATTTAACATCCTTATAATGGCTTCATAATCACTTATATAAGATAAGCCTTTGATGTGCGCTCTGTTATCAGGACTGTATATTGGGGGTGATCATGAAGGGGGGGTCTAGCCAAAGAAGGAAAAACTGTGTCTTTAATGAGAAATTAGGCAAGAATTTTGAATCAAAACTTCAAGCAACATAACTTTTGGATATTTGTTAGAATCGCCTCACTGAGGCTTCTAACAAATCCCAAAACATATGTTCTGTGAGGTGAAGAATAAAACAAGGTATTTCTTACATATTATTCTGTCCATTTAGGATTCTTTACAACAGCAAATTCATTTTAATGACTGTATTAGCCACAACGTGAGAAAACATACCGACATGTGCGCCCAAGGAAGATGCAAATCAGCCTGCGCACCAGCGCAGTCGGATCAGAGTCTTTTTTGTTGGTATTAAAAACGTTGTACCCTTGGCTTTTCCAGATGCGCCCACTGAAGATTCTGATCAGATTGCGCGAATGCGCAGGCTGATCTGGATCTTTGCTGGGCATCAAATACGTTTGTTTTGGCATTGCGGCTAATGTTCAGTTTCCTAATCCACTATCAAGGACCAAACTATTGTCAATATTGTATTGGCACCACTTCTGAGAAAGAACCTATCAAAAAGTAACTTTTTTTTTATCCTTTCCGGGTCGGTTTGATAATCAGGGAAGCATACAGGGGGTCGCGAAATTTGACTGTTTTGTAAAATTATGACTGAATATCAAGTTAATCTAGTGCCAATACGAAAACACGCCTATTCAAATACACTGAAACTTTTACCACCAAAAAATGGCAGTTTTTCACATAAAAATTCTGATATTTTTCATGTTCTGCTCAAAACCTAGATATTGGGTACTCATTAGAACCGCCTCATTGAGGCGGTTCTAACGAGTACCCACAATCTATGTTTTGAACAGAAATAACAAAAATAATGTATACCCCTGGAAACCCCAGTTTTACTATATAAAAGTGGGGTTTAAGGGGGTCAAAATTATATAGGTATGTTTTCATGATGATTAACTTTTACAGATTCCTAATCCAGTTGATGGGATTATTCATGTCCGAGGCAAGACGAAAGTGGTTATACAGCCTACAGATCCACAATTCAACGGTACTGAAATCGTTATTGAAAACATTAAACCAGTAAAGAATATAGATGGCAATCGTTACAAGCCGGGGGAGCACATAGGAAACGCAAGTAGAATCGACCTTTGTAAACAGAATTTCATTCATTTATCTGTGCGAGAAACACAAGTCGAAGATGAACCAGACAGTGAATATCAGTACATGGACCCCTCGGTTTTTTTAGATGACTTGAATCCTGTTTCAATGTGGGTCCAGGAATGCATGGATTATGAGTTCAGGTAGGTATGTTACAAGGACTTGAACGCGATAAATAAATGCAAAGATAAAATAATCGTGAGAGAAATGATACACATAAAAATGAAAGTGCCGATATTTTCTGACCCAGATTAGCTAGCGTCGACCAGTGACCCTTATGCACATTGCATAATTATGGGATGTGCTAAATATTAAGAGAGGACCGTGAAACACGGGGCGACGGAAATTGGAATTAACTCTAATTGTAGTGAAAATAAACACATTTTAAAAAGGAATGGCCTTTCTTAAAAGCAATGAGCACACATACTTACACACACGAATGGTATTGGACAAAATGTTGATAGGTGACAAAGTTGTTTTTGTTGTCTAGACTAGTTGGTGTTGACCTATAAATCGTGACCCTCATGTTTTAAGGAATGTACAGCGCGATATAGCAAAATGTACCGTATTTACCCTAGAAGATTAGTAAGACAGGCATGGGCAGTCTGTGTAAATGCAGTATAGGCGCGATAAAAGCAGGTATACGCTGTTAGCATTTCATTTGTCTACAGAAAATAACGCTTGACATTTCATGTGATTCACTTTTTCAATTTGAATTTTGATCACAAACCTCTAAATGTGTATTCATTTACTAAAGTCTCCACACTAGCGATTATTTTCTATTCAAAAAACTTTTGTGTATACGGCCATGTCCTTGCTTCCTGACATCTTTATAATTAACCTCCAAGGCAAGAACAGGCCTAAAGGTTATAAAACGTTTTTTCGTGCTCAACTCAGCTGAGCATGAAATTTGTCCTTCTAATAAATCTAAAATTACTAACAACTGCAAAAATGTCTTGCTAAATATAGCTAAGCATGAAACTTTTACTGCTCATAAATATGATAATGCCAACTATTGTTGGCATTTTCATATTTATTGGCAGAGAAACTGTCAGGTCTCCCTGTATATCACCACAATGCAGAGTATATTTTATTGCCTTTGGGATCATTGGGTCTATTGTAGTATCTTTAAAAAATGAGTTCTGCTCATATATACGCTAGAAGGCGTAAGCAGTGTAGCAAACTTCATTACTGCTTATGAAGAGTCTCAATAAAACCGACTCCCATTTTCTAATCTGCAATCTGTTCTTTGTTTCCAAAGGCAATTTTATTGACGTTTATTCAATTGAATGAAACAGGTTTCAGCCCCAGGAACTATTTCTGCTGACCATTCAAAGGAGTTATCTCTGCTGCAGTTCGCTTCTGATTGTAGGTCGATTGTGTCGTTGAGTTTTGACATTGTTTGTTCTTCGTCTTTTCTTCTGTTGGTGCCTCATGAAGGCTGTGATATTTGATTTAGGTCTTTCCTGGGTACAATAGAAGTAAAACAAGGATTGCCTTAGGATACAAAAAAAACACACAAAATCACGAAAATGCTTCATTTATATGTATGTTATCAGCGAAAGCATAGATCTGTCTGCGTATGGCGTAGTCTAATAAGGAACGACTGTATTTGACGATATATTCCACAGTATTCATTGGTGATTATTTAAAACTTTGATTCAACTGCGTTAACGCGAAGCTGATGTAGGCCTTATTCCAGTAAGCATTCTACATTAATCTGTATATAACGACCCGCTTTAGATTTATAAAGAATGCTAGCTTGGATTGACTGAGTTGGGAGCCTTTATGCGAACCGAATTTTTATGTGTTTCTGTATTAAGAGTAGCATCGGGACCCAGGGTGAAGTTTATTAGCTGTAAAAGTGCTTTAATCCCCTCCGGTGGTTTACTCTACTGACCGTTCTAAGGCGGTGGTCCCGGTGTTAGTCTTACTCTTTGTTGCTTTGTGGTTTATTCTACGAGGCGATTTGTTGTATGTCTTTCCATGTGTCATTTTGTTCTTGTGTTTTATAGTCCGTTTAGTATTGCGATTACCTCTCTTGGGGAAGAGAGAGGTAATCTTAGTGCTTTTCGTACGTTTGTTCGATTTGTGCTTGTTTGGATTTGTCGGTTTTCTTTTCCTCTTGGGGTCTGGGAAGGGCTGCGGTGTGTGATTGTGGACCCTGGACTTTTCTCTTACCTTTTTGTTACCTGCTCCTTGCACTGTGCGACAATGGAGCAGCAACGTCAGTATACACACGTTTTGCATGTGCACCATTGAATGCTCAAATCGTCTGTGCATCCATCTTCGTCAGTCTTTGTTTTCCGCCTGAAGAAACATTGTCCCCTTGACTATAAAAATGCAGCCAGTATAGATTCTGATCAGACTGCGCGAATGATCAGACTGCGCGCCGAAGGTACGTTTTTTGACGTTGCTGCTGTGTAAGTTCAAAAAATAAATATTTCCGCAGACAAAATACGAAAAATCAATTTTTAAACATAATTATGAAATATGTGTCAGTGGTAATTCCATTATTTCGAAGTTACATATAGTGCAAACGACTTGCCAAACACAGGTGCGCATCGAAAAATTAACCCAGAACGGTTTGACCTAACCGGATTATTCCTACTTCTTCTTTTTTTATAACAAGTATTTTTTTTTCTTCTAAGCTCGTACGCAATTAGCATTTACCTAGTATCATATATTTACAGAATCCTTGGCCAGTCTTTCGACTCAGGGGAATCAGGCGGTGGTGCGACGTCAATCATTGATAAAATCAAGAGAACGGTAGAAGAAAAACTCGGCTCTACAGACGGATTATCTGATTTGTTGGAATCATTAAAAGGGAAGACCAAGCGTGAGGCTACCGAAACAACATCAGTCAGTTCCATACTAAACAATTTCAAAGATAGTTTTATTGATGATTTCCTGGAAAGACCAGACAAATTGTTTGAAAGTTTTCAAACTGCTTTGTTTTCCGAGGATGGGTAAGTACACTGGCGCACATATATATGGGATAGGTTTTTGGCGTCAAGAACCTAACACATTTCCAGATGACAAAAGTTTCTCTTGCAATTTTACACTCCGAACATTCACAAGATCGGAAGACAGACATGTAGTGTTACCCGAGTCTGTATTAGCGTTCATATGTGGGTGTATGCGTGCGTTCTGTTTATTACATGTCCGGGCTAAAACTTCTTAACAACTGGAGTACAATCATGAAATTTTACAGAGAGATTTAATACGATGTGGTGATGTGTCTCGCATACAAATGGTAACTCTGCTTTGTCTTATTTATAAGCTATCATACCTTTCTGAAGTTTGTATCCGAGCTTTAATTCCTTAACCTAAACTAAATCACATGACATTTCACAGAAGATAATAGTATAATGTGCTTTCATATCTTTTAATCTAATACCACTGATACTGAAGCACCTTTTCTGGATTTAAATTTATCAATATCTTGTGACATAATCGTTACTAAAATTTATGATAAACGGGACTATAGATATTGTAAATTTCCATTTTGCCTGGCAATGTCCCTCGTTCTACATCGTATGTTGAACATTTTTCTTAATTAATTTGTTTTGCTACAGCTTTGTCTTTAATTATGGAAATGCAATTTAACAGCTAAGAAGGGGTAAAGGTATCATTAACTAGTCCATTCATAAACATTCCGTTTCATAAACTTAGTGTTGAAAGGGTGAACGTCTCGAGATAAGAGCAAAACGCTGTTTAGCTGATTTCTTTATGATTTGCAGAGGAACTGATACTCTTCCGTTCTTTTATTTTGTGGCCGTCTTAAACACGAATTAGTCTTACTCTTTGTTGCTTTGTGGTTTATTCTACGAGGCTATTTGTTTTATGCCTTGCCTTGTGTTATTTTGTTCTTGTGTTTTTCAGCCCTTTAGCATTGCGATTACCTCGCTTGGGGAAGAGAGACCTAATCTTAGTGCTTTTCGTACGTTTGTTCGATATAAGCTTGTTTGTTTCCTTTTCATCTTGGTGTCTGGGAAGGGCTGTGGTTTGTGATTGTGACACTCCCTGGACTTTTCTCTTACCTGTTTAACCCTTTCAGCCTGCGTTTCTTAAATGGACTCTTCCATTTCCGAAATCGCAAAACCAATTGTAGCAACTACGGGTTTCAGTCAGAAATTAATAACAGAATGGCAAACAGTTTAGATCCTTATTAAATGAACTTACACTATTTACACAGGTAATTTTGGTGCAAATTTGATCAAAATCAGTTAAGAAATAAGAAAGATATTACATTTTTATATTACATGTAACCCAGAGCATGGGTGCCACCATTTTGAACACTTGATAAGGTATTTGTTTTTTAAAAACTGAAATGAAAGTCGCTCGTTGACAGGAATATATTTTGCTTATGTGAATTAGTTGACAGCTTTAATGCAAATGAACACATTTACAGTTAGACAACAACAAAACTTTCTTTCAGACGTGATTAATTAAATTTTTACTTATTTTATTGGATGGTTATGACGTCACTCACTCACAAAAATGGCGGCCTCCATGACGGCATTTTCTAGAATTTTAAAATTCAGTAACTCTTATTTTCCAACCGATTTTCATATTTCTTTTTCAACAAATAAATCAGCCAATCATGTTCTTTATTTTCGAACGAACCTATCATTTTTGTGTATTTTTGTCCGTTCAGCCTTTGTTGTATATGTCCTACTAAATGAAAAAAAAAATTAGTTCTCGACAACAAACAAAACCTGAACTAATGAATATACCTGTAAAAGTATATCAGACCACATGAAAATTATGCTTTGTAATTGTCCATAAAAAGTATGGCAACAACATAAATGAAGATGACCAGAAAAAGCCGCAATCGCGAAACATATACTTTCCGAGGAACAAAAAGAAGAAATTGAAAACAAACAATGATAAGACATAAAGGCACACTTTAGTAACCGACATAAAAAAGAGACACAGCAAGAGAGGAACTACCTTGTAACGGTCAGCAGCAATAAATGCTTACGGAGAGCCTAAACTTGTTTTACTCGATCAAAATACCGTCCCTACTTCTGATGTTGTTCAAAATTATAAAGATTGTTTGGTCCGCTTACTTTCTTCAACCTTATCAGTAAACTTTCGTTGTAAACTATAAATTATCACAAAGCTTCAAGGCTCGGAAGCAATCTAAAGCCAGGGCAACAGAAACCAAAAGTTAGACCACGCTGGGCCCGACCACAATCAACACAAAATAGGGGCACTTCCATAAAAATATATCACTACAAGTCCATTTATTTTAATATATTGTTTGGTTGAAAACCAATAAACATCATTCATCTACTCGTGTTCTACTTGTACTGATCACTGGGTTACAGTATTTTTGGTGCAAACACGCATTTTCTGCTTAATTTACCTTGCTTAACTATAATTTATTGACATAAATGTCGAATATAAGCATATACCTTTTTATGTAGAGCTTTGGGTATGTTCAAAACTTTTTGTTTTCCGCGTTTACCCAAATTAGTCAGACTGACAGGTCTGTTAAATAGTTAAGACCCAGATTAGACGCCAAACAATTTGGCGTCTGATCAGAGTCTACACTATTTGCCACTCATCAACAGTATTACAAACACACATATTACACATAATTCAAATTCTATAATAAATATGGTAAGGAGTTAATGTGTCCGGATACTATGCATTGGATAGAAACGCTAATGCATGTCTTACAATGTAGACCTATGTCAGTGACCACAGAGTGCAGCGTCTGATTATGGTCCATACTGTGTGCAACTCATCTGACAGATCTTCAGAAACATCAACAGATAGAAAAATAGATGAGTTCAAACTTTTGCATCAGTATTGTAAGGAGATAAGTGACAGAATATCAAAGCTTGAAACGATAATGCCCGACAATGTAAACCTAGCTCAGATTCCGCAGGATGCAGCAGCTACACTTTTTTGCGACAACTTCAGAAATTTTAGAAAATCAGCAGGTAATGAAATGGATTTGTTTAGGTTTTGGTACAAACATATTAACTATTTTAGATTCCCAAATATTTAAGGTAAAAACGCTATTTTCAGGCCATCCATTCCAAATGTTCTCGAAGTTTTAAATCTGAATTCAATGTCTGTGAGCACATTACTGGATAACCTTGAAGATGGATCAGACTTTTCTACAACATTGCTTGGTCTAGTAGAATCCTTGGCGGGTGGAATGACAGAGCTTCCCGCTGATAATCCACTGGCTCTGTCAATGTCCTTTCTGAAACGATTTTTAGCGTCTGACGGTACATCTCTCACTGGCAACGTTGATGAATTGGCAACACAGCTGATTGACTCACCTGAAGAAAGTAAGCACATTATAGATTCAAAACCAATCAAAGATGTATTTGTACTGTAATATATGCCTGTACTCATATGCGAACAGTAAAGATCTAACTTAGCGTGCGTGTCATGCACACCGAATCGGGAATTCTATATGTTCTTACATCTATCACGATATACAGGTATCTTTCAGGAGAAAAAATATGCCTTTATCAGACTGCGGAAGTGCAGTCTGAACCGCTCTTGGTTGTTCGCGTGTACTGAAAAAAACACCCTCATGAATAACATTTGCTGTATTCCCGACAACGAATACTCTCTCTATTATTGACGTTCGTGTATGGGCATGCATGCAATATATTATAGATGATGTGTACAAAAAGCCACATTATAGAGCATAGCCTTCAAATGACACTTAGAGGAAGAGCAATCAAACTATGGCAGACAGTACACAAAAATATATGAAAGGACACACAGGCAATACCAAACAGCACAAAGCACAGCCTTCCCGAGGCTCGAAAAGAAGTAGAGATAAGCAAACAATTTATAAAGACAATACAAACGTAAAATACGAAACCGCCGACGCATAAACATAAGACTGCAATAGACGAACCGCATTGTAATGGTCGGGGCTTAAAACAAATGTATTTGCGCAAAACTTCACCCTTAATTCTGATGCAACTCCACTTACTAATTTATTATTGATCCACATAGAAGTCCTCTACCTCGTCTAGGAAACATCATAGAGAAAGACATATACTCACACTCACTGTGATAAATCTAAGGAAAATAGAAGGGAAGGCAATGATTAGGAACCGATACAATTATCCCACACCTCCCATCAGAGACATCAAAGGGAAAGAAACACAAACACGAAATAACTAGACCCTAACGGTAACATCACTAGCGAAAAGCCAAACGGACAGTTGCTTTCCCACAAAGTGGCCGATTGGCTGTCCAAAACAAAAATATGTAAGCGACACACACATTCTAAGACGAACTATAACAAAAATAAACCATGACAGAAGAACCGCCTTGGAACGGTCATTGAAAAGTATTTCACTGGGGGGCTTAAAGACGCATTGACGATCTAAAGCCAGAACAGAAGAAAACCGCGAACAAAGCCACGATGGGCCAAATCAAAGACATTGATTGTCAGGCGCCAACTGAAATAGATTGTTGGGGGATTAGGGGCGTCACTTAGTCTGAGGACTGACCCACCGTCATGTAATTAAAGAGGGCAGCAAAATCATCAACCATAATTTGGTTTATAACATTACATGCAGTTCGCCGCAAAGTGAAGAACACACAAACCACAACATTACGAAACACGCCTATTCAAATATATTGAAAATTTTAGAACCAAAAAATGAACATTTTCAGATGAAAAATTCTGGTAGTTTTAAAAATTTCTGCTCAAAACATAGATTGTGGGTACTTGTTAGAACCGCCTCGGTGTGGCGGTTCTAACGAGTACCCACAATCTGTTTTTGAACAGAATTAAGAAAATTAATATATACCCAATGTAAACCCCTAGTTGTACTGTATAAAAATGAGGTTTAAGGGGTCAAATCTATATGGGCGTGTTTTGGAACTAAAGAAAAACAAAATAATCATCTCCCTCTATATTAATGAGGTAATCAAACCACCACCACACAGGATCCACCAAACACAACAATAAGACCACAAACATAATAAAATATGAACAAAGCCCGCAGCGAGAAGCTAAAAGGCCACAAACACAAATAACCAGAACCATCTCCTCAGAACGGTCAGCAGGAAAAACATACCGGGGGAATCATTTTGTACACTATTACAATTCTATTTAATACCGACTATAAAATTGTATTTGGTTATCGAAAGCCAATATGCTGATGACATCTTCAATATTTGTACACTTCCTGTATTGTTGAAAGATTAATGCCCTTGTTTTAACTTAAACAGCACCCCCTATCTGGTATTCTGAATACAACAGTATGAAGACTTATCTACCAACCCATGCTCACCAAAAGATATCATTTTTGATATATTTTTAGTCCTCACACCTAACCCGTTTTGAAAAGGAGGCTCTCTATTGGGAACAGTTTCCTGTTAGAATAATTTTTTCCATACTTTACTATACCTTAATTTATATTTTCTGGCCCTGCTTGACAAATGAGTGCATTATGAGATGTTTGCAAAATGAGGGTTACTAAAACAGTATTGTTTGTCTATACTACCTGATCTTGTCCAGACATCTTGACACTTTAGCTGTTTAAAGTATTGTGTGTGTATTCATTGCTCTAACATGGTCATACCATTTAGAATCTATAAATGTTTAGAAAGCATGCAAAATTAAACTTGACAGCCCTGCATCTCATGAAGCCGATTCATTTCTTTAAAGGGGTGGATACAGTACCAAAAAAATGATAAATAAACATATTATTCTGAAATGGATACATTTGCATTCTTTCTCATTAAGGGCTTCTACTAAAAGAAATGATTGCCACTGTCAGAATAGGACATAGATCATCTTGATAAGAGGGCCTGTTATGGGTCTTCTCATCAGGGTATTTACTGTTTGCAAATGCATCATATTTGAACCCTAATCTTTGATCGTTTTTATTCTTACAGAATGTTTCTTGTTTGATGGCGGGATTGCTAAAAGTCTGGGCCATCTTTGCATCGCCCACTGTAATTGTCTTGGTTTAAACTGCAGCGTGGCATTACCCGTTGGACATTTGGTGGAATTCATTCAAGTTGGAATTTCATTTAACACAGACAAAGAGCAACTAGAAATAGATTACGATGGGAATCGTTTTATTCTTGTTTCAGATGGTAAGTAATACTTATTGGACCAGAGGTTGAACATCTAGATATATATCTGACACTTTTAATAATACTTTAGGTGCTTTTCTTCTCCTTAATTGCGCAAGAACATGAATACTACGTACACTGTTTTAAAATCGGTCTCCCTGTATGCGAGAATAGTTTAGACTTGTTATCGATACTGTTTGCTCAGTCAGGGCTCTAGCTGAATAGTTATAGAAAAATTAATTATTTGTCTTTATAAAGCTCCCTTTTATTGTGTTCTCTGTCGAGGTATTACTCCGGCTATCGAGTTCACAGCTATTTTAGCTGATGCTTCATCTTTAACCCTTGTATCCCTACATACCATTGCAGATACCTTCGCAAACAGAGCATATTTAGATGGGTCGGTTCCTAACGAGTCGTCTTATATGGATCTACACTACCATTCTGGGCCCAGTTGTTTCAAACTTAACGGAGTTGTTAGTTAACGTGACGTTAGAATTTCTATCTTGAAATATGGAAAATGTGATATTTTTGGCTGAAAAACGGGAAAGCTACTCTCATTTTTGCAGCAAAAATATCAATGTATTTAAAAATACCTTAGCTTCTACAGTTAACGAGCTGTTAAGCTAACGATGATTTGACATTTGGCCAAGTTATGGATTTTTGGCTGTAACCCCAATTTGCAGCAACGGATGTGTCTACATTCAGAGATGGAAGAGTTATGACAGAAACTCGGGATGAAAGTGTTAAGGCGGACAAGTTTTAATGCTTAACAAGTTTGTAAATTAGGTAAGAGGTTCAAATAAATAGGAGATTTGTGGGTCCAATTGATCACTTAATGTGTTTCCTTATCCGAAATATTTAAGTTAGCACAATACTATATGTATTATAATATTTGAAGAGGCAGACATGCGTAAACAACGACGAATTCTTAAAGTCCGGTCGCTGTTTCGCCTGTGTGCCATTCTGTTAGCAGTTTTGGTCATACCTCCAGGCAGTATGTAAACCAGTTTCAGAATAAATATTGCAAGGTGTAAACGGGCCTAGATACATTTACATTTGGTAGACTTTTCTGTCATTTTATATAATGGAGATAGTTTTTGTGACTTTTTGTGACTCCCTGTTAGCTTTACTGCACACCCAAACCCTTATTAAACCAGATCTACTGTAAAAAGAAAGAATATATTCCCAAAGGAGCATATTCTCTACTTTTAAGTAAAACGTTTTAGAAGGGATTGAAACTATTTTTGATTGAGCTGTTTCCCTTGAACATTTATCTATTCCTCTCATGATAGCCAGAAGCAAGGGAAAATGATACACTTGTAGGGAGAAATACAACCCTGTCAAAATACTTTGGCTTCCTGTCTGAAAAATGCCTACCCTAAACAGAAAACAATGTGAGCATTTTTTTTCCTTTAAGAGCAGATCCCTTTTTCGAAGGGACTTGGTATGCTAGAATGCAAACAGATAGTCACAACAGGCGTCTCCTTTGTAAAAATAGGGGACAATCTACCAGGTTTATCCAACCATTTAAGGTAAAATTTATTCTGTATTGCTTAGGTGAAGATCATGAGATTGATGTCGGCTATAAGTCGTCCGATATGGCGGCAACTCTTCAGGGAAATATACAACAGGATGAAGACAACTTCGTTCTACATCTTGAAGCCAAATTGTGCGATCACCTACAGTCCAGTTGTCATCAGCCCATGGAGGTGTTGTCTGGTATTAGATTTCCGAGTACAAAGCCAAATGGTAAGGATATAGTCATATCTATGGATAAAAAAGTAGAAACATAAACCATTAATGGTACTCATAAGAACCTTACATACATATCCGTCAGGAAATAAGAAACAGAACACATTTTGCTTATAAAGATACGAATCAAAATTTAAACTAAACACGAACGAAATAATCACCATCAAAGAGAATAGACAAAATATTACTTCACTAATGAGGACTAGCTTTGTCGAAACCAGCTAGCGTCTCCATGAAAGTTTCGCCACTTCAAAGGAATATTCCTTTTATTTAAGGGAATATTCCTATTACAAGTCTATTTACCCTTACTTCATCTGGTGTCAATAGTGCCATGTGGCGGACATTAAACAAATGTCTATCCGTATTTCACTATTAAAATGAATATAGGGAAACCCATGAAAGGAGTCAGGTGAAGGAGACTTGCAAGGAACTGGATAAGGGTTTAATTACATTAAATGGCCACAAAAATCAGTACTACATCGAAAGCAGAAAGAAAACAAGAAGAGGAACTGCAACAGAAGTACCGATTTGGAATGGCAGTAGATCAGTAGAATATATCCTGAATCATTCAGAAACACACAGTCACGTTTTGCGTGATGAGGCCTAAATGGCCGAAATTAGCTAGTCTGGCCCACAAAACTTGATTCTATGTGATGTTTCATAGATGAGGTAGAGTACCCCTATGTAGACCAAATATATATATTTGTAATTCGGATCTGCAGCAGAAATAAGTGTGAGGTTTTGCGCGAGTAAAATGGTTTAAGCCCTTAGTAGTTTTCCTGTTGAGCGTCCCATTGTAATTTTTTCTATTGGAGTTCTTTTTCGGGCGTCTGTGGTTTCATATGTAGCCTTTCGTTTGTCATTGTGTTCCTCAGCTATGGCTTGTTGCTTCAGAAGAGCTGTGCTTTGTAATTATAGCCTTTTCTAGGTATCTTCACTTATATTTTTGACACTTCAGTTATTTTTGGTTTTGTAAAAAAGGTAAGAGAAAAGTCCAGGGAGTGCCACAATCACAAACCGCAGCCCTTCCCAGACTCCAAGAGGAAGAGGAAACCGACAAATCTAAACAAGCACAAACCGAACAAACGTACGAAAAGCACTAAGATTAGCTCTCTCTTCCCCAAGCGAGGTAATCGCAATACTAAATGGACTGAAAAACACAAGAACAAAATGGCACACGGAAAGACATACAGCAAATCGCCTCGTAGAATAAACCACAAAGCAACAAAGAGTAAGACTAACACCGGGACCACGCCTTAGAACGGTCGGTAGAGCAAACCACCGGGGGGTTTAAAGCACTTTTACAGCTAGCTAAGTTGTAAGTTTGTGTATAGCTCTCATAGGTCATTATGTTTAGAATCTACTTATTGATATGATATATCAAGTACTTTTATATCCTCTTCTAGTAGAAAAGTTTGTGGTCCAGTTTGGTCAGATTTTCTTCTTCTGCGTTGGTCTGTCTTGTTTCTTGTCTTGTTGTGTTTAGTGAACCATGTCTAGCATTAAGATCTTGTCGTTGAAAAAGAAGCTGGTTGATTTGCTTTTCATTGGTTTGTGACTCGAGCTACATCCTATGGTGTATCTATTTCACAGTTGATTAGTTTTAATGGGGTATCTAGTCAAGTCAGTGACTTTATCACCGTCATTCTCAATTAATATCAAAATATAACGCCAGTTTTAAAATACTTCTGCAGGGAGGTCTGTTCGAACCTGAGCGAACTTATGAAGCGTCTCAATAAAACCAAGTCTCCCATTTTTTAATTTGTAGTGTTTCTTTGATTCCAAGGGCAATCTTTTTTATGTTTATTTTATGGCGAGTTAGTCTTTAAATTCAGAAAGACTATTGGCAGAAGTTCTACAGGAAATCAAACTGCATGTTGTAATATGTGCTAAATTCCAGTGTGTGTATTCTGGATAATGTATTTAACGAGAAAACTCAAAATGATCAAATTCCATTCAGTTTCAGCTGCAGAAGAAACGAAATGCACCACAGACGGTAAGACGGTCGAAACTTCGGGAATCATTACTGAAATCTTCGCCATGAGTATACCAGTATTCATTAACAGTTTGGGAGATTTTGGCCAACTCAACGAGGGTGCAATAAGCCTCATCGAAAGGATACGTGAGCTAACTGTTTTACATGTAGGTATTGTAATTAAACGAAATATATACATTTTCAGGGGGCAAACTCTATCAAAATCGTGTTTGTCTCCCGTCTGTAAAGGATTCTGCTCTAAAGGAGAGGAAGGAAGCGTACTGGTAATCGATTTTTTAGCAATCGTGACTGCGTACCAAAAACGCTCGGGTTGAGGATCCCAGGAGGCGGAATTTAGCTCAGGAATGCACGATTCTCCATAGCACAACCTTTATCTGTCATCCTGTCGTCGTCTTGATATACTGTTGAAAGGGATGTAAAGCACCATTTCATCGTCATCACTTCTCTGAATCTAAATGCTTACTTTGGATCGGATAACAAACTCCCTGAAATATACAATATGAAGACATGTGCTGAAAATGGAATGTTTCAAACATATAAGCAAAGATACCCAGGAAATGCCACAATTACGTAACACGGCCTTTCCTAGATACCAAAGAAATGAGAGATGAGGAACAAACAACGACAAAACAAACACCACATATCAAACCACTGACGCACATACATAGACAAATTGCAACAGAGGAACAGCCGTACCTATCAACGTTGATTATTTGGAAAATTGACTTTCCAAAATGATAGCTCATGTAAAGTTACCACCTCGCATGAGACGCAAGTATAATTGGAATATACCACTTAAAATGAAACCTCGTTACAAGACAGCATTTGTTCCAAAAAATGTTACCATTAAAATGAATTTATTTTTTTTTTTAAAACAAAAGACGTCTTAAACTCAGCAGATTTATATGGAAACAAGGCCCTGTTTTATTTTTTCTCCGCAGAATAAATGTTTTCTGAAACTGGTTTAAGCACCACAGTAGTTATCCTGCTGACTTTTCAAGACGGTTCCTCTGTTGCAGTTCGCCTATGTTTGTACGTCTGTAGTACCCATGTTACAATTGTTTTATTGTTTTACTTTTTCCTTCTTTTGGTGCCTCGGGGCTGTGCTTCGTTTTATTGACATTTCCTTGGCAGCTTCACTAATGTTTTTGGAGTGAGGTAATATCCAAGACATGTGGTTCTTGAAATGTTAAATCCAATATTCTTGCATTATATCTGATTAACTGTCACCTTTTGAACCAGCCACATTATCATTGAATCATTAAAACGATGTTTTTTTGTTGTATCGAGTGTCGGTATAAAGATGCTTTACTGTAACATGTTTACCGACCATGAGTGTATCAGATTGATAATAAATATATGTAAAGGTACCTAGAAAATGCCACAATCACGAAGCACAACCCTTCTGTGGCACCAAAAGAAGGAGAGCTGAGGAACAAATAAGGACAAAACAAACTCCACGTAAAAAAAAAAACAACAAAAAAGGTAAGAGAAAAGTCCAGGGAGTGCCACAATCACAAACCGCAGCCCTTCCACAGACACATAAAGAAGAACTGCAATAGAGGAACCGCATTGGAACTGTCAATAGGAAAACTTTCGGGGAGGGGCAGCTTAAACCAATTTTACTCGCGTGAAATTTCAACCGCACCTGATGCAGCTCTACACTGTACAACATTCAGAAAGCAAAATTCATAGTAGGCAGCCATTGAAACAGCACAACATCAAACCTGTTAATTAGAGGAGGTCGAAACATTGTTAACAGCGACAGACGTTTAAATGACAATATAAATGACATCATATGGGCCGCGCCAGGTCGCACCACGTGTCTTCGTGTGGACCGCACCACGTTTCTTCGTGCATATGCGGACAGCTAAGGTGTTTCATTGAAGAACAACTCCCCTTATTAGGCGTTTCGCATGTGCAGGAGTTGTGATTCCACACATTTTGCGCATGCTTGAATGTTTTTTTCGCTTGGCGCGGCCCATACATTATAATGCCATAGATAATTCAGATTATGAGAAACCAGAACGAGTAAATGGTTGTATCTCTAAGACAGCTGATTAGGGAAGATGGTGTCAATACATGTAAAAACATGGCTAAAATTTTATCTTAAAAAAGATAAAAAGAAAAGTCCAAGGGGTGCCACAATCACAAGTCGCAACAAATCCCTGACACCAAAAGGAAGAGAGAAGAGACACCAACCAACTTGAGCAAAACAAACAAATGCACGATAAGCGCAATGCTAAAAGGACTGAAAAACGCAAGGTCGCAACACAAAGCAAAGACAAAATATATCGCCTCATAGAATAAACCACAAAGCTACACAGAAAATACTTACACAACAGCAATACTTAAAAGCCAAGTTTCATGCATTGAGATTTTTCTACAAATCTAAAAATAACATTTTTTCGGACATACCTATTTGTATTCACTGTTTGTTTTTGGACAACTAGTTATGGTGTGTTCCTTTTATCTAGTTGATGGGAGAACCAGCCGAGGGAGTTGGCGAGATCAGCATTGAGTTTCATGATAAAGTTGACCTCTGCTTTAGTTTTAATGCATCGGTACCGCCTTTTGAAATGGAGTTCTTCAGCGTGCAGTTCAACTTCATGGTAGGCCCAGTTCCTCTGTCCTTAGGTGAGTTAGTCATTGATTGCGTCTTATGGTAAAAAGTTTGGTAATTTACTAATGCTCCTTCGAAGTGTATATCAAAATGTAGTTTCTGAATAGGAAGTTTGTTTACTTAGCAACGTAGCATAGTTACAGGGAGGTAAATATTTTATCATTCATCATGTATTCGAGCATGCGCAAAATGTGCGGATTTACATCATCCTGCACAGGCACAAAGTCTCATCCTGGTCATTGCTCTCCCTTGCAACATTTTATAGTATCCAAACATTCTGTTTGCGAACAACCAAGGCCCTATTCACTCCGCGGATGCGCAGACTGATCTGGGCCTTCGCTGTCCGCATATGACCAATGACATGTTTTTGCATGGTGCAGCCCATTTGAATAGTGCCTATAAATCAGTGTCAGTGTCTTTGTCGTCATTCTTGTAGTTGTTACTAAGTTATATCAGTTCTTGATTAAAATGAAATTAAATCGAAATTACTCACGTCTTTTTTAAATACGTTAGTATGAGAAACCATTTTAATTTAAATATTGCTTACTACAATGCATTAGCAAATTCTTATGTTGGCCAGAAGTAAACAACAAAAGTCAAACAAAGAAATAAAACATAATTAAACGTATCTACAATCGTATAAAACAGACATAATGATATATCTACAGATATAATGTTCTTTTTGTCCTTTTTTAGGATTTGGAGCAGGCGGCGCTCTTGGATTTGGAACGAAAATAACATTCTGCGTTCTAACTTTGAAAGCCAGGGTATGAACATATACATACATATACACACATACACAAGGGAGTGCGTCGTGAAACCTGATTCCGAATGAATTTTACTACGCCTGGTATTCCAAATATCAACAGCCGTTAAAACAAATGTGAAGTTTTATGATTTACATTTAGATGAAATAAAATGCACGAAACTATTTCTAAAGCATACATAAAGTTGCCTAGGAAAGTTGTATAGTGGACCGTTCAAAGGGGATATTTCTTTTGTAGTTGCTGTCCGTTTCGTTTGGTCTGTTTTCAGTGGAGTGTGGCATATTGTTGATCATTATTTGTGATTATTGGGTAGCCTGGGTATCTTTACTTATAGTGCTGTTCTGTATTGTCGTTTAATGTCATTTAAACCGTCGGTCTTTTGGGGTGGGGTTAGGCTTTGTTTCGTATGCGGCCTAATCAACAATATGCTGTAATTCAATATATTCAACAGCGGTTTCACTGATAAGTACAGATTTTCAAGAAAACATTGTGTGAATATCCTAGCAACTAGAGCGTAACATCATGATAACATTCCGTGCACAATAGACTATTGACGTAATTACCGGTTAAATAGTCCCGGTTGGTGAATACTCTGATGGTACCAGTACCAAAGCTGTCCTGTTTAATTCTGGTGTTAATGCATTTATGAACATTTTCTCTTTTGTCTGTCGTAATGTTGCACTTTCTGTGTTTATCTTCTTAAACGGGAAAATTGTATATTTTGGATGCATAGTTTTCGCTCAGTTATCTAGTATATGTTCATTTACTTTTAGCATTCTTGTTTGTGGGTCGCAGATTTGCTGGTTGTGTATGGTAACCGTTTTACGCAATATGTTATCAGTTTTCCCCAGTATATATTCCTCCTCGCTGCATTTCATGACAGATGACGCTTTTGACATCACATGATATATTTCATGGATTTTGAAGTTGTTTCCACATTTGAATGTTATTGAATTCAATTCCCTCAGAAGAATGTAGAGGCTGCAATTTGGTCTCTTACATTTTGTGACACTTTGACTTTCATTTGAGTTAAATTTTGCTTTTGTAAGTAGACGTTTTAGATAATAAGGTTGCCTTTTGCTTTAACGAACTAATAAGGGAAATTATACTTTCTTTATATTTTCTTCAGCCTTTCGAGGAATTTCTTTATGCAAGGCTATTGCTTTTGTATGCCATATTTGATTATTACAACAGGATAATTTTGTTTCTTGAGAAAAAAACGTTTAGTTCTTGAAAGCGTTTCTGAAGAGAAACAATCGTAATTTCTAATATTTTGGCAAGGGTTTTGATTCAAGTCCGTCTTTTATTATTTAGTGCGAGTAAAACGTCCGCTCAAAGCTTCTTCTAAATAGGGTTGTTCTCATAACAAGGATTCTACATTTACCCTCAAAACTGGAGAACTTTATCTTCTTATCATACGTTTCGAAAAAATGAATGATATATCCAAAAGGAATGATCCTTGAGAGCAATTAAGACACTCATCTTATTACCTAATAAAGTGCCTAAAGAATGATGGATAAACGATGTAGGCCCTGATTAAAGGCCAAGTTCTGTGGCGTGTGATCTATGTCTACAAGGTATGAGCAGACCTGTCTCAATACTTTGGGTATATATAGTTATACGATTTTATGGGATTTGTATCTCTGTGATGTTTCACTAAAAACGTAAATGATCCCTATGTAGATAGAACAGAAGTTTGTAATCTGGAGCAGCAACAGAAATAAGGGGCGCAGTTTCGCTCAAGTAAAATTGGTTTAATAGGTCTAGAAGGAATGATCCTTGACAGCAATCAACATTTACACAAAAATCGAAAATAAACTAAATTGTCAAGTGTTCTGGGCCCGACGAGCTACTTCTGGCCAAGTGGCTAATCACTCCTTATTTTGTTTTTGCTAAAATTTCGGAGTGGGCTCAAACATTACAAAGGACAAGAAACTACATATAGTTGAATACGGGGAGCGTTTAACGACCGCCACACATCACTAACACTACACAAAGTGAAGAAAAAGTAGATTCTAAAAGAATGAACTTCCAAATCAATAAAGACATCTATAAACATGGAAAATAATCTGCAGTGTCGTTTTCTAGGCCAGAGTAGCGGGTTTTTGCCCATTAGGCCTCATGAGGGACCCTCATAGATTTTCTAAATTGCCTAAGCCCCCCCCCCCCCCACTCCCTCAACCCCAACCCACACACACACAACCACCACCACCCCACAAGTTCGTGCGTCGGTGGTTCGTGGGCTGCGGTTTGTGACTGTGGCACTCCCTGGACTTTTCTCTTAACTTTCTTTAATATGTGGCGTTTGTTTTGTTGACAGATTTTTTTTCTCGTCTCTTCTTCTTACAATGCAACAGTTTTGTTGTTTAGCGCCCTGTCGGTTATATTATTTATTCATACTAAATAACAACGCATTATTTTGTAAATATTTTGTAAATTAAGAGTTAATAGATATATTGGGGTGGATGCGAGCAAATCGGAAAAAATCCTGGATGAATAATGTGAAAAAGTGCGTGACCTGAAATTTTACAGCATCATAGAATGGTTTTAAAGTTCCTGTTATGTTTATCTATTCAGGTGGTACTGATCCCTGAGGTTGGAGGCAAAGTCTGGGGAGACGCAGCAGTAGACCTGGGATTTGTAAGAGGTGGAATACGACTTATCGGCTACATCCTGGAGACTCAGTTCCCGGTAACAGTTGAAATGATATTTGCCAAATATCCTCTAGATATCGGGTAAGTGCACTTAATGGACTGGATATACTGGGTAGATTTTCGAGAAGGGAGAAAACATTTGTGACTTCATGCTTGCCTTTCTGTACACCAATCCTCATCTGAAAAAGGGTCTATTCAAAATGTAAGACAGTTGCTCCCGCGGGGAGGATATTCTGTCCTTTTAGAATATATCTCTTTTCAAAAGGGAGGAAAACACTCCCTGATAGAGTATCATGCGCTTTAAGGTTTTGTACCTCATTAATGCTTTGTTTCCCAAATAGTGTTTCTTATAAAGTTTGATGCCACAGATCGAATTCCATGGAACGCATTGTCTGATTATGCCTCGCTGTTTTGTGATTGTGCCTCTTCCCTTATATATCTACATGGGTAAAACTTCAATGACTCGAACACCTAAGACTCGTTTACCATGGCTGATTCCAACTCGTTTTTTATATTTAGCGGATATTGTAGGGAAATTTTCTGTTGTCATCATAAAAATGTATATTGTGTGTGCTCACTTAAATCGCTTTATCGACGAATGACTACGGTCAACATACCGTTATTATATAGACGATCGAAAAGACATCCTTATTTGTTTCCATTTGTTTCCGGATCTGGCGCCTTGATAAATCCTCAATGGCTCCTAGGAAATTCTTCTGGTGGCTCAAGAGAGCAAATAGTTTAGAAATATTTTAGGGAACTTTTCTGTTGTCATCATGAAAATGTATGTTATGTGTACTCATTATGATCGCTCTGTCGACCATTATTTTATAGGTGATAGGAAAGACATCCTTATTTTTCATTTTCTTTTTTCATTTGCCTTCTGACCAAATGATTAACCCTCAGTGGCTCGAACTACCGATGTCTGGAAAAAAGTCCTATGCTCCCGAATGTGTTCGAGTAATCGAAGCTCAAGTGTATAACAGTAGAAAGGATTACTTTCTCAAACAATCGAAGGGTTTAATGATGCCGCTCGAATATAAACAAGTTAAGAAATGGGCCTGATCTTATTATCTGGGCACTGCTTTTAAGTTAATGTACTTTATATTTCCTGTTCTTTTGTGACTATTGAGCTGAACTGGACTGAGTTGGTAATAAAATATCGCTCAAACATATAATGCGTGAGCAGCGTACCACATTACATACTGTTCATGAAAAGATTCAATAAAACCGAGCGTGTTCATTACGAAAACACGCCTGTTCAAATAAATTGAAAATTTCACCACCAAAAATGAAAGTTTTCAGTGTACTATTCTGATATTTTTCTATTTCTGCCCAAAACATAGATTATGGGTACTCGTTAGAACCGACTTGCCAAGGCGATTCTGACAAGTACCCACAATTTATGTTTTAAGCAGAAATAAGAATAATAATTATACCCCTATAAACCACAGTTTTACTATATAAAAGTAGGGTTTAAGGGGTCAAAATTATATAGGTATATTTTCGTGATGTACGAACTGAAGGCCGAATGAGAAAATAAGAATGAAGTTTCTGGTACAATGAAATATTTACCTGTTCCGGAAAGAAGTATAGTAGCTTCATTCTGATTACATTACTGTTAGTTGCTTACTTTGTGATGTTTATTTTCTAATTTACGAATACCCGTTCTAAGACATTTTACCAAGGCATGATTTGATTTGAGCTGTTTTATTGTGTCTTGTCAAGAAAACTTTAATTCATCGTTTTCTGTAATACTATAACATTTTGTGTGTGTGTGTGACTGTGTGTGTGTGTGTGTGTGTGTGTGTGTGTGTGTGTGTGTGTGTGTGTGTGTGTGTGTGTGTGTGTGTGTGTGTGAAGCTGTAAAGCTGCTATTACAATTATTATATTAATAAGTTCCATTAAGATTGCCCTCGGAAACAAAGAACGTATGCAAGAACAAAAATTAAGAGTCTCGGTTTTATCAAGGCATTTCATATGTTAGCAATAAAATTTTCAAGACTGCCCTGTTAAGGAGATCTCGAGTTTCCAATACACGAAACTGAGCTCAATGATCCTAATGAACATACTAATAAAACATTTACAATGATTAAGAATGGCGCCAATGGCACAACGCCAGCTGCCGTGAAAGTCAAATAACAGCTATAAAATTGCACTTGGAAATAAAGATTACAACTATTTCAAACTGACAATCTTTGGACATTACAGATTTACAAGGCACAAAATGCGCATGCGAAAACAAGGACACTTGTGCGCAGTCTAGTTTGAACCTAGAGTTTTGCCAACGACATGAGTAGTTTTGTTGCAATAAAGGTCAAATATTGTGTATGGTACTTCAGAACAAATATGTTGGCCGTGACATGAGAAAATATACCTTACATCCAGAAAACATGCCTATGTAATTTTGACCCCCTTAAACCCCACTTTTATATAGGAAACTGGGGTTTACAGGGGCATACATTATTTTTGTTATTTCTGCTCAAAAATATAGATTGTGGGTACTCGTTCGAACCGCCTTGCCAAGGCGGTTCGAACGAGTACCCAAAATCTATGTTTTGAGCAGAAGTATGAAAACTATCAGAGTTATTTATCTGAAAATTTTCAGTATTTGGAGATAAAATTTTCTTTATATTTGAATAGACGTGTTTTTGTAATGAGACTCTTTGGTGCGACGTTCAAACGTTTCTACCGATGCCAAGCGATGGCGCAGATCCTTCTGAGCATCAGTCTACTCAGTCTTTGCAGCGGAATCCTGTTCGACCGGTTTTATTAAGGAACACAATAAAAGCTCAGGTCAGTCTTGGCATCTCTACAAGCTGATCTGAGGCATCGCTAGGCGCTCAGAACAAAAGGTATATTTTCTTATGTCGAAGTTCATTTACATAGCTCTGCTTGTTTAATGTATGTTTACAGGTCCAGGATGGATATGATTTTAGTGCCCCTGCGACTTCAATTAAAGGCGTTTGCTGAGCTAAATCTATTCATTAAAAGAGTGACAATATTTGAAGGCACGATTTTTGAGTACAAGTTACCATCAATAAAAAAAAATATTTTCAATAAACACTCTTTAGATAAGGATATATCTCCACCAGAGCTTTTGCCTCGCACGATAAATCTGCACGACAATTTTGGACCGGACACGTTTGGATTTGACCGCGACGAACGAGAAATACCTGAAACGTGTATGGTCCGTCAAGTGATGGGTCGTCCTTATTATGACACAGCGTTCCGGTTAGATATGTATGCGCAGGACTCTGTTAGTGATGTTAAATTATCGTATGCAATTGGAACTCATAGTGGTGGAACCAATGTTGCAGATTGGGCAGAAATGGGAGGTTATTCTCTCCTAGCACCAGCTAAGTTACCAGGCGGTATACCTTTGTACTGGACTGTTAAAGCAACAAATAGTGAAGGGCTTGAAGCTACAGCCCAGTGTTCGCTTAATACATTCGACAGCACTCTGCCAGATGGCCGTGTTGAACATTCTTACAAATTCTCCAGTCATCCTACAAAACTCAGTGCTTCTATTGTGGTATTTGAAGACAGTCCGCTTGACAATATTCATTATAAAGCTGTCGGCTTTAGTCCAGGCCAGTATGGGTCTCAGTTTGTTGATTGGCAGGAACTGAACTTAGACCAGTCTGTTGACAGAATGGATGCTACAGGATATTTGAAGAAGTTCACTGTTCCAAGGGAAGGAAAACTAACAGCCGGGATATTAAACACACAAACACTTTCCTCGCCTGAAGAATGTGCAGAAAGCTGCATTAGGTATGGTACGAACTGTGTGTCCTTCGACTACGAAACTCATTCTAAAACCTGTGACTTTCACGACGTCGTAGAAGGAGCTAATTCATATCTGAGGCTAAGTGGGACATACAAAAACTATGAAAGACTTGGTGTTGGGTATAGAACGCCGATAGAATACGCGAACTTACCACTTACGCATGGTACAGTGTATTTCATTAACACGAAAATAAAGAATACACTTGGGTATGAAGCTTTCTTGGTCGGAGCAGGTACTATGGTAGACTTTACGCCTCCAGAGCCTGGTCCTGTTGGACAGGTGACACAAGATATACTCCGAGCAGATAAATGCACAGCGGCAGTCACGCAACGGTGCCTTGATACTACATGGCTAGAAAACCACAGGTAATCTACACGACATTTTTTTCAATCACAGAACATCTATACTCGTAGTTTGTCTCAAGCATGCATGCTTCATCCAAAATGGGCTACTCATGATCTTATCATCCTCGCAGAAGACGATGTATATATCACTTTTCTTGCGATGATGGCAACGCCGTCGTTACAGTTAGTTTTTTTTTTATACTTTAATAAATGCATGGGATAGATTAATGAAATTTGCTATTGAGTTTGCAGTAGGTATCAAAGAAAATAAAGACAAACTTCCCACTAAAAACTGGTTACCTAAGCTTTATAAAAACATACAAATCAAGTCTTATTTCTAATTTTAGTTCTTGCACTATCATGCATTTTTGTCAAAATTATTAGCTACCTGCCTCACTGCAGTTTAAAAATCATGTAACGACATAGTGTGAAAAGGTTATGAAAGGATTAATAAAAAAATCTTTTGGTCTATAACGATTTAAATGGGGTTCTTCATAAATTAAAATTTGAAGTGTTTTGGGGCTTCTAGTTTATCCACTTATGATTTTCCACTATTTATGCTACCTAACTACATAATCTGATAAAAAAAACTTCCTCAATTAATTGAATGGACATTTACTCAATGAGGCCTGTAATCAGAAACCTGCTTTCTTTACTTCTTTACTTCTGAAGAACACAAAAATTATAATTTGTGGTCATGCCAAAAGTTTTAAAGATCCTCCTTACCTTTGTTATATGATATTTTTTAGATTTGGCACTAAACAACAGACAACTTGCGGGAACTTGCGGGTATTCCGATGGGGACTAATTGTGCTCCCGTTGTTGCGGATTTATTTTTATTTTGTAATGAGAGAGGTTTCATGTTATTGCTCTCCCTGACCAAAATCAGACAAATCAGACTGATATTATTGACTCTTTTAGTTCTTCTTCTAGATACAAAAATGGACTGCTTGAAAATGATAATATTTATTTTGAACAAACATTTGATCAGATTTATCTCACCGAACTTCAGTTAAATAATGGTAATTCATCTGATATCGATATGAATTTATTGATATCAAAAAGTAATAATTTCTTAAATAATTTACGAGAAACCTGGTGATTTTGATTCGATTTTGATGTTGTTAATTTTCCTTCTTAAATGCTGACAACTCCTCGATAGTGTTTACTACTGACGGTTCTAAGGCGGTGGTTCTGACGTTGTTTGTTCTTTCTGTGGCTACTCACTGTGGGGCTTTTTTCGTGCAGCTGGTGTTATGTGACTTGTGGCGTCATAAAATGTCTCTCCGTACTTCATCACTGGGCAGTATTATCTTCCTTTTCCTTGCAACCACTGGACGCATTCTTGTATCTTGGAAAATCGAGTTCCAACTACGCCTGCGCTAGCTGGGCGTATGCACCCCTGCAAACCGAAATTCTGTCATATGAAGAATCTCAATGAAACCAAGACCCCGCTTTTATTTTTATATGTGTATATTGTTTCTATGTGCAACAACTATAGATGCCCATTGTCGTGTTCGTTGTCGTACTCTTGTGTTTAGTGGATCCTGTCTAGCAATATGATCACCTTGTTGGGGAAAACATTACTATGCTATGTTGTCCTTTTGTTTGCGTTTTGTGTAGTATCTGTCTTTTTTCTTCAAAACTATTATGATACAGTCGACTCTCGTGATCTCGAAGTCCAAGGCATTCTCTGAAATTCTTCGAGATATGCGTACCTCGATATATCGGATTTTCAGAATTGAGAAAAACATAAATCGAAAAAACACATTTTACAAATGAATATATGTAATCAGACTCCTGAAGATAGAATTAATATTAAAAATATTGTGGAAAAGAAGAGAAATTGCTGCTAAGATGCAATTTCTCCTCTTTTTCACAATATTTTTTACCTGTTGTTAGATTTCTATGTTAAAACAGGGACTAGCTTTTCATTTCGAGACAAGCAGTTATACGAGATGTGCGAAGTCGACTGAACATGCATTTTGCTTTTGTATAAAAGTAGGGCTTTCTTAAATATTTCCAGAATTATTTGAAAACAAACTTTCACATTTAGCATGTTATATTTTATCCCTTCTATATAATTGGATCCAGGGCTTCAATTTGTTTTGTATCAGACATGCATTGTAATCACTACGTTTTGGAATAGACCGCTGAATGCTTTGATGCTTTTTTATTTTGGTACGTATTCACTGTCCGCCATACATGTTGTTTGTTAACGCTTCCTCTTGGTATCGTCGGTAAACTATCGTCTATGTTGCACTTTCAGGACATTTTGTTTACCTTTTAAACATTTATCGATTGAATAGTTACTGTCGTTGTATTCATATACAGTTACTTAAGTACTAAGATAGAAAATTAGTTCAAAATTTTGGTCAAACCAAAACTATTGTCATTTATCTGGCTGTTTCTCCCAATCACAGTTTGATTTCTCCCAAACTGAGATCTGCAAAGATGTATTTTGAAAAACAAAAATGAAACTTTTACTTTTCAATATATTCATTTGCAAAAACATAAAGAAATGATAAACAGAACAAGACACAATCAGGAAGCACAAGTTAAGGTATCCGTATGCTTTGTATTCAGTCTCATATACATTTCAGCTTTAGCACTGTGTAAGATAAATACGTCGCATAAACATACAAGCTTTAATACTCTGTAGACAAAATCATGAGATAAATATTCGTGACTTTCTTTCGCATTTTTCACGAAAAGTAAATAAATTTTATAAAGGCTGCCATTGGAAACACATAGAGGAATAAAAACAGGAGTCCCGGTTTCATTGAGACTCGTCATACGAGGGGCGTTCATTTAATTGTGTCACTAATGGCCCACCCTACCGCGTGGCTGTAAGGAGCATGTGGAAACTGCGGTGATCTCACAGGGAAGTGATTTTGTATAATAGGATGAAATTTCGGTCTAATCCGTTCTGTCTTTCAAAAGTCATTGAAAGTTCAAGTTGGTTCGGTCATATACACTCAACCCATACTGTATGCAAAATGAAATACGTAGACCTGGAACCGGTTTAAGAGGTCTGTGTCTTATCCATGACAATGCACCTGCTCACAAGTGTGTTCTTGTACAAGACTTCTTGAAAGAGGAAAAGGTAGTTTAGCACTCTCATCCACCTTATTCGCCAGACCTACTCCCTGCGATTTCTTCCTGTTTCCTTTACTAAAGAAAACCCTTTCTGGTCGTCGTTATGAATTCCAAAGTGCACTTGGTAGTGCAATTTACCAGTGTCTTCAGGGTATACTTAAAAAGGCCTGCTTCTCTGCCTTTACAGAATGGATTTCGAGACTTGAAAAGTGTGTTTTCGTCAAGGGAGAATACTTCGAAGGGTTGAGGTAAACGAAATGTGAATGGGATTGATAACGCGCCCAGTAAAACCCCCATGACAACATTAAATGAACGCCCTCGTATGTCGTATTGTAGTTTGCAGGGCTGCAATTGCCTTACTCTTATTTGTCACGGATCTCGATTTGTTACAGAACTAGAATAAATGTAATGAGCCCAGGAAAATAGAAATAAAAAGTGCACTATAATGAAACATGGGAAGCCTTTGCCTTTTAAAATAAAAGAATGGAAACCGGAGTGTCAGTTTTGTCGAGACTCTTCATATGACAGCATTGGATGCATAAATATTGCCCTCCTTTCCCCATCCAACTTTCCCAGATGGTATCACGCGATTAAGTGAAACTCGATTTTTCAAGACACCCCAGACTTACAGTTTCATTCGAAGATCAATTATTTCATATGATCCTATAAAGGTTGCCCTTCGAAAATCCGAACACATAACAAAATCACATACTGAATGGCAAACAGTGCAGATCCAGATCAGTTGGCTTCTTCAGAAGCCAACATATCCAGATCAGTTGGCTTCTTCGGAAGCCAACATATCCAGATCAGTTGGCTTCTTCAGAAGCCAACTTATCTTGATCTACACTGTTTGCAAATGCAGAATATATCCGAGTTCAGCAAGACTAGGGTTAATACTGAATGTAGACAATAGCTTCAGATAAGTTTTTTTTCTTTTTTCTTTTTCAACCAAAAAGTACTGATATTTTTCATATTCCTCCATAAAAATATGTTGTGGTACTCATTAGAAGCGCCGCGGTAAAGCGCTTTTAATGAGTACCCACAACATATGCTTTTGCGGAGAAATAAGAAAAATATTATGCGGATTGTCCCCTCTTATCTGGAGCTATGTAGAATAGCACGAAAAAAAAAACATTTAGGACTGGCAAAGCTAGCTTTATTTGCGGAGTGGTCTTATTTTCGAATGGTCTTAATAGCAGAATTTTATTGTATATGGGTTCGACTAAGCTAAGGATACATTGAACGATTATTTTTTAAAATATCAAAATATCTAATGACATTAGACGATTAACAGCAACAGAAATACTGCCTTAAACGGTCTAAAGTAAACTTATCGAGGAAACGGGGTGATTTAAACTGGTATTCACGGATGACAAACCTTTTCCAACCAGCAAAAAATAAGAGAAAAGTCCAGGGAGTGCCACAATCACAAACCGAAGCCCTTCCCAGACCCCAAGAGGAAGAGGAAACCGACAAATCTAAACAAGCACAAACCGAACAAACGTACGAAAAGCACTAAGATTAGCTCTCTCTTCCCCAAGCGAGGTAATCGCAATACTAAAAGGACTGAAAAACACAAGAACAAAATGACACACGGAAAGACATACAACAAATCGCCTCGTAGAATAAACCACAAAGCAACAAGGAGTAAGACTAACACCGGGACCACCGCCTTATAACGGTCGGTAGAGCAAACCACCGGGGGGGTTTAAAGCACTTTTACAGCTAACCAACTTCACCCTGGGTCCCGATACTACTCTTAATCACAACAATTAAAACAGAAAGCAAAATGGGCAGCTGTTGATGGTGACCAAAATGCTAGCATTACAAAACAACTAGTAAAACAGAAAGCAAAGTGGGCAGCTATTGAAGACGGTGACCACAATGCTAGCATCACAACACATACAGAAAAACAAACAAATAAAAAGAGCTACAACGAGTAAGAACAACACCAGGACCACCACCTTAGAACGGTCAGTAGAAAAAAAACTACCGGGGGGTTTAAAGCACTTTTACAGCTAGCTAACTTCACCCTGGGTCCCGATGCTACTCTTAATACATAAATACATAAAAATTCCGTTCGCATAAAGGCTCCCAACTCAGTCAATGCATCAAAGCGAAAACATAAAAATCAAATTAATCACTATAATAAACAAAGACGAGTACTCATGGCTAATTCTACTGTAAGCCAGAGTAAATGAAAACCAGTAGTTGAACCACGGCGGGCCAAGCCAAAGACATATCCTCAAGCCCCAACCCACTGGTTAAAGTTTTACGAAGAGGCCGTCATTGGGTCTGAGGCCCGAACCGCCGTCGTGCAATTAAAGAGTGAAGCATAGCCATCAACAATGATTGGGTTGACAACTAGGCATGCAGTCTGCCGCATAATATCCAGGCTATAGCCAATTCTTTTATAACGGTTAATAAGTTTTCTGAATTGCTCCGAAAAGTTAGATTTACCTACAATTTTTCTAAATCTGTACACTAAGTCACCGTAAAATTCGGGTTCCGATATACCTTGTTGCAGAAGTGTTTTCAGACTGACACTATATTTTTCTAACAAGGCACTGTGTCTGCGATAAAATTTTGAAAACGCCTTACGAAGTTTAAAATAACGATAGCCCTGCCTAAGAAGTTTGGCAGTAAGGGCTTTATTACGGTAGTTAAAGTCATTAAAGTTAAAGTCTATGCATGTTTATTATCTAACTTGAATGAAATGTGTTTGCAAAAGTAGCTAAACGTCAAACATTAAAACGTAACTGTTCCATGCTCTAGAACAAACAGACCGGAGTAAACAATGAAGAGCCATATCAGACGCTGCAGAATGCAATTTCGGACCAGGATTGACCCTGGCTGATCTTTGACAGCTTTTTTGCGTCGCCTCTCACCCAGCACTTTAAGAAAAAACTTGAAGGTACTAAACCGAACGTTCAAACTTTGACAATTTCAAGAAGAAAAGCGATTCTATCATTTCAGCTCAATACGGTATTTTTTTTTCTTTTTTCAGAATTATCATCGATGGACCAGGAGCCGCTACAGTATTTAACAGCCACAAGCCTTTATATGATGAACTCTACACATTGACGAATCACTACATATCAGGTAAATTATCCTTGTTAATTCAAGCTTATCAGAAATATGGACTATCTGACAGATTTTACGCTATTTTCACAAGGAAGACAATTATTGTGCCTTCCTGATTGCTCACCCACATTCCAAACCCTTCTGAAAATGTAAATGTATTTTTGTATAACAGAAATCAACTTACGCTTTAGGAGAGTCCGGTTTTAGATTTCTTTAGCGATTCATTTTGTTTTAGATTCCGTACAATTATTTGCAAACAAATAGGTATATTTAACAACTAGTAACGGGCTTATCTACTAGTTCTAATTGTGCTCTGCCCCCACCCCTCCCCTTTGTTGCAGTGGTTTTATTCCCACGCTTTTCGAAGTCCGTACGTCCGTCTGTATTGCCACACCATTGCTCCTAGACCATTATAGATAGAATCTCGAAACTTTCATAGACGATAGCCCTATGGATGAGGACTGGAGGAATTTTGATGTAACCGCTGGGGGCAAGGTCAGGTGATGTGACCCCGAAGGGTCCAAATCCATTTCCTACAAACATAGACATTGCATATCAAATCAAAAGTAATGAAGAGTAACATATAGTGGTTCAAAACTTTTGCTCCGAGGGCATGTCTGTGGGTCACTAGAGGTAAAGACTGCTACAGGTAATAGCCCTATAGATGAGGACTGGAGGAACGCATTTGGAATTTTGATGTGAGCGGAGATATGCGATGGCGCTGGCGCGGGGATATGCGATGGCGCGCCATCGACTTGCTCTGGTTTGTTTTGTTATGAAAGCGCTTTTATGCTCTCCCTTTCTCTCGAAAATCAAATTGATATTTTCTTATGTTTTGGCTTCAGATCGCGTATGAGCCCTTTCCTTTGTTTCATCAACGTATATCAAGGAAATGCTACAGTCACGAAGCGCAGCCTTCCCGAGGCACCAAAGAAGATATTGAGGATTAAAAAATGACCACAGTTTTACTAAATAAAAGTGGGGTTTAAGGGGTCTATTTATATAGGACTGTTTTCGTGATGGGGTGGGCTTAAACCATTTTTCTCTCTTAATTTTTATGCAGCTCTAAATTTCAAATAATCAGAATAAACTTTTAACTTAACTTATAAATCAAGGGTAGCGGTATCATTAACTGCGTAAAATATTTTTTCTAGATTTTATCGCCGTCAAGTGGATTAATTTCCAAATATAATGTTGGCTTGAAAACACTTCTACAGTTTAATTTCATGGCGACTTAAATGAGTTTTATTTATTTATTACTGTGCTCGAAGGCGGTACTTTTATTGTGGTACTTTTTATTATAGAGTTTCACTCAAAAAAGTTTTTCTTGTAACAATTTATTAGTTTAAGATCTATTCAGTTAAGTGGGGACAGAGCTGCCACCTTCTTGGGAAAGGGCTACAAACTCTGCTTACCATCTGTTATTTTTGTGCCTCTTTTACTGTCATCACGAAAACATGCCTATATAATGTTGACCCCCTTAAACCCCACTTTTATGCAGTAAAAATTGGGTTTACAGGGGTATACATTAGTTTTCTTATTTCTGCTCAAAAACATAGATTGTGGGTACTCGTTAGAACCGCCTCATCAAAGCGGTTCTAACGAGTATCCACATTCTATGTTTTAAGCAAAAATATGAAAAAAAAATAAGAATTTTAATCTGAAAATTAATATATTTTGGTGGCAAAATTTTCAGTATATTTGAATAGGCATGTTTTCGTAATGAGCTGTCTGTCTTTTTCCTTTTGATAATCAGAAATTGATGTGGATCTGATTGATTTAATTCCTGAGTGCATTTATTAACCTTTGTAATACTGATTTTTTGGAACAATTTAAAAGGACTATCAAAGATAGGTTACAACATAAATGTTATGCTGAAATGATTTTACTCATGATTGATAACTTTGCTTTCCTCTTAAAGAGCACGATAGCTCGTCGGATTCAGGTTGTGATGTTGTGTCATTATTCCTCATTATTGCATAAAAAGCAGTGCCGCACGTCATTAATAGCCGTGCATTAACCGGCGAAAAGCGTGTATTAACAAGGCAATTCACGCGCTGTTAATGCACGGCTACGCAACTTTCAATATGATCGTACCGGAGCCACAGCTTTGCTGCTGTTACGAGATTTGTACTGCCCGGCCTAAGAACGAGCATAGTCCGTGGAAATTACGTTCGCGAGACATCTGTAAAAAGGCGAAACAAAATAGTGCAAGAAATAACTGGAAATGTAGCAAACATTTTTTATGCAATAATAGCGATCAAACATGGTTTTTCAATGCATTAACATTCGCCAGGTCCCTTGGGAGATGTTGAAAACCGCGGCCTTCGGCCTCGGTTTTCAACACCTCCCACAGGACTTGGCGAATATTAATGCATGGAAAATCATGTTTGATCCCTATATTGCTTCTTCTTTCGATCGGGATGGAAGTGCTTCGTGATTGTGGCCTGTCCTTGGTAACATCATTTATACTTTTTGTTTGATTGTGTTGTGGTTTTACGGTCCAGTCAACTCAGTGGGGTCATGTTGAGCACGGTCAGTTTACCTAACCACACGTTTACTGGTCAGGCTAAGTCTTCTGTGTGGTTGACCAGTATTGTGCATCTTCTTTCGCCAGAAACTGACAACTGTTCTTCTTGAATCAGTGAATTATATTTCTGTACTCGCATACTTGCTTTTTGATAAATGGGCCGGGTCAAGCGAAAAAACATCTTCAAACAGGCGAAGTTCGCAGATTTAGATCATTTTGCGCATGCACAAAGTATCATCCGCGTCTTTGCTTTCCATTCATATACTATGTATTAGCCAATGAGTCTGTTAGTTAACAATTAAGGCCATAATCAGACTGCGTGAAAGCGCTGGCTGATCTTGGCATTCGCTGTCCGCATATTTACGAAGATCCTTCTTCACATTGCGCGGCCCAAATGTAATCGCGATAGCATAACTTTGCGAAAGGCATTTTATTATCTTTTTATTCATTTATTTATTCATTTATTTTTGAGATTGTGGCTAATGCTTCTTACAATGCTCTACTGAGAAAGTGCATCAGAATGAAACGTCAAACGTTATTTGCATGCAAAAATAGAAATCTCACTTATATGTTGCCTACGAATCGCGTACAGGAAAATATTTAATACTTTAATCAATGCATACACTTTTTTAGCTAATTGGGATGGTTTCCATGACGACCAAAGTGGGATAATGGGATATACCTGGGCTGTAGGACGACAGGTTTGCGGGACAGATATACATGATTATTCTGATCCACATGGGCATTTGTCTAGTGAAAGTTTTTGGACAAACACGGGCTTTCAGAAAGGCTTCCACTTAGCAGACGGCTCCTACTACGTGACGGTACAAGCGGTAAATGGAGCTGAGCTTGGTGGGTCCCTTGTCACCACTGTGTGCCACTCTATACCTTTTATAGTTGACACAACTCCGCCAGTTTTCAAAGGTGTAACTGAGATCATATATGACGAGGACTTTGACTTAATTGCCATCTACTACGAGGCCAGTGATGATTTATCAAAAATTGCTAAGACAGAGTTTGCTCTTGGTAAAACAAAATATGATGCTGAACTGAAGGCATACAGTATTCACGAAGCAATACAGAGGGCCGACCCGTTTGTTGCCTTAGAAGATCTTGGGCTTCAGGAAGGAATACCAGCCTGGATACGCATTCGTGTTACAAATAATGGTAAGTGGCTTTAACTCAGTTATATTTGTTTATCATTGTATTTACACCAAATACCCAAACACCTTAATGCCTTTTCTTACTTAAAAATATACAAACAAGGTCATTTTCCTACTTGTTGATGGGTAAAAACTGCTGAATAGGTGGCTAGTGGTGCAGACAATGAACAGACGTTATGATCTTCTGCCGATTTGAGTCAACTCGTACTTGCGCAAGCAGAGAAATGTATTCACCATAATACTGGAACACATTTAATTCCTTAATATACTTTCCCTAAAAATTAGAAAGCGTCTTTCTACCTGAGCATTGAACGACATTTTCACTCCATGAACGCGTCTGATTTGTATCAAAGGGTATTGAACATGCTCAGATGCCAACATATGCACGATAGTGGACCTTGGTCTCGGACTCTTTGACGGCAGCGACCTAAATGTTTGTTAGAGGATTGGATCCTTATATTATTTCTCTAATGGGGCTCCTCATGTTCTTTTCTGGTGGTTTTCCTTAGCTGTGGCTGCCAGTGTCTGCCAGTTTCTGATGTGATTGCCAGATGCCTTCATCCTTTTATCATCAATTATCACGAAAACATGCCTTTATAATTTTGACCCCTTTAAACCCCATTGTATATAGTAAAACGCGGGTTTACAGATTGTATACATTATTTTTCTTATTTCTGCTCAAGAACATAGATTGTGGGTACTCGTTAGAACCGCCTCGTCAAGACAATTCCCACAATTTATGTTTTGAGCAGGAATATGAAAACATGTCAGAATTTTTTATCTGAAAATTTTCGTTCTTTTGGTGGTAGAATTTTCAGTATATTTGAATAGCATATCTTCGTAATGTACATTGATATTCAAATTTTATTGAAATGTTACACGGAATTATTCCGAGAACCTCTATACGAGTCAAATGGACTTGTTCAAATTTCCAAGTAAATAGCAGTTGCTATATCCAGCTATTGTGATACTATTATCATATTAAACCTACATAATCGGACACCTGATCATACTTTAACTAAAAATTGCAATAATTATGTTTTAATAAGGTTGTTGTAATTGTGTTGTAATTTAAATCGGTGTAAATCCTGAGCCCTCACTCAGCAGTATAATCAGGGCCTACACTTTTTATACATTCCTATCTGTCCATAGTTAAAGAAGTCTCCTGTATTCCTGTTAACGCAATTGATTTTCAACTTTTTTGTACTGGAAGCGGTGTCTGCAGATGACAAACGGTTGTTCTTATTTAGGACATTATGAAATGACATTTACATATTTTAAACAACATACTAAGTGTTGTAGTCTCCGAATTTTTCCTGGGGAAAAATATGTCATCTGCTCATACTGAAATTTAGAATTCTTTAAAATGTGTTTTGTTTTAGTTGACCTTTTTACGGCTGGACATGGCGATGAACCTATACTGATTGATAAGTCTGCACCAATATCGGGTGATGTTCTTGACGGTGATAAATTACAAACAGATATGCAATACCAGTCAGATGACGGACGCATATGTGCTCAGTGGGTCAACTTCTATGATCCTGAATCAGGAATTGACAGGTAATGCGATATTGGAGTGCCAACAACATATGTCTCGTTAGACACAGACAACATATTATTCCATGATACATTCCGCCTGGAATACTTAATCCATTCATGCTTAATGTACCACAAACTTATATGCGGCGTCTGTTTGCCATGAGCTACGTGGAAAACCACAATATTGTTTAAACACTTTCCAAAACTAAAGGGACCAGTCCAAATTAGAAGTCCTATTAGGCATAAATGGGTTGAATTCTGGCTTAGTATGAAAAATATAGTATAAACGATATTCCAGGAATATTTTATCCATTTTGTTTCAGTCGCAATACTACACAGCTAGTGTTCTCATGTGCCCGTAGCTAGTGAAAATATAGGTTAAGATTTGCCTTTGTGTATATCGTTTTTATGATTATCCGAAATATGATTTTGATATGTTGACCTCAAACTCATTAAGATACTTAGGAAATGCCACAATCCCGAAGCACAGCATTCTGAGGCAACAAAATATGGAAAAACGATGATAAAAGGTGATTAAAAAACCGCCTCATACTAAAAAAACCGACGCACGAAGCAATCCATGTTTGAAAATGGTTACAATAGGCCGTGCAGTAACAATGATTCTGAACAACTGCATCTCCTGAATAAAAAAGGAAGACGCTATTGCATGACTTCTGTCAATAGCAAAAGCGCTGCAAATTTGCTATTGCCAGACGTCTGTTAGTAGCAAAACTCGGCGAATTTGCTATTGACAGGCCTCTGTCAATAGCAAAAACTCGTTGAATTTGCTGCGAGATGTTTTGAAATATTGAAAAACGGTAAGAGAAAAGTCCAAGGAGTGCCACAATAACAAGCTGCAGCCCTTCCCTGACACGAAGAGGAAGAGGAAACAGACAAAACTAAACAAGAGCAAATCAAACAAACGTACGAAAAGCTAAGATTAGCTTAGCTCTCTCTTCCCCAAGCGAGGTGATCGCAATGCTTAAAGGACTGACAAACACAAGAACAAAATAACACAAGACTTAAAATAAACCACCTCGAAGAAAAAAGTCACAAGGCAACAAAGAGTAAGACTAACGACGGGAACCGCCTTAGAACGGTCAGTTGAATAAACTACCTCTTAAAGCACTTTTACGGCCAGCCAACCTACCCTGGGTCCCGATCTGCTCTAAATACAGAAATACATACAAAATCGGTTCACATAAAGGCTCTCAACTCAGTCAGTGCATCAAAGCGAAAACATAAACATCTAATAAATCATTATGATAAACAAAGACAGTACTCATGGCAATTCAACTGTGTGCCAAAGTAAATAAAAACTAATAGTTGAACCACGGCGGGCCAAGTCAAAGACATATCGTCAAGCCCTAACCCACTGGTTAAAGTTTTACGAAAAGGCTGTCATTCAGTCTGAGGCCCAAACCGCCGTCGTGCAACTGAAGAGTGAAGCATAGCCATCAACAAAGATTGGGTTGATAACTAGGCATGCGGTCTGGCGCATAATATCCAGATTTAATTTGCTGCTGCATGATTCTTACGGACTTCTTGTGTGTCTGGATGGTCGTTGGTTGGGGATAAATTTTTGAATCTGTATATCATAAACATGATGTGCCTAGGCAATATAATGGTATTTAATGGCTATAAAAATGTAAACTTTCGAACAAATAATGTGATATTTTTCTTGGTGTTCTTCAAAACATGGGTTGTGTGTACTCGTTAGTTTTTTCATCAGTACCCGCATTATCATTATATGTTCAAGGTTAGAAATAAGAAAACTAAGGAATACCCCTGAAAAATTAGGTTCACTATCTAAAAGTGGGGTTTGTGTAGGTCTTCGTCGAACAAGCTTGTACACGTGATCGCATGTGTTCGTTTCTATAAGTGTCAGTAAAAAATAAGTTCTGGGCAAGATTTACTCGTTTCATTTAGCATTCTATGAGATTAAATAACTAAGTATCGAAAACATGTACAGTCGAACTTCGCTAAGTCAAATATCTTGGAACCATATTAATTTGTTTGAGAGAGGGATTATTCAAATTACTGCGGTTAATCATAGCGCCTGGCCATGAGGCACAATGGGGATAAATTAAAGATATTTTTCGAGCTTCTATAAAATGAAGGAACGTTGTGTGTACTCATTTGAATTGCCTCAATGAGGCGGTTCTAATTAGTGCACACAACATTTATTTTTTCATGATAAAATTCTTAAAGACGGGATATCTAGAGTGATGAAAAGAATTTTCTAGGGACTCCACAACGAGTTACTTTTCACATGTCTTTCAAACATTATCAAACTAACAACATGTAAAGACAAAGTTCTTCCCTTCTTCTATTTTATTCACTATATGTTGGTCCGTACATCGGTGGTGGAGCCAGGCTTCGCAAGTCACACATTATACCATTTCGCTACCATAGTGGCCACGGCATTTACAGTATATGTATTCCTTCTTCTTAGTTTTGCATTTTGTTTTATTTTCGAGGCATTGAATCAGATGATTTTGCATTTTCTCTTGATCAAAATTTACTTTTGATACCAAAGCAAACTGAGACAGCAAAGGCGATTGCAAATAATCCCAGTCATTCCCTATTTGACTTTGTACAGAAAAGACGTCTGGCAATAGCGAATTCGCTGAGTTTTGCTATTAACAGACGTCTGACAATAGCAAATTTGCCGAGAATTTGCTATTGACAGACGTCTAACAATAGCAAATTCGCCGAGAGTTTGCTATTGACAGACGTCTGGCAATAGCCACTCCGAAAGAAAAAAAGAAAACTCGGAATCATTGTGCCAAAGACATATCTACATAATGGTTTAAAACGGTTTATGATGATATTGTAGCTATGGCAATGTTTTTTGTTTTGTTTTGTTTTTTCTATAATTGCACGACGGGGGACCGAGTCTGAGACTCTAGGAAGGTGCCGACCTAAACCTGTCATCAGAAGCGTTATGCCTGATGTGATATCTTTGTTCGGGCTCTCTGTGGCTCAACTAGTTGTGATCAAGAAAACATGCCTATATAAATTTGACCACCTAAAACCTTACTTTTATTTAGTAAAACTGGTGCTTACAGGGGTATACATTATTTTTCTTATTTCTGCTCAAAACAGAGACTGAAGGTACTGGTTAGAACACCGTGACTAAATTTGCAATATATTTGTATAGGCGTATTTAAAAAAATGTTTTCTTAAACTCTGACTGCGAGTGTCTGAGATGATTTCCACGAACTGTTATCATTATTTCACTTCAGTGTTTTACTTTAATTTACACGTTTTCTGTGATGTTTCCCAAATTGAGTTAGGAAGTCTCTGTGCGAACCAAACAAATATTTTGTACTTTAACATTTGAAAATAGGGTAAACAATAAGTACCAGTAAAATTTATTTAACCACCCTAACCCAACGCACCAAGCTGAGCAAGAAATTCGTCCTGCTGATAAATTTTAAATTCCTAACAATTGCAAATTTTAACTTGCAAAACATAGCTGAGCCTAAAAAAATCTCTTCTAATAATTATAAAAATTCCACCTATTTCATGCCCAGCTGAGTTAAGCACAAAAAAATGTAACCTTTGGGCCTGGCAAACCTTGGGGCCTGGCAAAAATACGGTTAGCGTTTTTTTTTTGTTTTTGTTGTTGTTGTTGTTGTTTTTCAGTCTAAATACGGCAGGTACGCGCGTAAATAACGACAATAATGATAATCAGCTAATTAACAGTACAATGAATGGGAAACACTCTTTCCTTCTGTCTCTTGTTTCAGATTCCTTTGGGGTATTGGGTCAGAACCTGGAATAGACGATGTGGTGCATTACAAAACCTTAAGTCGATACGACAAGTCTGCTTGCACGGACGCAGCACTAAAGCACAACAAGACATACTATTCAACAGTCTTTGCCTACAATAATGCCCTCAACTCAAAACCTACCAACAGTACATCAGATGGTGGTAAGTATGTTTATATATTTCCTAACCTACACGAATACGAATATGTGTATTATACCGAAGCTCTATCCAAAATAAATAGATTAAATCAGGAACTGTTTCGAAAGCTACTATATTATACCCCATCCATTAGTCTGTTTGCATTCAGGTTTTTTAGTAATATGAAAATAATGTAAATGTATCCATGAAGAGCAACAAACACGAGATGTACCCACTAAAGACCCTGAGGAACAGTAAACAAATGAGGTAGACAATACACAAATATATAAGTAAAATTACTTAGGCAATGCCACAAATCGAAAAAAAAATGACAGCTCTCCTGAGGCACCAAAAGCAATTAGAGATGAGGTTCAAATAAGGACAACATACACGCCGCATCTGAAACTACTAACGCACAAACAGAAGAACAACCTTGGAACGGTACGTTGAGGAACTAGGGAGGGAGGGGTGTAACAAAGTTTCATTCGCTCTTACTTCTGATGCATCTCCAAATTACAAATATATATTGGTCCGCATAGGGGTCCACTGCCTCATCTGTAAAACATCATATAATCAAAAACACTGTGATAGAACAGAGCAAATGGCTCTGTGGCGATCTGAAGCTAGAACACAATAAAACCACAAACAGGAACATGAGCAAACAAAAATCAAAGCAACCAGCTCCCTCTTACCCTACAAGGAGATTACATAGTACTTAGAGACGCATTTTTATTAAATGGCAGTGCGATATTGCTTTTTCTTTCAGTTTTGGTGGACATTACAAAGCCACTACCGGGTCATGTTGTTGATGGACAGACGACAGATGTAGAAGACATGAGGTTCACTTCGGAGACTGTAACAAAAGCATGCTATTGGGACGGATACTCCGATCCGGAAAGCGATATAAAGCAGTACCTAGTTGATGTCTATATAAACAATGCTCTCGAAGGCACGTTCGACGTGGGGCTGAAGAAACATTTTGAAGACAGAACACTATCTCTTGAACATAATGACCATGTTTACTTTTCAGTTCATGGAATAAACGGTGCTGGACTAAGTGCGGTAGCTGACAGTGATGGTTTCACTGTTGACCATACACCTCCTATAATGACAGAAATTTCAGACTCAGATAACAATTTACCATATCAGAGTGATAACACTATGCTGTATTTACGGTGGAATTTCAGAGACGACGAATCCGGAATAGCTGAATATCGAACATTGATCTATGAAACAAAACATGGAGTAAAGCAAAAAATATGGCCACAGTCCAGTCCATATAACGTGTCTGTACCTGAATCTGAAATTGCTAGGAGAATGTATGTTATTTTAGAAGGTCTTGCTCTTCAGGACGGTGGGAAATATTCTTTGCATGTAACCGCACAGAATGGCGCATTAATGACCACAGCACATGAATCAGTTGGTGTTATAGTTGACACGACAGCTCCAAATACGCCCAAGGTAATTGCATTATGTGTTCCACCTCATACGCATGTACACTTTAGCACTCCATAGACTTAACTACCAGATAAGAATAAGTGATATTTTTTTTACAGAAAAGAGGGACTTAACATTTAAGTTAAATAAGCTGGTTAAGCTAAAGCTTTTAACGACAGAACCTCTCTATTCTTGTGTTAAGTTATTACAAAATGATTAAGCATCATATCTGATTTCTGAACAAGGTGACAGAGAGAACTGTATAAAATTTGACCTGTATCTAACAAAGATCATCATCACATTGAGCGGATTACAAAAATACAGCATGGTCAATGAACTGTGGAGGCGGGATATTGCTGAATCAAACTTTGAGCCCATATCTGTTCTCATACCAAATATAAACCAAATCCATCATATGGTCTGGGAATAGGAGCTTTTTAATATTTCACACAAACGTGCCGAGTTCCTTGACCTTATGTTGTTTGCAAATACGTGGGTATTGTTAAATACATCTTGGACCTATATCTGTTATCATATTAAATATAAACGAAATCCATCATATCGTCTGGAATATATGCGCTGTTAAAACTGTAACTAAAAACTTTGAAACTTAAGTTCTAAGTCCATGACCTTGATTTTAAAGTCATAGGTTTGGGTGAGCGAATTGCTGGATAGAACGATATACCGATATCTATCATCATACCAATTATAAACCAAATAAACAGCTGTCTGGACTATATTAGCTTTTTTTAATCTTCAATTTAAATCTTCAACATTTAAGTTCTAAGTTCGTGACCTTAAGGCCATGTGCGTGGGTTGGGGTATTGCTTAAACTGACTTTAGACCTTTATCTATCATTAAATATATATATATATCAAAGCCAACGAATGGATCTGCACATTTGAGCTGTTAAAATTTTAACGCAAAACTTTAACATAAAACTTCTGAGTCCGTGACCTTGACCCTAAGCTCATAGGTTTGGTTGCAGGTATTTGACCTGATATATATCTTTCATCAAACCTAATATAAACCAAATTCATTGTGTGATTTTGAAAATATGAGGTCTTAAACACTTATCGTAAAGCTTCACCATTGTGTTCTTACAGCATGAAAGCCGCAACAAAGGAATAAAGCATAGCTGAAAATAAGTTCTCGCCCATCGTGGGATTCGAACCCGGTCCTCCCGGATAAAAATCCAATGCTCTAACCACTGAGCCAAAGAGTCGACTCCTTGACGCAGTTGTCAGAGATTGAATGTATACCTATAAGCTATGCGTAATCTGTCAAGGTAGATTATCGAAGGTAGGAGTGCTCCTTCGTTATAGTGTGAACACCGATTCCGACGCCGACGTCGACGCAAACGCAGTGCCAACGCCAGGGTGATGCAATAGCTCTTCCTGGACTTCGTCAAGGCGAGCTAATAAATGTGTTTTAAATCCAGATCGGTTTACGAGGATATCTGGTTCAATACTTCTTGCATGTTTTATATTTTATTAACGTATTTTCGACATAATCGGTAAACCTTGTCAGAATAATTTTGTTTTTCTATGTAAGTTTTTATAATCGTTAGTCTTGATATTAAATACCTGACCAAAATTGTTCTGGTCTTTGCGATTTCTTCGGCAGACTAGCATAGTTCTAAAACGAATAGTTTTGTTTCCCTTGTAATGGTTAATTCATTTACTCACAAACGTGTTTAAGAACTATTTGAAAGCTACCTTCACAATCTTTTTCGCGTGTTTTGCAACAATTTACAGTAGGAAATTATAGAAAATAACCATTACATGTCAAATAAATGAGTAGAATAAAGTTTTATAGGTGCCGCGTCGAGCGAAAACGTGCCTTCCAGCATGCAGAAAATGTGCGGATTTACATTATCTGCGCATTCGCTAAGTATCGCCCGGGCCTTTGCTATCCGTTCATACATTCTGTAGTGTCCAATGATTCTGTAAGCAGACAGTGAAGACCCTGATCAGACTGATGCACAGGCTGATCTTGGCCTTCTCTGTCCGCATATGCCCGAATACACGCTTATGCATGGTGCGGCCCATATTGCGCAGGTATACATGTATGTAGAATACTACAAATCATCTCATTAGGTTCACAAAACATTGCTGGATAAGTGATAAACAAAGTAGACACTGAACAGACGCAACATCCTGGGACTACTGGATCTACCATTTTTGCACATACTTGACCTTCCCTGTAGTTATACTGATTATGGTTAAGCGATTTTATATTGATGTTAGGCAGACAGAAGTTTGATATGTATTTTCTCTAAATATGTCACCGTCACGTGTAGAAACGTCACGTGAATACTGTATTTATCCTGTATATTGTTACTACTGAACGCATTGCCATATTCGTCCTAAAGCTGGAACAAGACCATTTTACTACCTGTCAATGTTTCTAAACATTGCTTTATAAGTGATAAACAGTGTAGACACTCAACAGACGCAACATCCTGGGCGTCTGAACTTGATCTACAATTTTTGCACTGACCTGACCTTCCCCGTAGTTATGCTTATTATGGTAAAGCGATTTTGTAATTCTTGTTAAGCAGAAGAAGTTTGATATATATTTTCTCTAAATATGTTACCGTCACATGTAGAAACATATTGTATTTACCATAAATATGTGGACAGAAAGATCTGGGCAAAAGGCGTCGGCTACGGTCACATGCCGCAAAAGACGGCGTCTGATTAGGATGTCCACTGTTTAGCACTCATCTAGCAGGATTAGACACATCGCTAGGTAGTCACATAGCCTTACACATTTTGAGACAAGTATGATAAGGCGGCCAGATGTCCAAATATTAAGAGTAATTACGCACGAAACAGAAGTGGTCTTCTAGACACATGTGAATTAAAAAAAAGACCTGTCTGTCTCTATAAACTAACAAGGGTTTTTACTGTTCATCGACTGTTCGACAAAGCCTACTGATTCTTTAAGTTAATAATAAAGTTTCTGATTAGATAGCACCGATGTGTAGGATGATCTGGTCTGCGCCACTGTAGTTGCCATGAAGGTACCTAATTCTTATCACCAAGTGACTTTCTATACTTTCAAGAATATTCCTCTGTTGCAGTTTGTTTTTGTTTGTGCCTCGGTGGTTACTCCGATTTTCGTGTTTTTTTGTGTTTTCTTAGTTTCCAAAGGCTATGACTTTTTTTCATATGTGGCGTTTGTTTTGTCATTATTTGTTCTACGCATCTTCTTCTATTCGTGTCTCGGGAAGCTGTGCTTCCTGATTGTGGCCTTTTCTGGGTAGCTTCACTTTTTTTTCTGCATCGTAGGTCCATATTGGGTTGATGACTGAAGAGGAAAATCTAGACGATAATGGCCAAGTCCTTCATAGTGATCAGCATGGTATTCGCGTAAGCTGGAGTGGAAGAGATTCAGAAAGCGGCATCCAATATTTCCTTGTTGCTGTTGGGACAGTCGATAATCCCGAACATTTACTGACTTTCTCTAATTACGGTACAGATACCTCAGCTTACATAAATAATATTTACTTCCTAACATCGCAGGAGTCAAACACGACCTACGTTGTTTCCGTCACAGCTGTTAATGGAGCTGGGTTATCATCTCGTATTGGACGTTCACATTCAATTTACATTCAGAAAGCCAACGTTCCTGGGATAGTTTTTGATGGACGATTATTATACGAAGACGAGATATACACTTTCGACAGTACTTCGTTGGCCGCATCATTCTCTGGTTTTGAAAGCGAAAGCTGCAACATCAACAGTTATGAATGGGCTGTTGGTACAGAACCGTATGGAACAGATGTTTTCACATATACGAACTACGGAATTGTTATGGAAAATGAAACACATGGATACATGGAAACACAAAGAAAATTAGGTGAAGATAAAACTTACTTTGTAACCGTTCGCGCCGTTACAGGTTGTAGAGATGAATACATACTATCGTCTTCAAATGGCATAACTCTAGATACCATACCACCGTCCGTGACATTTGTAGAGGAGCTTGGAAATGATCTGACGATATGGTTTCATAATGATGTATGGTATCAAGATACTACTGATTCTATCAGTGTAAGAGCAGAAATTTTGGAATCACACGAGCTGAGCTACACTGAGTGGTCTTTGGGAACTGTGCCATTTTCCACTGACCTTCATAATAACACAAATGATCTTTCACATTTGACAAACGTCATCACACTTGCACCAGGAGAATCTACTTTTATTACAGCAGCGGTGTCCGATAAGGCCGGAAATATTAATAATTCGTATTCAGCTGCAATTGTAGGAGATTTGTCACCTCCACAGATCACAAATCTTAGCTGTACAAAGTGTATATCTGCACGGCGAGGACTAGTTACCTGCAAATGGGATGGAGCTGTTGAACATGAAAGTGGTTTGAGCGATATCTTCATTTCTATTGGAGTAGAGCCAGAGCTAGGCAATATTGTTTTCGAATATAGGCAGCCATTAACAAAACGACAATTCAGCAAGGAATTATCGCCGTCTGTTGACCAGTTTTCCAACTACAGCGCTTTCTACATCGATTTCAAAGTTATAAATGTTGTGGGAAGAACAAATGAATATGAACATAAAGTTATCATTGACCGTACACCACCAAAGATTCAGGGTGTTCACGTCGTAACACGAACAAATAAGCATCAGCCAGTAACCCCGGTAAAATGCCAGCTACCAACATCATTTGTAGAGATAAATGTTGACAACATGGATGATGCGGAATCGGGCATTGATAAAAACAGGTACTTTGTATTACGGTAGCATATCGTTATGAAATGTTTTATATGGGCCATGCGAATACGTTTCTTTGGGCATATGCGGACACGAAAGACCCAGATTTGCCTGCGCATTCGCACAGCCTGATCAGGTTTTTGCTGTCAGCTAGTAGCATCATTGAACACTATAGAAAGTAGAATCGGAGAGAGCAAATGCTTGGATGAGATTTTGCGCATGCGCGGGATGAATCTGAGTCCTTGCATTTTCGCATGCTCGAAGACACATTTTAGCTTAGCGCGGCCCATATAGTCCATTGCTCTGGACAAGGCACATTTTCCAACCGTAATTTATTCACTTTTCGCAATATATATATATATATATATATATATATATATATATATATATATATATATATATATATATATATATATATATATATATATATATATATATATATATATATATATAATATTTTCCCTGTAATTATCTGTATTTTAACCGGTTTCATCACTTAAGATAGATCCTCAGAAGAACAATAACAATATGGAAGTTAATCACGTAAGCGTCAATAGCAACGACGTCAGGAACAATGAAAGGAAGTGACGTCATATCCTGCCAATAACAGCATTGCATTTAATGTTATTGACACATTTTAGACCTGGGGCAAATGACACGTTTCAAGACTGTGTGTAGTATATGCACGGGAATCTCGAAGGGCTAAGACATTCTGAGAAACTTAACTTTATATATAAGAAAATCAAACAGTTAAAATATATCTTATATGTCTTATATTCAAGCATGCCGTGGCTAAAGGAAATTTGTCATATGGCTCCAACTTTGATATTTTCCATTACTCTCAGTAACATCTCGTTTGCCATTTAAAGACCAAGATGATAATTTAGAGAGTACAGGAAAGCAAATACGCTACATCTTTTAAAACAAATATTTGACTACAAATTATATTTTATATTCTCAGTTTTGTACCAGTAATTACGGCGATATTACAGTTCAACCTTTAACAGGACAAAGCTTTTTTGATATGTAACATGACCATTGCGAGACCGGAAACACTTCATGAATTTCTTACCTTTCCTTTTTTTTACAGGTTTGAAATTGCTCTTGGATCAAACGCTTTAGCTGCAGATATTGCAGAATACAGGACTGTGAAACTTGCCAGTAACGAACTATTCTTTATTGGTGATTTGAATATCCCGAAGGGAAAACCGTTTTATACAACAGTTAAGATATACAATAAAGCGGGACTATATACTGAAATGGCATCGGATGCGGTGGTTGTCAGTCAGAATCCAGTTCTTGAGGTTTTGGATGGCGAATCTGACCAGGATATAGATTTTCAGCCAGTTCCAAATATAATTGAAGGACGTTGGAAATACTCGGATGCTTGTCCAATTCTTGAGGCCAAATGGAAAGTACATGATCTTCTTGGTAATGTCATAAAGGATTATGAAATAATACCTGATGCCGTTAATATGTTTTACAACGATGAAGTTAAACTTGAAGCTGGTATTAAGTATTTTGTAACTGTAGAGACAACAGATGCGTTAAACAGAACCAAAATATCGCGGTCAGATGGCGTAACTGTACGCGTGCAGCCACCCTTGATTGGCAGAGTTCGAGATGGGAAAAATGAGGACATTGCTTATCAGTACTCCGTAAATGAACTATCAGCAAATTGGGATGAATTTGGTGATTCTTCTGGTGATCCAACACAGTCGATTATTTACTACAATGTAGCGGTTGGTAATAACCCACGGTATGAAAGCTCTAGATCAAACGTTTACTATTTTGTAAATGTAGGCTTAAATACGTCGCATACGTTTGAAAATCTTAATTTAACGGCCAGGGATATTACCTACTACATTACTGTGAGAGCGTACAGCGTTGCTGGAGGAATTGCTGAGAGCTATTCAAATGGTATACGAGTGGGTTATTCGGAGGAAATAATTAAAGGAAGTATTGAATCAGATTTATTTCAGTCATCGACTGAACGTATATCTTTGTCCTGGAGTGGCTTTCATTCTGATCTTGGAATACTGAAATATTTCATTGGTATAAGAAGACAAGGAACCGTCGTAACAAACAGCACACAGTCATGCAGTAATTTAGAATCAGTAAAATCAGTATTTGATATAAAGCCATTTGAAGACGTAGGATTGGATACATATGTTACACTGGAACATTTAAACTTAACACATGGGTCTTCGTATTATCCTTCCGTCATCGCAGAGGACGCATCAGGTATATGTTGCATTGTAAATGGACAGTCTATTACTGTTGATACGACACCACCCAGCTTAGGAAATATTTATATTAATGATATAAGAGCAGATCAACGAATGTTTGCAAAATCTAGTTCTGACTTGCACGTACGATGGGATTCCTTTAATGATATTGAATCCGGCATAAAATATGTCACAACTACTTTACTAGATTGCTCATCCTGTGATGCAAACTCATCAGAAATATGTTTTATGATTGCGGAGATAGTGTCTGAAAATGATACAAATGCGGACTTCTATGAACTTGATCTTGTATCAAAAAATAACTATAAAGTCAAATTGGCCATCACAAACAAGGCAGGATTGTCTGCAACAACATATTCGCATACTGTTTTACTTGATGAATCTCCTCCAAACGCCGGTGTTGTTAAAATAACAGACGATTGGAAATTTACTAAAGATTTTCAGTTTAGTAAAACTGAGTTATTTGGTAAGTTGGCCGTTGCATTGTCTGAAGACACATATATTTGTTCCAGTCAAGTGACATACTTTCCTACAATAAATTTACATAATTGGGAGCTATTAGATGCTACATTCACTAACGATTTCCTTGTATTAAACAAAACAGGTGCATTCCTAGGTATTGGTTATAAGGATCTTGCGACATTTATTAAGAGTGGCATCTCATCACCGATATGTAGTCTTCAGAATGGTGATTATTCGTTTTTTCTGCGTGCTGCGAGTGGATTAAACACTGTGACTACAGTTGCACTTGCGTCAACCACAAAGGCAATTCCATATTTGCTTCACAATAAGCCATTTGAAACAGTTTTCAGTGAATCAGTTTTTGACAATATAACGGCTCTAAAGGCAGTCCAAAATGAACTCTCTGGTAATAATTCTTCTTCCAGTAATACAACAACAGAATCACCTTCTGTGACCATCAAACAGACAAATGCTTCAAGTGAGTCGAACACCTCACTTTCGGAACATGACTTCGGCTTTGGATTTCACATATTGGGTTATAAAATTGAAAATAACGAAAATTATCACGGACTTATGTGGGCAGTAACTGAAGTGTCGACAGTAGAAAGGTGGTTTAAAGTGGAATTTGATCCGACTAAAACAGAACATATGTTCACCTTCTCTTTGAAGAGATATCTTTCCTATGAGGACGTAGTCACGGATTTATCGCTTTATGTGGACAGTAAAGAGGTCATTATTGTAGATAATCTTAAATTAGGAGATAAAATTAGATTGTCGCTGTTGACATGGAATGAAAATGGATATGAAGCACCGGTTGAGGACGTTTTTAATCCATTTTATGGTGAAGCTGTCATTCGACAAATCAATATACCAGAAGAAAACGAGACGGAATGCCGTACCGGAAAAGCATTCTTTGACGGGGAAAGTGGAATTAAAGAAATATGGACAGGTGTTTCCGATAGTAAATCTTCTCTTGATAACATTGCACCGTTTCAACTGATGCATCGGTTTTGTCCTCCCTGTCATGATGTATGTAATAATACCTGTACCGGTGAGGTTTGTACCGACGATAAGATAACTAAAGAATATACGGTCCTGGATTTAAATGTGACCAGTTTGCAACTACAAGAAGCCAGTTTGAATAGAGATTGTTTTAATACCACGCTTGAAGATAGCTGCAATTCAACATCATATTATTTAACAGCAAAAGTTGTCAACTTTGCCGGACAGGCTACAGTTGCTCATTCTAATGCTATAGAAATTGATACTACTCCACCGAGTTGTGAATATATGAAATGCCTTGATCCAGACAATTCTGGTGATGAACCAACCACCCACTTGGGTTCTATCTCTACGATCGGATCATATTGGAATTGTTCTGAAGACATTGGTATCATTAAGTATTTCGAAGTATCCGTGGAGTCTCCTGATGATCAGGAAGTCTTAATGAAACCCACAAATGTAGGCACAAGACGACGAGTTTCTTTTAACTTAGGAAACAATACGTTTAAAGATAAACATAATTATATGGTTCACATGACTGTTATTAACAATGCAGGTCTCTTCAACATGTACAACTGTACAGTTAAGGCCTCTTTATTGCCACCGAATGTGTCGACAACGTTATCCAAACCTCTGTACTCGGTCCAATCAGCTGTGCAAGAAGAATTATCGTTAACAGATGCACAGGACAAAATCGGGATCAGCTGGGAAAATGGAACTGACGAAATAGAATATTATGGTAAGCTACTTCTTCATCGCTTTTGTGCATACGGTGCCCCTTCTGAACATTACGAAAACACGCCTATTCAAATACATAGAAAATTTCATCTCCAAAAACTGAATATTTTCGGATACAAAAACTCTGATATTTTTCATATTTCTGCTCAAAACATAGATTGTGGGTACTCGTTAGAACCGCCTTGGCGAGGCGGTTCTAACGAGTACCCACAATCTATATTTTGAGCAAAAATAATAAATTTAATATATACCCCTGTAAACCCCAGTTTTACTATATAAAAGTGGGGTTTAAGGGGGTCAAAATTATATAGGCACGTTTTCGTGGTGAACGGAATCTATACTTAAAGAAAAGATTTGTTTCCAGGGAAATCCTTTCTTTTTAGTGTAGACTTATATTTAGAAGAAAAGCAAAACAATTTAACTGAGTTGTCTGCCTTAAAATTGTATATATATACCTTACTTTATTAGTCATAAAAAAGGTAAGAAAAACGTCAAGACGAATCGGTCTAACAAACATTTACGATGAGTCGCACGGTGGGTACTGACATCACAGTATCATTTATGCGTCTTGATTTGTTGCTTTATACGTCCATCAAATAGTACCTTTTTATGTCAAACATTAATTCTTTGTTTTAAATTCGTTCATATTACCTAAAACAGTCATCCGCTGGTGAAGAGAATAAATTGGCTGTTATTGATAGGTTGCCGTTGTAGAGGTGATAAATTTAAGTAATACAGCACTGTCAGATTTGACTGTTCGAGGAGGATGTTTTAGATTATAATTTATTTGTTTATGCATACTTATTAACGAAACCTAAACACGACATATGTTGTGCTTTGAAATACAATAATAAACAATCTTTATTTTTAAGGTGCTTTAAATTCTATTAAAAGCACCGTATTTACCCTTAGTATTGAGACCCTTTCTCTACCCTACTTGTCCTAAAATTTGAAAAGTCTGTTTTTTACTAGTTGATGTGTCTAAATAGTGCTGAATTGGTGGCAAATAGTATAGACTCTTATCTGGGTCTACACTGTTTGCTCAGGTAAGACTGTCCCAATATTTAACGTTATTACGGTATATAGTGTGCTGAATACTACATTTTACTTCCCTAAACATATACTCTCGAACTTAAATTGCTCAAACAAAACAGGAGGCAAAGTGGGCAGTCGTACAACGGAGTAGCCACAATGTTAGATTTACAGCAATTTGGTTCTATATCACATATCCACTTTAACTGTTGCATTTTCTGGGTATCTTCACTAATGTTTTTGGAGATGAGAAGAATAGATTAGGAAAACCCCTGATCGGCAGTATAAACGACTGATGTCTTATACTACATTTACTCAGTCAAAACATTGCCTTTAATTTTGACATAGTTAAAAGTTAGAAATATGCAGGTCCTCTATTTAGTGGAACAGCAACGTAAATACGAATAGCAAAACTGCCATGAAATGTAACCGCAAACTTACTAGGAAAAGTCACAAGTAGGAAACACAGCCTTCCCGAGAAGAAGAAGGGGTGAAGAACAAATGACGACAAAACAAACGCTACATAAAGTAAATAGCAATCTAAAGCCAGCGCAAACAAAAATCATAAATTGGACCAGGACGGTCACATACTAGTGAAGGTGCATTTTTAGCATATGACATATTTACAGATAAGAGGCGTGTCTAGATACTATATTCATTTTCCAGCAAAAAAAAAGTATATGTTGTGCTATTCATCAAACGCGCCTCGACTAGTACCCCCACGATATATTTTCGTTGAGAAATAAGACCATATTTTTTTTTTTTTTTTTTTTTTTTTTTGAAAGAAAAAAGAGTCTTTTCATGGAGTTAAGGATTAGCTGCGCAAGGACAAATAATGTTTTGCTGAATCGCAAAGATCCAGATCATCTTGCGCATAGAAACAAATATTATACTTATGGGAAATAACCAGGAAATGCCATATGTACGGAACACAATCCTCCCAGTGCACCAAATAAGGATCAAATGACACGGAATGACACGAATAGGCATCACAGAACAACACACTCTAACGAATAAAGAAAGGAGTGCGGGAATTTAAACATAAATATCACTTGGGGCGTTCAACAGTAAAACTGTTGTTGGGCGTTATCCTGGTTTTATATGCTCTCAAATTTCACCCTTAATCCTGATAGAGTTCTAGCTACACATAATCGTTCTTACCGCGTAGGGGTCTTTAACACATTAGTGGATCAATACAGAAGCACATAGATGAACGTCCTAACAATAAAAAAAGCACAGATTAGCGCTTGGTTACAAAATCAGATCAAATGAAAACTACTTGACAATGTCAATTCACGGTTGGCCCGACAACAGACGAGTAAGTTCAGGCACAAGCTATACACGAAGTATTTAAGATTGAGCCGTCATACAGTCTGCGGCCCGATACACCGTATTAAAAACAAGGAGGACAACACAATTGAGCTACCTCATGACAAAACCAACAAAATGGCATGTGCCCAGCAAAGATTCAGATCAGCCTGGGCATCCGCCCAGTCTGATAAGAGTCTTTGCTGTGAGCTCAATGGGTAGCTAAGGACCAACGTTTCCTTCATGCGGACAGAAGACTGATTAGACTGGGTAGATGTGCAAGCTTACCTGAGTCTTCGCTGGGCGGACGAGCCATTTTGTTGGTTTTGTCGTGCGCTGGCTCACTTGGTAACTTTGACTGGGATAATCAGTAAGCTTGCAGCTAATAGCATTACATTTACGTTATATTCTACCATTATATCGATTGAGATGTGTTATGTATTGTTGAAGAAAATCATGCATACCAAGAATTTCTTTAATTTATAAACTCACCATAAAATCTGCGTCCGATAGTCTGTTGATGTACAGATACACAGCTAATCCGAAACTTAGATACCTGACTGTATATATCTTAACTGGCTCGCACAAAATAAGGATATACGACAGGTCAGTGGGTTATTTTGAATTATTGCATATAAAGCAGTGTCGCACGTTATTAACAGCCGTGCATTAACCGGTGAAAAGCCGTGTATTAACAAAGCAATTCATGCGCTGTTAACGCACGGCTACGCAACTTTCAATATGATCGTACCAGGGCCACAGATTTTGCTGCCGTTACGAGATATGTACGGCCCGACCCTAAAAACGAATATAGCCCGTGGAAATTGCTTTTGCGGGACATCGTTGAACAGGCGAAACAAAATAGTGCAACAAATTAGGCGAAATGTAACAAATGTTCTCAGTTTTTATGCAATAATAGTGATCGAACATGGTTTCTCAATGCATTAACATTCGCCAGGTCCCTAGGAAGGTGTTGAAAACCGCGGCCTCCGGCGTCGGTTTTCAACACCTCCCTCGGGACCTGGCGAATGTTAATGCCTAAAAAACCATGTTTGTTTGATCCCTAGATTGAACCACAACGTCAGGTAACGTACCTTCTGACACGTGCGCTCAAGGAAGACTCAAATAAGCCTGCGAATCCGTGCAGTGTGATAAGAGTCGTTATTGTCTGCTTGAAGAAACTTTGCATCCTTAGCTTTCTAAAACGCCCAATGGAGATTCAGACTGCGAGAAAGCGCATGGCGCACATGTCCAGACTTTTCTGACATTGTGGTTTCATTCAAAATAGCATTTAAACTTTAAGCATAAAAAAAATGTAACTGTATTCTTTCCGCAAATCTCTTAAATGACCTTTTTATCTATATTTTCAATGTACGATATACCGAAGTTGGAATAACATCGCGAAAACATACCTATATAATTTTGACCCCCTTAAACCCCACTTTTATATAGTAAAACTGGGGTTTACAGGGATAAACATTATTTTTTTATTTCTGCTCAAAAACATAGATTGTGGGTACTCGTTAGAACCGCCTCAGCGAGGCGGTTCTAACGAGTACCACAATCTATGTTTTGAGCAGAAATATGAAAAATATCAGAGTTTTTATATCTGAAAACTTCAGTTTTTGGTGGTGAAATTTTCGATGTATTTAAATAGGCGTGTTTTCGTAATGTAAGGGATGTGTTTCACTTCTGTGCTTTTGTCGACGTTTATACGCTAAAAAACCACTCATGATCGTTATACAATGCATTTATGGCTTTATTCAGTTTGTGAGTGGATTTGCCGACGTATACAAATCGATAAAAACCACAAAAACCTAAATTTCTAAGAAGGTTATTTTCATTATGAAAACATGCCTATTCAAATATACTGAAAATTTTACCACCAAAAAATGAAAATTTTCAGATAAAAAAATCAGATATTTTTTCTTATTTCTTCCCAAAAACATAGCTTGTGGGTACTCGTAAGAACCGCCTGACCGCCTCGACGAGGCGGTTCTAACAAGTACCTTCAATCTATGTTTTTGAGAAATAAGAAAAATAATGTATACCCCTGTAAACCCTAGTTTTACTATATAAAAGTGGGGTGTAAGGGGGTCAAAATTATATAGGCATATTTTCGTGATGTATGTCACGGTTTTGATAGTTTAAACTGATCTTTGTGGCGTCTGGATATAAGTATATATTATTCAGAAACATATTAGATATTGTGGTTTCATTTAAGAATGGCAGCTTGGTACATACTACGAAGGGGCTGATGTCTTCCCTCCTGTGAAAATTGGAATCAATTCGTCCGGATCCGTGGCTATAGTCCAAGGCAAATTAGAACTCAATTCCTTGCAAACAGACAAGAAAGTGTCAGAGTTTCACGAGCAGGTGATTGATTCAGTTGGTAATATCAACTCTGGACCGACCAACACTTTCAAACAAGACGACTTCTTTTCTATGGAACCAGGGAGATGTGTATATCAAACCCTGTATGCCATAGGCTGGTCGCATCTGAGGACTAATATGAAGTCAAACACTGTCTGCGTTAAAAGTAAGTGCATATGTAAAATGTATATATAATTATTTATCAATAAATTACAGTCAGAAGAAAAAAGGAAGTAATATGACTTCAGTGAATTGTGCAAGCTCATTCCAGTTTCTGAACAGGTGCAGTGTGATCACAGTATGGCCAGAAAATAAAATAGTACTAGCTGAAATACCAATTTTAGACCAAATAATAGAAAAAAAGTTAAACACGTATTCTCGTCTTACTTTGATCAATCCATTTATGCATAACATCCCATAAAAGGGATATTGGCAAAAAGTTTAGAACCAGATCAGACGGTGCCGAACGCGGCGTCCAATCAGGTTCTGAACTATTTACATTAAATCCGGGAATTTCTGTAAAACATGGTTATAATGAAAATTAACCAGACGCCCTTTTTATTGGGAATGGAGACGCCCAAATAGTTAAGGTAGAAGAGTCCACACGGCATAAATAAGTTACGGTAAATAAGCAGCGATTATATTTTCCAGGACCGCAGGATATCGTTGTAGAAAAGAACAGTATTATGTCTACACAGGTCATCTATAAACCAAAGGCTTCGAGTACTTGGACAGACAGCTTGAGTTCCTCGCCCGAGATAGTCATTACGTCTGATAGTAAGTATGGCCGTAGGCTAGAAATATCAAATTAATGAGGAACATGGACAAAACGCTCATGTTATATGTGAATGCCATAGACGTAGATCAGCCTCTGTGTTCGCGAAGTCTGAACAAAGCCTTAATTGACTGCTTTCAGAATAATTGGATACTGTTAAATTATTAATAAATATAGACGGTCCTGATCAGACCCCGAGGTTATAAAATTTTTTTCATGCTCAACCGAGCTGAGCATGAAATTTTCTCAGCTTATAAATATGAAAATGCCAACAATAGTTGGCATTTTCATATTCATTAGAAGAGAAATTGTCATGCTCAACAATGTTTGGCGAAAAATAATTTGCAGTTGTTCGTAATTTGAGAGTTATTAGTAAGACAAAAATTCTCAGCTGAGTTGAGCATGAAAAAAAAAGTTTTATAACCTCGGGGCCAATTTGTGCGGCTCCGCTGACTGGTTTTGATTTTTGATTGTTTGGTCATTTTTTTCATGAAATGCACGGATTATGTTTATATAAACTTTTCCAGTTTATTAAAAAATATGTTTGTGCATTAAAAAATAAGTATGTGTTTTTAATTTTGATACTTTCCACCGATGTGTACGAGACAAACCGTCACGAAAACATGCCCATATAATATTGACCCCCTCCCCCCTTAACCCCTCTTTTATATAGTAAAACTGGGGCTTACAGGGGTATATACTATTTTTCTTATTTCTGCTCAAAAACATAGATTGTGGGTACGCGTTAGAACCGCCTCGTCAAGGCGGTTCTAATGAATACCCACACTCTATGTTTCCTCGGCGAGGCGGTTCTAACGAGTAGCCACAATTTATGTTTTTTAGCAGAAATATTAAAAAATATTAATTTTATCTGAAAATTTTCATTTTTTGGGGGGTTGGGGGGGTTAAAGTTTTCAATATATTTGAGTAGGCTTGTTTTTGCAATGATGGTTCGAGTTCCGTATACTAATAACTAGACAAATGGATACGCATGGCAGATTTACATGTATGGTTTTGTTTGCCACGTAGGCAACTAAATATTATGACATCATGTTTACGTTTTTGTACAGCAGACGCTTCTGAATAGGAGTCTAGTCTTATATGAAACAATCTGTTACTCTTAGGAGGAGCATTACGACATCAAACCAAATATTCAGAAAATATCACCTCCAAAAACTAAACATTTTCAGATAAAAATAAATCTGATATTTTTTTATATTTCTGCTCAAAACAGAGATTGTGGGTACTCGTTAGAACCGGCTCTAACGAGTACTCACAATCTATGTTTTTGAGCAGAAAAACTAAAAATAATGTCTACTCATGTAAACCCCAGTTTTACTATATAAAAGTGGGGTTTAAGGGGGGTCAAAATTATATAGGCATGTTTTCGTGATGGATTCTTTTCTTTTTAGAATACAGCCCTTTTTAGACGAAAGGCAAAATGTTAAAACATGTCAAGGCAGTGCCACAATGACAGGACATAGCCTACAATGCCACCAGGAGGAAACACAAACAAACCACCGGACATCACACATATTACAAATTAAGGAGCAGCAAAGAAAGCAGTTCGCCTTCCCCTAACGAGATGATCGCAATGCCAAAAAAGACCAAGAACAATACGACAAATAAACAAGGCAATACACGAAACCAACACCACAGAAAGCAGCTAAATTTGTCGAGCTTCTTTTATAAGTTTGGATTACATTTATACATATATCTCAGTCCCCAGACACGTTACAGTGTTCATACAAGGAATTCATCAGGAAATGCAACTGTCATAGTTCAACACAATAGGTTTTATAAATGGGTCACTTCAATATCTCAGCCCCATCACATGCTACAGTGGTCATAGTTTGAGCTAGGGCAACTATATTAGACCTTATGATGACCAACGCAAAAAAAGCCTTTACGCTAATTGTAGATAGAGAATGCCTATATCAGGCTGTGCAACTGCACGTTCTGATCAGGGCCTTCTCCGTTAATTGATATGTTCTACAGTGTTCAATGATCCGGGCCTTCGTTGCCCGCAGGTTGCGTAAGAGCTCTTTTTCTGCGTTGAACATAATTTCACTATGGCCTTCTCTTTTAGAAGTTAAGTCATATTCATGGCATATTGCATCATCCATACCTGGAACTTATCTCAACAAACAAGGTGCTATGCACAACCATAGGTCTCAAGCCTCCATTTGTCACATTTATATTTCTGTCTCAACCCTTAATGTAGCATCAACACCTGTAATTTATTTCAGCAAATAAGACAAAATCACTGTGTAAGACAATTGATTACTGTGACCTACTTTGTACAAACAAGCTTTTTATTGCGACGCGGTAGAGTGATTGCCTGTCACTCCGGCGGTCTGGATTCGATTCCAGGCAGCGGAAAGAGTGATTAGAATGTTTGCACCTGTGACATTTGGCACCAGGTATACGCATTTAATATACTTGTACTGACTTCGGTACAAGCCGGTTTTTATAACAACACGGTGGCGTTGGCATGTCACTCAAAAGGCACGGGTTCGATCCCAGGCAGCAGAAAAGTGATATGATTTTTTTCACTTGTTACAGTTCTTTTATGATTTTATCGTCTCAAAGGGCAATCTGTGTAGATTTAATTAAACTTCAAATTTAACAACATCATCACTACTCAGAATTACTATACATGCCTACAGATAGCCATCAGCAACCTTGAGAAGGCTTGCTTTGCTTTCAGCAATGTGATTACCTCGCTTGCTGATGAGAAAACTGGTTTGTGTGCTTTTGGTCTGTGTCTCTTTCCTTTCCTCTTGGTGTCCGGGACTGGTACGAGTTGTGATTGTGGCACTTCCTGGTCTTTTCTATTTACGAGTTGTTGTTTTTTTCTACTTTTTGTTGTTTACATTATCGTTGTCGTTGTTATTGTTGTTGTAGCTGTTTTCTTTTTTTTTTCTTTTTTTTTTTGGGGGGGGGGGGTGGGGGGGTGAGGGGTGGATAGTTTTTAACAGGTTGAATTTATATATCAGTTCCCAGAAATGCTATATGTTTCATATTCGAAAATAACATCGTTACACAAGTACACAAGGAAATATCATTGAAAAAGACCATATGCCAATGTGATCTATATGTTCTTTAAGAAGGCGAATTATTTTCATATCTAAATACTAAGAAATTCTTAAAAGTATATTTGTTGTTTTTAAATTCTAACTGAGGTATGGTTACTGTGAAAATCTGTTTTAAAAATAAGATCAGGCATAAGAAATTGTTAGATTTATATCACATAGCGCCAGATAAGAGGGGGGGGGGTGGGAATTCACATAATGTTTTTTTCTTATTTAATCATAAAGCATATGTTGTAGGTACTCATTAGAAGCGCCTCGGCGAGGCGCTTCTAATGAGTATTACAACATATGTTGTCATGGAAAGATAAGAAAAATGTTAGTACTTTCTTGGTTAAAAAAGCGTTGTATTAGGAGCTATGATATCACATGCTGCAGATCTAGCCTTTGCGTGGATTGTAGTATTTTCTTGTAGACATGAAAAAGCAGACTTTTATGAATCATTGTCAATGAGGAAGACTATAGCTCGCCGGCCTGTAGTTGTTTACATTGCATGTATGCAGAAAACGCATTTGTGCAATGTTAATACATTTCAATAATTGCTCTCCGGTTAAAACTTTATTAACAGTTTCTGACGGAGCGTTAATGGCTGGCAGTATACAAACCAGTGATAAAATGGCGTCGTATGGCTCGGCAGCAACTAGCGACTTTAAGTCGTATATCTCTGATCCTACACTAACTGGGTCGCAGACAAGAAGGAATTTAGTAAACAGGTATCCCCTCTGTGTGTGTGTGTGTGTGTGTGTGTGTGTGTGTGTGTGTGTGTGTGTGTGTGTGTGTGTGTGTGTGTGTGTGTGTCAGGTGGTTTTCTCTCTCTCTCTCTCTCTCTCTCTCTCTGAAAAATCTTCTTTGAAGATAAAAATCAACCTGTAGTTCGCGTTAAAACAGGTACCAGTGCCGTATATACAACAAACAGCTCATATCTCATCGGTTACTCTTGCTCAAATAGTACAAACTTGGGCGTGTCATCTGATCACGGTCTGTTTGTCATCCAACAAACACTTATTTCTGCCAGTATCACAATGTAAGATGGACGTGTTCAAATTTTAGTATCAGTACGATAAGGAGTTCTAATGTTTAAAACCTCTGGTTGATGAAAGGGAAATCAAGGCAAAAACTAGTATGCATAACGCAAGACAATTTGCGAACTGTCAAGTCAGGTCACTTACTAGCGCCTGCCTGATAGGACCTTCTCTGTTCGTCGGTGTACTTTTTTGTCTCAGCTCTTATAAATGAATTTTGTAACAATAAAAACAAAAGTACAGCTTACAATATGAATGTTATGCGGCAAACTCATCCATGGTTTTAACCCCATTATTGTTGTTTACTTTGTTTCTCTCTTCACTTGCACGCTGTTGAGTCGGACTCCAGTCTACTGTCTTTTCGACATCACACGGAAATACCTGTTTTGCTTGGCGTTTGATTTTAAGTGAAAATGTTTTGTTCTGATTGACCATATCTTATCAGAAACCATTTGTCGTTTCTGTTTCTATGTTTTATTCTCAAATATTTGCCTTTGCAACGGACGACTTTCCAAAAGATATTGAAAGGACAGTGGAAAGTTACGCCGGCACCTTCCTTAACATCACGAAAACATGCCTATATTATTTTGACCCCCTTAAACCCCACTTATATACAGTAAAACTGGGGTTTACAGGGGTATACATTATTTTTCTTATTTCTGCTCAAAACATAGATTGTGGGTACTCGTTAGAACCGCCTCGCCGAGGCGGTTCTAACGAGTACCCACAATCTATGTTTTGAGCAGAAATAAGAAAAACTATCAGAATTTTTTTTATCTGAAAATATTCATTTTTGGGGTGAAAAAATTTTCAGTATGTTTGAATAGGCGTGTTTTCGTAATGATCTGTTTTAGAAGGTTGGCACCTGACTATTACTGTCTATGGTCGCGCCCATCGTATTCAAACTTGACTGCCTTTTGGCCTTCTACTTTTTTTCACCGCAAATTTGATTACAGTGGACCTTCGTTACAACGACGGCATCTGTTCCCAAAAATGTTGCCATTAAAATGAATTTGCTGTGTAAAGAATCCTTAATGGACAGAATGATATGTAAGAAAGGCCTTGTGTTATTCTATTTCCTTAGAGAATATTATGTTTCGGATATTTGTTAGAATCGCCTTACTGAGGCGAATCTAACAAATATCCAGAGTATATTTAGCTTAAAGATTTAATGCAATAGTTTTGCATAATTTCTCATTTACTGTCACCAACTGAGCGAAGGTTTCGTAACATTCAAATTATCATTATAACAAATTTTGTCGTTGTATCGAGTGTCGGTATAAAAAGGGGTTGACTGTATTTGTTTTTTTTTTCTTGATGTTTTACTATTGAGGTAGGAGGCCCTAAGACGACCAAAGACGGTATTTGTAATTTTGAGCTATATCATATCTAAAGTTGAGATTTTTATCGAATTAACCCTTAAAACGCCAAGAAAACTGGCATCTGAAAATGCCATCTATGTCGTCTGCTAAATATTCTTGCAAACTTTTCAAACCTATTTTTGCATACAGGCAAACAGTGTGGACCTTGATCAGACTGCTGATCTGGGTCCACACTGTTTGCAAAAATGACTTTTAAAATCACAAGCAGATGACAAGGCAGACGAAAATTGTTGTGATTGGCGGTTTAAGGGTCAAACTAATTTTGTTTCTGTTGACACTACTAAGTCGGTCCTCTGTTTCAGTTCTACTTTGTGTGTATGTCGGTTATTGCATTTGTGCCATTGGGGTTTGCCGTTTGTTCCTCATATCATTACGAAAACATGCCTATTCAAATATATTGAAAATTTTACAACCAAAAAATGAAAATTTTCAGATGAAAAATTCTGATATTTTTCAAATTTCTGCTCACAACATAGATTGTGGGTACTCGTTAGAACCGCCTCGACGAGGCGGTTCTAACGAGTACCCACAATCTATGTTTTGAAGCAGAAATAAGAAAAATAATGTATACCCCTCTAAACCCCAGTTTTACTATATAAAAGTGGGGTTTAAGGGAGTCATAATTATATAGGTATGTTTTCGTGATGTTTATCCTTTCCGTCGCTCGGGAAGGCTTGCGTCGGGACTGCTGAATTTCCTTGGTACAGTCAACCCTCTTTAAACCGGCACTCGATACAACGACAAAACTTGTTATAATGACTATATGAATGTTACGAAACTTTCGCTTAAGAGGTGACAATTAATGCGAAATATTGCATCACACATTTAAGTAATATATGCATTGGATATTTGTTAGAATCGCCGCAGAGAGGCGATTCTAACAAATATCCGAAACAGAATATTCTATGAGGAAATAAGAGTAAAACAAGGCCTTTCTAACATATTATTCTGCTCATTAAGGATTCTTTACAACAGCAAATTCATTTTAATGGCAACATTTTGGAAACAAATTTTGTCGTTGTAACGAGAGTTCACTGTATCTTCATTTATATTTAGGGAAGTAATTTTACACTTGTGTTCGATGTTCGTATTTTTTTTTTGTAGAATACAACAGTTTTGTGACGTATCCTTCTATCTTGCTCCCGTCCCGGTACTACAATACAACAATATTGACATCAATATAACGGTTCCGGATGCGTGTAAGGGTAATACTGATGTCCAGCCAGCCTTGATAAGCTGGAATCCAGGTAAATGTAAAACTCTGTTGAACAGGGAGTGGCATCCGCCGTGACAAGTTTTTGTCTTCGAAAAAAAACAGATGGCCAAAACTTCATGCTCAACTGATATTTTAACCATATGTTTTATGGCTACTGCCCTCAACTCTTCTCTTGTATACTAATGGATGTGTTCACAACAGGTGGTTTTACCAGATACCCCAGCACTACTTTTCTCTGATAACAGTGGTTTTCTTCACTGTAATATGCAATCTTAAAATCTTAATGTTTTAGAATAGAAAACCATTTAAAATGTGTAATTGATTAACTTTTTATGCAGATGTAGATTTTAGAATTGGTTTTGAGCTACTTCATTGTGTATTATATTTAGGAATTTTTCGAGCATGTTTCTAGTTAACTGCCAATTACTTAACTGTAGTATTACTTAACTAACTGCGTAACAGAGCATTATTTTATTGGCATCTGGGCAGTTTAATGATCTCATTCATCAGAAACATATAGAAATGTTTTACCCCACTAACCCGACTTTGATAAAGTATTAGTCGGGAAGGTGGGGATCAAAGTCTCTACTAGAAAAACATGGCATGACATTACAAAAACATACCTATTCAAATATATTGAAAATTTTACAACAAAAAAAGCAAAAAAAAAAAATTCAGATAAAAAATTCTGATATTTTTCACATTTGTGCTCAAAACATAGATGGTGGGCACTCGTTAGAACCGCCTCGACGAGGCGGTTCTAACGAGCACCCACAATCTATGTTTTGAAACAGAAATAAGAAAAAATATGTGTACCCCTGTAAACCCCAGTTTTACTGTATAAAAGTGGGGTTTAAGGGGTCAAAATTATATAGGCATGTTTTCGTGATGACGAATGCCACAATCATAAGAAACACAGCTTTCGCGATGCATCTCAAGAAAGAGAGATAAGGAAAAGTCCATGATAAAATGAATACAGTGAACCCTCGTTACAAGCATTTATTTTCAAAGACGTTGCCATTAAAATGAATTTGCTGTTGTAAAGAATCCTTAATGGACAGAATATGTAGGAAAGGTCTAGTTTTATCCTTATTTCCCCTTAGAACATTATGTTTTGAATATTTGTGAGAAAACGTATGTTGCTTGAAGTATTAATGCAATATTTTTGCATAATTTCTCATTACCTGTCACCTATTGAGCAAAGGTTTCATGACATTTAAATCGTCATTATAACGAATTGTTTCGTTGTTCGTGTGTCGATATCAAGAGTGTTGACTGTACTAAATATGCAACCACCGACGCATTATCACGAAAATACATCTATATAACACATTTTTGCATGGCGCGGCCCATTTATTTCAGATAACGAGCAATGGCAACATGTAGAGGAGGGGTGTTCTCCGGATCTGACCGCCAGGGGTACCGATGACGTATACACCGCAAGCGTAAGTTTGTATAGCTGCTTTTCAGATTTAAGCCGCGGTACCTGAAACATGCACATGTCTAAAAGTTTGTTATTTGAGCAACGCCGTGCCAAAATGAGCATTAACATACATGTATATGCCAAAGCGAATACCACCCTAATCAATCTGTTTGTCAAATGACCTTCATTTTTTGCCAGCATATTCTTCAATGATGCGATCGGCCGTCGCTGATTTCATGACGATTTTATAGACCATATACATAGAACGAACACGGAGTATTTATCAGACTTTGTAGATGCTAAGGTTTTGTTTCGTCTGTTCACATACAGTCAAACTTCAATGGCTCAAACATCTTTGGGACCATGGAAATTTGTTCGAGAGATGGGTAGTTCGACCCAATGGGATTTAATCATGGCGCCAGGTCAGGAAGCAAATAGCGATAATTTATGGAAATGTTTACACGCAACATAATGGTATGTTGCGTGTACCCATTAGAATTGCCTCGATGAGGCGATTCTAATGAGCACATCCAACGTACAATTCAGATAAGAAAGATAAGAAAAATTCCCTCAATATTTGTTTTCTTGAGCTATCGGAAAAAATCCGTAGGGACTCAAAAATGAGTTCGAATAAGCCATGGTAAACGAGCCATCGATGTTCGAGCCATTGAAGTTCGACTGTAATTTCGGTTTGGATATGGCCTTTCTAAAATAAATATTTGTATGTAATCGTCCTTTATATAAAGTCAGGGTAGCTATATGAGGCGTAACGAAACGGGGATACTTGAATTCAAAAGATTAAGAAATACAGTATAACTTCAATGGCTCGAACACGGATGGCTCGTTTACCGTGGATGATTCGAACTCTTTTTTCAGTCCCTACAAAATTCTTCCAATAGATTAAGAAAACAAATATTTAGATTTTTTTCTTATTTTATCATGACATTGTATGTTGTGTGTATTCATTAGAATCGTTTCATCGAGGCGATTCTAATGAGTACACTCAACATACAATCTTTGTGTAGAAAATCGAAAAAGATTTTCCTAAATTATTGCTATTTGCTGCCTGAACTGGTGCGATGATTAACCTACAGTGGCTCAAACTATCCATGTCTCGAACATATTTCCATGGCCCCAAAGATGTTCGAGCACTTGAGGTTCGACTGCATTGCGTTCCGGCATTGTAATACTTCTCCAGGCATAACTGTTAGACTACAGTTAAGAGTTTTGATTGCGATATCTCTGCTGCGATTTACGATTTGGCCTGATACAGTTCATTCTCGTTATATAAAACTACAAGGAATCAGAATTTTAGGTTTGAGACAACAGTAGTTGGAAATCATTGGATCCATTGTGGTTTATTTGAAAATGGAGTTCTGCCCATGTATACGCTAGAGTGCGTAAGCAACGTTGCAAACTTCAGTATTGCCTATGAAGAGTCTCAATAAAACCGAGACTCCTATTTTTGAATCTGTAGTGTGTTCTTTGTTTCCAAAGGCAATTTTTTACGTTTATTGAGATAACAAGAGTGAAACTCTAAGGAAACTACAATGTATAACAAACCAACCAGTATTGCCATTTATTTAGTTTGACCTAAGCAGTATTTTTAGTAATCAGTGTTTGAGATAACGAGAATCAACTGTAACTTTGGTCAACGTATGTGTCCCTCTGCATGCAGATTATTCCTGACGCCGAGACCCACATATTTAGTTAGACTGACGCATAATATAACTTTATTAAGTTAAGAATTATGTTGGTTTTATTGAGAGTACATCAGGTGTCGACAGCTGTGTACTTGTGACACAGTTCTTATTTAGCAAACTCCCGGCCATTGCTCTTAGAATATAACATGTAATAAAACGGTGGATATATTTGTATGAACGCTTTATTTTCCGATGTAAAAATGATTATTAATAAAGTCTTACAAATTGTATAATCTTCATATAAATAAAGTCTTTTGATGACCAACATTTGAATCTGAAGAGCATAACGATGGTGCCGGTAGAAACAAAACTGCTAACATCGCATCAAACACACATGCCAGTCATTCAGGCAACAAAGCATACAACCTACAATAAAACCTCGATGACTCGAACACCGATGGCTCGTTTACCTTGGATGATTTGAACTCGTTTTTGAGTCCCTACTTAAATTCTTCCGATAACTCAAGAAAACAAATATTTAAGATTTTTTTTTTCATTTTATCATGATATGAATGTTGTGTGTACTCATTAGAATCGCATCAACAGCATACCATTATTGTATAGATGATCGGCGTATACAAAGGCAACCTTTTAGATTTTTATTTCACTTCAATACATCTGGAGTTAAGCGCCGTTTGACGGCCGTAAAACGTCTCCCTGAACTTCATTCTGTGTAAGGTAGTTGCGGTCATAGTACCAAAGCCGTAATCCAAACTCGTAAATCCATAAACAAATGACGAATCAGAATGTTCAGACCAACAGACATGGACCCCAGAACAAAGGATGTAATCAGGCGTCCGTTATATTTTTATTTTCTTTGGGTTCATTGAGACCATCCTGATGACTTTAAAAATCAAATACAGTCGACTCTCGTTATCTCAAAATCCAAGGGACTCTACTAAACACTTCGACATATCCGTACTTCGACATATCAGATTTGCGGAACTTAGGAAATCAATTAATCGAAAAACCACCGTTAACAGAATGAATCTTTAATTTGACTCCTAAGTTTTAGAGATATATTGAAAATATTGTGGAAAAGAGGAGAAATTGCTCCTAAGCAATTTCTCCTCTTTTCCACAATATTTTCTTGCCTGTTGGTAGATCTCTGTGTTAAAACAGGGACCAGATTGTCACTTCCAGATAAGCGGTTATTCGAGATAAGCGAGTTCGAGATAACGAGAGTCGACTGTATCGTCTAAGCAGGTGCTAAGTGTGTATACCGCCTCACAAAATACATTACTGTATATAAAGAGACTTAATAAAACCGAGTCTTCGGGAACATCTTAAATTCTACCATACTCGTTCAACATTTTGACCAATAAAGTCGATAAAGTTTGCTCTGAGAAACTAAAAAAGACACAAAAGAACAAACATCGAAGGCTCGGTTGTTATTTTAGTACCTGTTGATGTGTCTAAAAACTACAAAATGAGTGGCAAACATTGTAATCTCTGGTATAAAAGAAAAGTAAGCGAAGTCCAGGGAGTGCCACATTTACAAGCCGCAGCCCTTCCCAGACACATAGAGAAAGAGAAAACAGACAAAACCAAACAACCGAAAATCGAATAAACGTACGAAAAGAGTTGATATGGCATGTTTGTAGACTTTGTGTGGCCCATTGTCGCGAATATATCTTTTGCCTAATGCGACCTAACATTTTGTTATTGCAGATATGCTCTAAATCGACGAACTCCAGCCTTAACGTAGTTCGACGTTCGACAGCAAATGAATTTGGAAGCCCAACACATTATGAGTTAGTTACCATCTCGAAGACATTCAAAAACAATCCACCAAACATCACTACAAATGGAATCTATGCCGATGAAGATACGTTTATATCGGTGCCTATTGAAGTATTTGATCTGGAAGGTGATGCACTAATGTTTGAAATAAGTGGGAGCCCTCAGCATGCAACATGCTCTATAAGCTCGACTGGGCTGTTGAACTGTACATTGGATACCGATTTCTATGGTAACGACCAAATAACTATCAATGTGACCGAAGTAGGTATATCACAATATGATGAGTCTAATAGCGTCGAAAAGGTTATACCTCTATACATAAGCGCTGTTGCAGATCCAGTCGAACGTTTCTTTGTAGTTCCTAGCGGTGAAGTCTTCTATGAAACACGTCCTTCAATGAGACAAACATTCCGAACTGACGCTAACATGTCAACAACATTCGTTGCCGGTACAATTGCCCTTGGATGTATTGATGATGGCGAAATATTTACTTATGATGATGTAATTAGATTTACAGCTTTAGGTGACTCAACATATGCAATTGATGAGATCCCAATGTCTGATATTCTGGCAAATAATCTGACATTATCGCAATACCGGACTGTACGTGCATACAGAGTAACATTTACGTACTCCGCACTTGAAAGCGGCTTAATGACGCTGTACTTCATAGCTGTGAGAGGAGACGGGACATACACACCGAGCATTACTGTAAACCTCTACATACTGAAGAATCCATGCACCTATGGTACATGCAGTCACAAAACGCATGGAGTTGCAGGCTGTGACTCTCTTGCTCGAGCAACATCGTATGAAGATTTCCTCTGCATTTGCGCTATAGGTTTTACCGGAGAATGGTGTGAGACAGAAATAAACGAGTGTGCCCCAGAACCATGTGGGACGCTGTATGACTGCGAAGATCTGATAAATGATTATGCATGCGTTATCAACGTACCAAAGGTTTTGGCCATTGTGATCTGCTCTCTTTTACTGGTAGCAGGAATGACGTTCTTAACCATTCGACTAATCAAGAAATACAAGAAGAAACGTGAAGATGGTGGGCAAAGAAGGTGAGTTTAAAATAAAATGCGAGAACATGAACGTAAATGATATGATATTCTTTGCTCAATTTTGATGCAAACGGAAATATTTATATTTATATTTTCGTTTACATTAAAAGAGAGTGAAGCATATTATATACTTTACGGAAGGCCTCCAATTGGGCGAAGAATATCATATCATTTACAGAAGGCCACAAATTGAGCAAAAAATTATCATATTATTTACGTGAGGCCACAAATTGAGCAAAGAAGTTCATATCATTTACGGATGGATACAAATTGAGCGAAGAATATAATATCATTTACAGCAGGCCACAAACTGAGCGAAGACTATCATATCATTTGCGGATATCCACGGAAGGCCACGATCACGAAGCGCAGCTTTCCTGATGTACCAAGAGAAGAATAAATGAAGACCAAACAACAACAGACATAAAGGCACAGTCGCAATAACCCAAATACAGTCGAACCTTGATAACTCGAACTCCGATGGCTCGTTTACCACGGGTAATTAGACCTCGTTTTTTGAGTCCCTACGAAATTCTTCCTATTGCTCGAGAAAACAAACATTTAGGAAAATTTCTTACTGTATCATGAAATTGTATCTTGTGTTTACTTTTTACAATCGCTTTATTGAGGCGATTCCAATGAGTACACTCAACATAACATTATTGTGTATAAGATAGGAAACAGTTCCCTAAAATTATTGCTATTTGCTTCCTAACATGGCACTATGATTAACCATTAATGGCTTGAACAATCCATATCTCGAACAAATCCTTATGATCCCAAGGTGTTCGAGCCGTTGAGGTTCGACTGTACAAAGAACTGCAGCGGAAGAACTGCTCGGCAGAAACAAAAACACTGCTAAGTGTCTAAATACTTACACAGATAGAGTGAGAACACACCAATATTTCTATAATTCACTGACTCGTTTATATGTTGTTATTGGAACGGGGTGCTTATTTAAAATTGACCTATTACATAGGAATTTAAGGATGCATCACGAAAACACGCCTATATAAACTTCACCCCCTTTAACCCCTTTTTTTTGTATAGTAAAACTGGTGTTAACATGAATATACACAATGTTTCTTTGTTTGCTGACAACATAATTTGTGGGCACTCGTTTGAACCGCCTCAATATATTTGAATAGGCGTGTTTTTCGAAATGAAACGTTTGTCTGATATTGCATTGCATTGTCTGATATTGCATTTAATGAAGAGAAAAGGTCTGTTTAAATTTTATTTACGAAAATATATTTTGAATTTTCTCATGTGATTTTCAGTTCTTGTATCAAACAGTGCGGAGTTTTACAAATTCTAATTACACATTTCCATTGTTTGGGTCTATTAAATTACCTACCCTATCGACATGCATTAGGTAAAGCCATTTATAACCGGGAATATAAAAAAAAAAAAACGATTGCCTTTGGAATCAAAGACCACACTACGAATTTGAAAATGGGAGTATCGGTTTTCATGAGACTCTTCAAAAGCAGTGATGAAATTTGCAACAATTTTTTTTCTTAACAACTGATTAATAATTTAAATTGATTCTCAAAGGAAGATTCTTAAGAGTAATAGAGTAATAAACACACAAAATTGAAAATAACTCTTGTAGTTCTGGTCAAACTGGCTACTTTTGGTCAGCTGACCATCATATAAAGTTCAGAATGTTCTGGAGTGTTCTCAGTGATCACAGAGAACCGGAAAATATAAACTATATTGTTTTATACAAATGTTACCGTAAAGATAATGCATGAATTCGCGAAATTAAAACATTCTGTAATAAAATGTATTTCTACATGAAGCCCTAGGCGAATTGTGATTGTCAGATAGATATCAATAAGATACATGTAGTAGATCTAAATAATCGTATCATAATATACAGTCGACTCTCGTTATCTCGAACTCGCTTATCTCGAATAACCGCTTATCTCGAAGTGAAAAACCTGGTCCCTGTTTTAACACATAGATCTGCCAACAGGCAACAAAATATTGTGGAAAAAAGAAGAAATTGCTCCTTAGGAGCAATTTCTCCTCTTTTTCACAATATTTTCAATATATCTCTAACTTAAAAGTCAAATTATAGATTCATTCTGTTAAAGGTGGTTGTTGTATTAATTGTTTTCCTCGGTTCCGCAAATCTGATATGTCGAAGTACGGATATCTCGAAATGTTTCATAGTCCCTTGGATTTCAAGATAACGAGAGTCGACTGTAATTCGAAGGGATATACACAAACAAAGAGACACAGATAGATAATATGGTTCTTCATGAGTAATTGGGTCTAGATTTACAGTGTTTGTCAGTTTATCATAGGAGCCAGTGTATGACAAAACCAACAAAATGGCATGTGCGCCAAGCCAAGGCTCAGATTAGCCTAGGCATTCACTTAGTCAGATCAGAGCCTTCGCTGTGCGCTTAAAAGGTAGGCAAGGACATGAGCTTTCTTCATGCGGACAGCAAAGACTGACTCTGATCAGACTGAGTGGATGTCCAGGCTGATCTTCCTTGGAGGCACATGCCATTTTGTTGATTTTATCATCCGCTGGCTGATATTCTATCTTGGTGATACAACTATGTCTTGATTCGTAACCTCTGAAACACTTAATTCTGCATACAATAAACATTCCGCTTTAAATTAAATATTCAAACAGTTAATACATTTACTTAGATTCCTGATATGATTGTGCTGAGCATATTTTGCTTAAGAGCTTAATCGTTTAATTTATTTGCCATTACATTTCGTCATGAAGTTTGCGCTTTGAAGTTTGAAAGAACCCGGATAAGTTATACAGTAGCGCTGTTAAACGCGCGCGCGTGCCTATGTGTGTGTGTGTGTGTGTGTGTGTGTGTGTGTGTGTGTGTGTGTGTGTGTGTGTGTGTGTCTCGTATTTACGTTGGTACATGTCCTTTGATGGACATATTTAAATAACAAGTCAAACACGCTTTCTTCAGGCGGGCAGATATGACTTACATTCTACTGCAGGGATGAATAGGCTGGTCTTAGCGTAAACTTGGCGCACAATGTCCGAATATACATACCCTTACGCAGTGAATTATCTATATATTTCAGAATCTTATTGGTGTCTGAAAACCAGCAGGAGACGGAACCACCGTTCATCAGAAAACCAATATTCAGAGAGTACACAGACAACGAAATACCACCCTTCAGCTTCTTTACAGCGAAACATGACAAACCACCATTCTTGATTGGTGGTTCGTGGCTGAAACATGCTTTTCCTAAAGCCGATGATTCTGAACCTGGTGTCAGTCAGACTCATCTACCGACGCCTGTACCAGAAAATGAAGAGCTCCCACTGCCCTTACAGAGCTTTGGCCATCCCAACGCTGGAGAAAATATAGAAGATGCGACCAAGAGCGATTCCCAAACAAGATCCGATCTCTCCGATTTACCCGAGCCTCACACGGAAGACCAAGCCACTACTGAAAGCCTCGATAGATTTATAAATCCTATGTCAAATGAAGCAAAGAGTATTGACATGCCCGGAAGTTACAGGCCATCACTCAAGCTATCTACTATACTTGGTAGTAACCAGGGAAAAGAAGGACTGTCGCATTATTTGACAAGACAGGGAAAAGCTAAGTCCAAAAACACGAAGCCACCTAAGACCGCTCATGGCTCTGAAGCAAACATCAATCTCTCGTCGTTGCAGATGTTTGGAGTCGGAAGGAAAGGTCCAGCTCACCAACACTTGAAAAATATTGTTCAGCAAATAAAGAAGTCCGAGCGAGCCGATACCAGTAGCCTCGAACCCCGCAGTTCTATACCAAACGTCGGCTTGTCCTCCTTTGGACCTCGAAATAAGGGACCAACTCATCAGAAGGCCAGCGCGGTGAAACCAGGAGTAAAAGAGATTAATGTGACCAAACTTGGTGTTTCTGAAGATGAGGAATCGCATTTTGATACCTCTCTGGAGCTTGACCGTCCGGCGAGTATTGCGTCGAATGAGAGACCGTCAAGTCAAATGACAGATATTGACACTTAAAGAGCGCATATTTTACTTTTTTAACAATCTTTATTTTGCTTATCAATTAACACAAATACTATTATTAACAACTGTTCTCCACAGATGTTCATCAACATAACTACTGCTAACTCCGACACGAATTATTTAAGAGGATTGGATACACCGCCAAGGGAGACAGTATTTGTTCCTTACTGCTTGCGTTTTTGCACACCAAGTCCCTTCAAAACAGGGTCTACTCCCTTTTAGGAAAATTCTTTCTTTTCAGAGTAGACTCTTTCAGAAGGAAGGCAAAAACAAACATGTTGAGAGTCGTCTTTCCTAAACGTGTATCCAGTCCCCTTAACTATGTTACAAATTCAAATCGCAGACAGCACTGGTGGACTGATTGTCTCTTAGTATAGACTGAAAATATGGTCCTGAGTCGGGACGTAAGACTGTTATATTTGATACAACTTCCTGTAATTTAAGTAAACAGTGCCGATCCTGATCACACGATGCGTTCTGTGGCGATTGAGCTGGGTCTGCATTGTTTGCCAATGTCCAAGTCCACGTTTTACAATTAATCCTCTTAACACGGCACTCTGATGTCATAGCGACAGGAATAGCACGGCTATAAATATACTAACGCGCGGTTTGATTTTATTGGTCAATGACAGTCACGTGAACAACAATCTTAAGGAAAGTTTGGCGTTTGTATACTATGGCTCGACTGTAAACAATCGACCCAAAAAAGGCCAACTACTGCCCAACCCAGGCTTTGTGTGGTTGTTGTTGTAGATATTGCAAAAAACATGGACGAATAGAGAAAATCTGACCCGTCTACGCATGCTCAGTCAGATCTGCGCCTTCAGTGGTCCAAGTGGCATAAATCTTTTTTATAACATACTCGCTCGTACCATATATAACAATTGATACATTAATATTAACTCTTTTTTTGTGATTAAATTTTAACACTGGTCCAGCTGATCCCGGAAATACCTTTCCTTTGCACACAGTGTAGATCCAAATCACCTGGCTTCTGAAGAAACCAACTGTTCTGGATCTGCACTGTTTGAAATGTAATATGTAAATTTGTGTCAACAACCTTGATTAAGTAGTTTGAATAGCTGAAAATTAGAAGTGGGCGTGGAATCTTTATTAAGCATGCCAAGGGCCAATAGTATTTACACTAACAATAAAGAACTAAAATAAGGTTCCAGTTATAAGTATCATAAGACCAAAGAACAGTCTCATCAAGGCATTTGCTCTGTGCGCAAACAAAAGCTTCTAAAAACCGTAATAGAATGTATTCTTGTTCTACTTGCAAGTCCGGGAAGCTCCATATGTAATTCTGTGCATTTGCACATTACGAAAACATGCCTATTTAAGCATACTGAAATTTTACCATAAAAAAAATGAAAATTTTCAGATAAAAAATTCTGACATTTTCCATATTTTTGCTCAAAACATAGATTGTGGGTACTCGTTAAAACCGCCTCGGCGAGGCGGTTCTAACGAGTACCCACAATCTATGTTTTTGAGCAGAAATAAGAAAAATAATATATACCCCTGTAAACCCCTGTTTTCCTAGATAAAAGTGGGGTTTAAGGGGGTCAAAACTATATAGGCATGTTTTCGTGATGCATTTCGCATCTGCTCTGAGGAAACATTTCCCTTGAGGTGGCTCAAACAATTTCTGAAAACCTGCTAAAGAAGTTTCAAATAACACTGGATGCATTATTTTATGTGTAGGTAATCATTTAAGCTAAATTGTCCATGCCTCTCACCCTGGCCCTATTGTTTCTATGGAAGTGAAAAGTTCAGAATTTCGCATACTCAAAGTTTGAGCGGTAACGTGACAAAACTTACCGACTCGCATGTGTACCAAGCAAAGACTCATATCGGTCTGCACAGTCTGATCATAGTCTTCGTGGTCCGTATGAAGAAACGTTGCGTCATTAGCTATCCAAAATGCGCCCAGTGAAGATTCTGATTAGACTTCTTTGGACGCACATATGCGAATATGAGCCCGCGCACATCAAGCCTACATGTACAATAAGATTTTTTACGATCAGCGAAGATTCAGATCAGCCCTGTGCGTCCGCGTAGTCTGTGTGATCAGCGAAGATTCAGATCAGCCTGCGCATCCGCACAGTCTGATCAGAGTTCGTTGATCGCATGTGCATTCTACAGCCTCTTGGCTATCCAAAGAGGGATGAATGGAAACCCTTGCCATACTGGGTGGATGTACATGCTGATCTGAGTCTTTGCTGGTCACACAGGTCTTATTGAAAGTTTTATCGTGCGCTGGCTCTTATACGTTTTCAAACAATGTGACTAATCTATCTTCAGTCTTGAAAACTGATAGTCTAGAGTTTTCATAAAAACAAATTTCCTAACGTGATATGTTTTTGTTTCAACAGCTAACAAGAAACTGTCATTGATTTGCATTATGACTATTACGTTTTTGTATCTAAAATGATGATCAAGTAACCCGTTTAGGCCGAATGGACTCTTCTACACTCCACCTTCAGACCAATACATTACCAATATAAGGGGTGTCTGATTAGTTTTCATTATTACCATGTTTTATAGAAATTCCTCTATTTAATGCAAACAGTGTAGACCCAGATCAGACGCCGCCATCCGCGGCGTCTGATCTGGGTCTGCACTGTTTGTCAATGTTCCTTTAATGGGACACCAAGCATAAATGGGTTAAATGTGTGTGCTGCAAAAGCACTTACATGGGGTTTCTAATTCACTTAATTCTGAAATGGAAACATAATTTAATTTTCAGAAAGACTTATTTTTTACATTTATAAGTATATATTGTAACTATTACTAATGGAGCTAAATAAATAACACTGCACAATCAATTTTAATCAATTCTGAGTTATTTTAACATGCCTATCAAATGTGCACACTCCTTGGTCCACTATAACATAAATTGAAATACCGAATGTGTAAAGTTACTCGTATAAAGTATCCGGTTATATTTTGAGTTTTAAAAGCTGAATAAGGAGATCGGGTAAAGAGACCAAATTCATTCAATTATGAGCCTTTAAGAATGTCGCTTACATATCTAATTTCGACATTTAATGTGACCCCCGTTTAAGGGCAATCTATACATTTTCATGGGATGCAGCTTTGTCAAAATTGTTTTCAGCTCCATTCTGAAAAGGGGTCTACTCTGAACGGATGGAGATTTCCTCCTAAAACAATTTTAATATAGTTGCCTCCTAGAAGGGGTCTACTTTAAAAGGAAATCATATGCACTTATTGGAACCCTTTTCGTAGTGGAGATTGATGCACGGGGAAAAACATAAAGTCACAAAAGTTATTTTCAAAAAGGAACAATGGGATTCAAGAAAGCGCAGCAGAAGTCACAAAAAGCCGTTCTCTTTGGAACCATTACCCTTAAATTATTATAATTGTATCGCAACGTGTAAAAGGCCTTTATGCCATATGTGAACAGCGAAGGTCCGGATGAGCGTGCGCATTCGTGCAGTCTGATCTGGACATTCTCTGTTCGTCGACATATACTACAATATCCACTGATTCTGTAAGCGGACAGCGTAGGCCCAGATCAGCCTGTGCTTATGCGCAGGTTGATCAGGACCTGCGTTGGCTGCAAATTGCATTAGGGCCCTTTTCGCGCGTTGTGTATCATTCCAGCCACGACAAGCGAAAACTTGCCTTCGAGCATGCGCAAAATGTGCGGATTTTTATATCATTCTACACATGCGTAAAGTCTTATCGGACATTTGTTCTCCATTGAAACATTCTAAAGTATCCAATGATTCTGTTTGCGCACAGCAAAGGCCCTGATCAGACTGCGCGGATGCGCAGGCTGATCTGGGCCTTAGCTGTCCACGTATGCCTGAAGACAAGTTTTTGCATGCCATGGCTCATATAACTTTTAACACGGATGAAAATGAAGATTTCTATCAGCTGTTTAATAGATGCTGGATGCTTTTTTTAGAGGAAGAAAATTAATGTTAACCTTCCTAGGTACAGTTGAATTCAATAGCTCAAACATCTTTGGGACCATGAAGATTTTTTCTAGATATGGGTAATTCCAGCCACTTGGGATAATATATGGATGTTGTTGTTTTTTGGGGGGGTTTTTTTGTTTGTTTGTTTTTTTTTGTTTTTTTTTGTTGTTTTTTTCGTATCTTCTATAAAACAATGATATATTGAGGTTTACTCATGAGAATCGCCTTGATGAGGCGATGCTAATGAGTACAAACATTTATTTTCATGGTAAAATAGGAAAAAATCCTAAAACGCCCCTAAGTATTTGTTTTCTAAAGCTGTCGGAAGAATGTCCTACGGTCCAAGAAACGAGTTCGAATTAGCCACGGTAAACGAGTCATCTGTGTTCGAGTATTGAGGTTTAATTGTAATATTGTCTCAGAGTCAGAAAGGGTTTGAACTTTGGCCACTGTTCCCTATCTAAGAAGGGCGACATTCATGGAACATTACCATCCCAAGGCATCTGATAAGAAATGGTGACAAGCAAATAATGACTGGACGAATAGATGAACATAACCTCAGCCGCAACGTGTGAAAAGGCATCTTCTGACATGCACCCAGTGAAGACTCAGATCATTCTGTGCATCCGCGAGGTCTGATCAGAATCGTCGTTGTCCGCATGACAAAACTTTGCATCCTTGGCTATGCAAAATGCGCAAAATAAACTTTCTGATCAGATTGCGCGAACGAACAGGCTGATCTCGCGCTTTGATGGGCACACGTGTCAGAAGGTACGTTTTCTCACGTTGCTGCTCAATTTTAGTAGCATATCAGCCTGGAAACGAACAAAAATAAAGCTTTTGTGTCTTAAACATGGTTTTATGAATATCCAGTTTTTGCACTGTACGGGAATTGATCAACTTTCATGGGAGCTCTTTAAATTTGGTTTTGCTCCCTTCCGAAAAGGGATTTACTCTTCAAGGAAAGAATTTGTTCCCAAAGGATGTGAAGGGGTCCAAAACAATACTGACGTTGTTGCCTCTCCATAAGACGTCTATTCTAAAAGGAAAGAATTTGCTCCTGTTGGGAGCAAATTCTCTCCTTTTAGAGTAGACCCCTTCTCACAGGGGTGGGAGTAAATACACTTGGAAAAGACATGAAATCACAAAAGTTGTCTTCTGTGTCAAAAATGGCGGACATCTTAATTCTGATGTGGTTCCTGCAATATATCATTTTTGCATTACCCACATTTATTTTAGTTGACTGCGTAATCATTTCCTTTCATCATATTAATTGAACAAGTTGACAAAGTTTCATTCGATTTTCAGTGATGATTTTGAGAAAAAAAATACCACAGTGAACGAGATATCAATCTGACCGAAGTTCATTATTCTAGGCCAAGCAATAAAATATTTGTTGCATATTCTCTGTACTCGGCATTTTTTCCTAGTATATTATTATATTGCCCACAGCTGTTTTAGTGGACTGAATACCCATTTGCCTTTCTTTCTCTTTTTTTTTTTTTTTTTTTTTTGCTCTGTTCACATACAGGAGAAGGAAAATAGACTAGAACAGTATATTTTACATAGGTATGTCAAAGTAATAATTCTATTTGAGTTGCAACGTCATAAAACGTACCTTCGGACATGTGCGCCCAGCGAAGATTAAGATCAGCCTGTGCATTCGCGCAGCCCGATCAGAATGTTAATGTGGCGCATTTTGAATAATCACGGATGCAAAGTTTCTCTATCACACTGCGCGCATGCGCAAGGACGCACAATTCAGAAGGTACGGTATCTCACATTGATGTTCGTTTTATTTTTTTATCTGTTAGCAGGCACAATATTATTAATTGCTTTTATTCGAACCTCAATAGCTCGAACACCGATGGCTCGTTTCTCAGGGCTAATTGGAACTCGTTTTTTAGTTCCTAAGAAATTCATCCCATAGCTCAAGAAAACAAATATTTAGGGAAATTTTCTTATTTTGTCATAAAAATGTATGTTGTGTGTACTCACTAGAATAAGTACACTCAACATACCATAATTGTGCAGGACAGATTTAACTAAATTAGCTCCATTTACTCCCTGGCCTGGCGCCATAATTAACCCATATCTCGAACAAACTTCTATGGTCCCAGAGATGTTTGAGCCATTGAGGTTCGACTTTTTATCTAACTTCAATAAATTTACTTTTAATTAAATTTGTGTAGTTTTCCTTTTTCACATCATATGGGCCACGCCAAGCGTAAAGGTGTTAACAAAACTGCGCAAAATACACAGATTCAGATTCATCCCGCGCATGCGCAAAGTCTCTTCCGGACATTTGCTATTGATACATGTACATTTTATAGTGTCCAATGATTCATTTAGCAAACAGCGAACGCCCTGATCGGACTGCGCGGATGCGCAAGCTGATTTTGGTCTTCTTTGTCTACAGATGCCTGTAGACACATTTTTTGCACCCCTGTACAGTAGAACTTCAATGGCTCGAACCCCGATGGCTGGTTTACCATGGATGAGTCGAACACGTTCTTGAAATACGATATACGGATAATTTAGGGAGATTTTCTTCTTTTATCTTGTAAATGTATGCTGTTGGCACTCATTGATCGCGTCTACGAGGCGATTCTAATGAGTACCCACAACATACATTTAAAATATAGAACACCGGAAAGATACCCCACAATTATCTCCATTATGCATCCTGGTGTGACACCGATAGTAACCTTCCGTGGCTCGAACAACCGCTGTCTCGAACAAATTTTCATGGTCCTAAATAGGTTCGAGCCATCGAAGTTCGACTGTATTAATCAAACTAGCCTTTGCGTCAGCAACAGAGAATATGCCAGAGCGAAACTACATATCCATACTGTTTTGGAACTTCCTAATTAAACCCAATAGCTCTGGATCTCAAGCCGACCTTTTATCGAACTTTTGCACATTGACCCACGCTGTATTACTGAGCAAGCGTTCATCCTGCTAAAGCAAAATAATATTCCCCACGATATGAAAAGCTAGTAATATAGGATTGAATTTCATTTTTATGGATTTAATTGATGTATAAACGCCAGTGAACCACTCTCAAACTAAATAAAACCCAATGAAAACGTGAATTAAATAGTATATTTTAGAAATCTATGGAAAGAAAACAGTCCCAACATTCCTGCTCAGTGGATTTATCGAAGTACAAAAACTCGTTTTAATTTTGCCTTCGACCTGTCCATTTGCACTTATTTAGTTGAGCTAGACCTATTGACCGGCGCGGGAATCGCGCCGGTGACTTAATATAGCTTCGGATTTTTATATATGGTAGACTATTCGATTAGCTCACTAAGGACGTTTTATATTTGCCGGGACGTTGGTTTGTGAGGATCCCGGCAAAAAAAAAAAAAAATCTTAAAACAAACTGTGTTATAAGCAGATTAATATCTATTTTATTTTCATTTCAATCAAGAAACTTCATAACGCTTAATAGAAGCAAACATTAACTCTTTCGGTGCCCAATTTCAGACGACATTATATAGTCGTCTGCTTTTCATTTTTAACAAACTGTCGCTTAAAAAGAAGTCTATACATACAGTTGAAAGACTGAATATCAAACAGCCTAGATCCAGATGAGACGGCTCATAGGAGCCGTCACATCTGGATCTATGCTGTTTGCAAAAGCCTATTATTATCGCCTGTGGCAGCGAAAGTTAAAGAATCACATTGTTGTTCGAGTGTACCTGTTACACTGAAACTTTATTAAACTTAAGTATACATCACTTGTCCCGTATCTCTATGTAAACATGAACAAAATTTGCGCCCGTACTTAGACGTTTACGTCTAAATATTTTGTCTTGTATGTAATTGATAGCCCGTAGCGGCGCTAGTACGATATGCAAATGCCGGCCTCGGTGGCTCAGTTGGATGCGCCGTCCGACTGGAGACCAGGAGGTCGCGGATTCAACCCCCGCCGAGGTCGGCAACATTCTTTCGTGGAGATTGATCATGAAATATTTTCTACGGTCATTCTCTCCCTTCCGCTGATTCAAGAATGGTAGTTGTCAGTTTCTGGCGAAAGAATGTGCACAATACTGGTAAATCGCTTAGAGGACTAAGCCTGCCCAGTAAACGTGTGGTTAGGTTTACTGACCGCGCTCGACATGACCCCATTGGGTTGGCTGGGCCGTAAAACCTCAACACAAACAAACGATATGCAAATAAAATTTGCAATGTAACAAGGACAGATACCTATTGCATGTAGATGTAAAACAACTCGTAATGAAAAATTTGTAATTTCGCGCTTCTGTACTCATTTTCATCATCATTTCTGTGATCATGGTGATGTTTGAGTTGAATTTTACTTGTATAGGTCATATCAACATTGGCAAACAGAGGTTAAATGTTGAGATGATTTATACAATTGCTTAACAAACAGAGGGTCAATTCCAGATCGATTTATACAGAAGGAAGTGGACAGACATACTAAAATGTCAAGGGTAGATTATACCTAACGTCAGAAGTGCCTTCTGACATGTGCGCCCAGCGAAAATTCAGATAAGACTTCGCATTCGCGCAGTCTTATCTGAATCTTCACTGGGTTAATTTTGGATAGCCAAGGCTGCAAAGTTTCTTCATGTAGACAACGAAACATCTGACCATACTACGCGGATGCGCAGGCTGATTTGAGTCTCAATTTGGAGCCCATGTTGGAAGGTACGTTTTCTTTCATCGCATCTTATTTTATCCCGTGCACTGCCTCTCATTATGATGGTCATTTCTGTGAAGTTTAATGACAATTTAACTACATAGAAGCACTTCTCGTCATATACTTGGACAGACAGACTTATTTACAGAGACAGGCAACTCAGATGGGTAACTTTTCATCTAAATCTATATGGCTGTTCGGAACAATTTTAACTTTTCTTTGAGCTACAAGTTGCCCTATAACTTCCTAGCAAGTTTCGAGCTAACTGGCCTTTCGGTACAGAAGAAGAAGTGAAAAACAGATTTTCAAGATGGCGGCCGTGGCGGCCCTCTTATATTTCCGATCGGAACGATTTTAATTACTTTTGATCTATAAGTCGCCATGAGATTTCCTACTGAGTTTTGATTCAGTTGGCCAAGGGTGTAGAGGAGTAGTTTTAAAGCAAATTGTTGATACCGCACGGCGCACGACGGACCACGGACATTGACCGATCACAATAGCTCATCCTGAGCACATCGTACTCAGGTGAGCTAATAGTTAAATGACTCTTTCCCATTTCTTAATATGTGTTAGAAAAATACGGAGGTAGTAGCGCTTAAAGATGGCTGCCAATGAAAGAATCAAAGTGGAAAAAAAACATTCACTTTTTACACAGATTATTATAACAGTTGATATATTAATTTATGTCGTTAGTTATTTAGAAGGCGAAAAACAGTTGTTGTTTTTTTGTTTGTTTGTTGTTGTTGTTTTTTTGTGTTTTTTTTTTTTTTTTTTTTTTTTTTTTTTTTTTTTTTTGGTTTTTTTTTTTTGTTTTTTTTGTTGTTGTTGTTGTTGTTGTTACTACGAGGGTGAGTCAATAAGTAACCAGCCTAACTTATTTTCGGTTGAGATCCACCTCTTCTTTTTCGATGTAATTGCCCTCTAGTGTGATGCACTTAGACCAACGGTGTTCAAGTGCCATCAGCCCAGAACTGAAAAAGTCAGGGTCCTTTCCATTGAACCACTCCTCAACTCCGTCACGACTTCTTCATCTGACCGGAAATAAAACCCACGGATATCCTTTTTCAAGTTTGGGAATAGGAAGAAGTCGCTAGGAGCTAGGTCAGGCGAATAGACAGGATGTGGTATTAATTCATACCCGTTTCGCTCTACAGCATCCATTGCAACTTTGCAAGTGTGGACTCTCGCATTGTCCTGTCGCAGCGAAACACCTTTAGAGAGTTTACCTTGGCGTTTTTCACGGATGGCGGTTCTCAGCTGGTCTAACAAGTTTGCATAGTACACTCCAGTTATTGTACTTCTCTTGGGTAAAACGTCCAACATAATAACGCCTTTTGCGTCCCAAAATACTGTGGCCATCACCTTGCCAGCAGATGGTTGCTTCTTGAACTTCTTTGGCCTCGGGGACCCAGGCCCTACCCACTGACGACTCTGAGCTTTATTCTCTGGCTCATAATAATGAACCCAAGTCTCATCTACAGTCACCAGACGCAAAAGAAAATCATCTTTTGACCTAAAACGCTTCAACAAGGCGCTGCATACTGGTATACATTGAAATTACAATGCAAAAATGAGTCAACAAAACAGCACTATCTTAAAACGTACTTATCTATATACCGTACATGTAATATATATAATGAAGCAGCGTGATGAAATACCTTAATTCTCCTAAGTTTTGGGACACACAAGCCTAGGCAAACAGTGCAGACCAGATCAGACTGAAGGAGCAGTCTGATTAGAGTCTACACTTTTTTCTACCTGTTGGCATAATTGGGACACAGCGCTCACTTGTCTATAGTGAAACCACACTATTCAAATTGAAGGATCTTTACAACATTTTTTTCAAGCGTGTGAATTTTAGGATTTTTACTCTAAGAACTGTTGCAGTACAATGAAAGTTGCTTTGGTTGCGCGTTACTAATAAAATTACAGAGTCAATAGGGATGATTCACCACAAAGGGACCATGTATATGTGGAAAAGAAGAAAAAAAAACTCACATGTGAAACTATCGATCAGTATTTCATTATACTGCAATGCATTTCTTACTTGCCAAACGAACACAGCCGCGCTCATGCGACAACCGAGGATCACGAAAACACGCCTATATAATTTTGACAGCTTTAAACCCCACCTTTATATAGTAAAACTGGGGTTTACAGGGGTAAACATTATTTTTTTATTTCTGCTCAAAAACATAGATTGTGGGTACTCGTTAGAACCGCCTCGCCGATGCGGTTCTAACGAGTACACACAATCTATGTTTTGAGCAGAAATATGAAAAAATATCAGAGTTTTTTAACTGAATTTTTTTCAGTTTTTGGAGGTAAAATTTTCTATATATTTGAATTGGCATGTTTTCGTAATGAAGCACCACCACTCGCCAGTCGTCGTAACTGGCGAGCAATACAATCGCGCATGATGAGTTTTAATCAACTTGTTGACAACGAGGATCTCCTGCGGCGCGATATATTTTAACATTAAATCAAACAACAAAAGTTACCATAATCAACAAGACATTTCAAAATATTTGGCAAATTACTTTCAATGACATTGCCTTCCTAATGGTGACGGTAATGATTGATTAGTTTGATTTATAGGACCCGCAAAACACATAAATCGACATTTTAGTTATTGCATGTAAAGCAGGGCCATGGACGAACTTGGAGGGATGTGTTTATTCAAAAAAAAAAAAAAAACGGGTGCGCACGGAACGATTAGAATAACCCTGTACGGCTTTAACAATACTCTTGTAGAGTCGACTCTCGTTATCTCGACCTCGCTTATCTCGAATAACCGCTTATCTCGAAGTGAAATTCTGGTCCCTGTTTTAACATTGAAATCGAAGAACAGGTAACAAAATATTGTGGAAAAGAGAAGAAATTGCTCCTAAGGAGCAATTTGTCCTCTTTTCCACAATATTTCCAATATGTCCCTAACTTCAGGAGTCAAATTCATTTGTTGATTCGATTTACAATATATTATTTTTCTCACTTCTGCAACTCTGATATTTCGAGGTACGGATATCTCGAAGTGTTTCAGAGAGTCCGTTGGAATTCGAGATACCCAGAATCGACTTTATTTCGCAATCTTCAGGATGAAGAGCGAAGACTTCGATCACCATGCACCGCATACGCTGAACCTTTTACAATTTGATTACCGGCCCATCCTTACTGGACATGTTCTGACAAAAGGCTGATCCGTACCTGGCGAAAATATGCAAACATGGGAAACCCGGATCAGACTGTGCAGTAATATCAAGGCATTCACTGTCTGATTACATAATTATTTTGAGGAATGTATACACTTAGAGTGAAGGTAAATCTGTCAAACCCGAATTTGCCTCCTTATGAAAAAGGCCTATTGTGAAAGGAATTTTATTTCCTTTTAGAGCAGACCTCAGGGAAGCAAATTCTTTCTTTTTAGAACAGACACTTTTCAAGAGAAATATTTATTTATTTATTTACAGTCGAACCTCGTTATCTCGAACTCGCTTATTTCGAATTACCGCTTAACTCGAAGTGAAAATCTGGTCCCTGTTTTAACACGAAACTATGACAACAGGTAACAAAATAATGTGGAAAAGAGGGGAAATTGCTCCTAAGGAGCAATTTGTCCTCTTTTCCACATTATTTTATATATCTATTTTTAACATCAGGAGTCAAATTACATATTCATTTGTTTGTTCAATTTATTGTTTTCCTCACTCTCTCAACTCTGATATGTCGGGGTACGGATATCTCGAAGTATTTCAGTGAGTCCCTTGGAATTCGAGATAACGAGAGTCGACTGTATTTGGTTTTATTTGTGCAAAAATAATCTGAGGAGGGAGATCAAAACAAGGGCCATTATGTCATGTATACGGGGGGTGGGGATGCCCAGATACGCTGGCGCACCCGCGCAGTCTGATCAGAACTTTCACTGTCTTCTCACGGACTTTTGATAAATATAAATTGTTGGATCGGACTGTGCTGATAAGGCTGGTCGATCAGAGCCTTCGCTGATCGCAAATGAGATAAGGGACGTTTTATTATGTAGGGGCCCATGTGTTTTAAACACATGGGCCCCTACATAATAAAGCATAATAAAACATAATAAAACAGTAACATATAGAGGATATTAACACTTTTGCTGTGAAACCATAAATATTTTCATCGAGTGTAATGAAATCATCAGTATTTTCACGAGTGCGATGCACGAGATGGAATTTTTGTGGTATTCACTGAAAAAGGGTAAATTGTCTGTTTATTTTATTGTTTACACGCCAATGCGAGCTTCTGATATCATACATGTAACTAACGTCACCAAGCAAGGCGTCGACGTCCAGTGCTTAACATGTGAAGTGCTGGAGAAACAAAAAAAGAAAGTTTCGGCACATTAAAATAATCTTGTCACTAAAATGTTCCTTTCATTCTAACGAAGAAAATGCATACCAACGCTCGATAGCTTTGCTCAGAAACAGAGAAGTTAGAGGAGTTAAAAAAAAGCAAAAAAAAAAAAAAAAAAAGAAAAGAAAAACGAAGTGAGATCTGCATCTGTTAGGGAAACAATGAAGACAAACGAAGTAATCATAAACGAGTAGTGAAAATAACATCGACTTGTTCTTTTTCACTAGTGAAAATATATAGAGAATATTCAAATGTTTGGAGTGAATATGACTTTTATTTCATCGAGTGAAGTGAAAAAATGTAT